>JAQMRL010000046.1:0-550725 GCA_035578175.1 Catonia carolina | reverse complement strand
AAATAAATCCTGATTCGAACTCAAACCATTCAAACTGCATTTAAAACTACCATTAAACTGCCACGAACTAATATTCCCATTAATTAAATCGGTACACTTTAAAGTCAATTGATGAAAATCGCAATAATTTTTGTTCAAATCTAAAAGAATATTTGTGACATTAAAACCAGACGGTATCGAAGATTTCGGTAAAAGAATATCGAAAATATTATTTTTACAAAAAGTATTATTAAAATTACTCAAAGGTTCATTAAATTTACACAAAATATTATTATTATCATTATAATCGAAAATATAATCATTGTTCATTAATCGATTACAATCGAAATTCGATATATCGAAATTATCGTGGTATTCGATATTTGGATTATCGAATAAATTGATATAATTAATTTTCCCGTTATCATTTTCTGTGCTATTGATTTTATTATCTGTATGACAAAATAAAGTTAAATTATTTTTAATAAAAATACAAGAGAGTTCGTTTAAAAACGTGCTAGTTGTATTACTAAAAACATCGCTATAAATAAAATCTATTTCTGTTAGATTTCTCATATTATTTTTATAATTATTGTAATTTTCGTCTAAATCGACCATTTCGATATATTTCCTACCGTAAACGCACAATAGATTACACAATCATTTTTGAATTGATCGAAATTTTTAAATAAAAACATTTTATTTTCAATTTAGGTAAAACGAACTAAAAAATTAAATTTCAAAACACGTTTCGCACAAATGTCTTCTTCACTAATTCACAACGTTTAAAAATCTGAAACAAAATAAAAAAACAACAAATTAATTACGTTATTATATTTAATTTATTTTCCCATAACGAGCAGATGGAGTAATAAATTATTTGCACTCAATCTGCCGGTTTTAGGGCTAGAAAATATCTGGTGTAAAACACTCACAAAACTTCCTCTTGCCAAAGCAAATAATAACTAATATAACCTAACATTAGTAATTTTTTTTTTAATTCCTAATTTGTGTACGTTGCAATCTGTTCAATTTAGAACAATAAGCAACCCCATGACCCAATGAGATGAGGATGATGTGTATGACGTGTAAATGAGGTGTAGTCTTGTACAGACTCAGGTCGACCATTCCTGAGAGAGTATGGTTAATTAAATCCCAACCATCAAAGTACACCGGTTACCACTGTCTAGTATTCAAATCCGTATAAAAGTAAATATCTTTACTAGGATTTGAACCAGGAACCTTCGTCTCCAAAAATCAGCTGTTAAACAGCCGATTTTAGCGACGACTTTACCTCTAGACCAACCCGGTGGGTATAAGTAATAAAATATTAGAAATATACAAAAAACTAACCTCAAAAAACATTACCCACCGGGTTGGTCTAGAGGTAAAGTCGTCGCCAAAATCAGCTGTTCAACAGCTGATTTTCGGAGACGAAGGTTCCGGGTTCAAATCCTAGTGAAGGTAGTTACTTTTATACGGATTTGAATACTAGACAGTGGTTACCGGTGTACTTTGATGGTTGGGGTTCAATTAACTATACTCTCTCAGTCTGTAGAAGACTACACAGTCTCATTTACACGTCATACACATCATCCTCATCTCATTGGGTCATAAGGGTTGCTTATTGTTCTCAATTGAACAGATTGCAACGTACACACATTTAAAATTTAAAAAAAAATTATATTTAATTTATTTGTCCATAACAGGAAGATGGAGTAGTAAATTATTTGCACTCGATCTGCCAGTTCCAGTGCTAGAAAAAAGTCTGGTGTGAAACACTCACACAACTTCTTCTTGCCAAAGCAAATAATGACTAATATAACCTGTTAAGTTATGTTCATCCGTGGTTAAGTAAAGTTTCGTCGCCGAGTGCGGTATTTCAAATGCTCGCGCCTTGGTGCTTTGAATTTCATCTATTAATCCCAATTATGCTATATCATTCTATGTTCCTTCCCCCTCCACCTACGATCTATTTCCTTTCCCGTTTCTGGACCACTTACTCGACTAGACTTGTCATGAGCAGATGTGCTCTCCGTTTCGAGGCTTAATTTTCGGCTTATAGCACCATGCTTTGGTGCTGGCATCGGCTCATGTTCGTGTTGAGGCTTGCATTGTGCTAATGTGTGTTTATGTACTGGTTCATTTGTATTTTGTCGTGTTTATTTGCTTGTCGGATTGGTTTGAAAATTTCTTACGAAAAAAACGAAATTTATGATGATTGACCGGTTATGTATAAACAAAATAAATATTAATGGGAATCCTATCGATATTGTAGAGAGTTTTAAATATCTTGGAGAAACAACCACATACAATCTTAATGAGAGGGCAGCATGGAATGAGAGAATTTCTAAACTTTCCAAAGGACAGCAAATTACTAAAAACACTTACATCAAAAAATATCTTTCCATTCACACAAAACTTAAACACTACAAAGCAGTTCTAAGATCACAAGCAATGTACGGCAGAACTTTCCAAAGGACAGCAAATTACTAAAAACACTTACAACAAAAAATGTCTTTCCATTCACACAAAACTCAAACACTACAAAGCAGTCCTACGATCACAAGCAATGTACGGCAGAACTTTCCAAAGGACAGCAAATTACTAAAAACACTTAAAACAAAAAATGTCTTTCCATTCACACAAAACTCAAACACTACAAAGCAGTTCTACGATCACAAGCAATGTACGGCAGAACTTTCCAAAGGACAGCAAATTACTAAAAACACTTACAACAAAAAATGTCTTTCCATTCACACAAAACTTAAACACTACAAAGCAGTTCTAAGATCATAAGTAATGTACGGCAATGAAACCCTCTTCAGTATTGATGGAAACGGAATAAAAGAAACAATCAGAAAAACAGAAAGAAGGATTCTTAGAACCTGCATAAACAAGAAACACATAGTTGACAACCAGCACAGACTTTTACCAAGAGAACAAATTTACAAAGAAATAGAAACAATCACTGATGCAATGCGCAAAAAGAGACTTTTTTCTTTTCGCATATCCTCAGAACTCCAGAAAACCGATTATTAAGAAAAATTGTAGAAAAATTCATGTGTGCAAAAACAGAAGGAGCTACAATTACTTGGCTTGAAGAAATAAAAAAAAGACAAAACAGAATTAAATCTAACAATTGCTGATGTCAAAGATCGCACACCGGTTTACAAAGAAACAATTAATGACAAAAACAAAATTTTATGAGTAAGAACAATTAAACGAAAAGAACCTGTTTGTTCAAAGGAATTAAGAAAAGCAAGATCCGACAGAATGAAAAAGTATTGGCAAGAAAGAAATGAAAAGGAAATAAACTGCCGAAGAGAAAGAGCTAACCAAAAAGACTAAAGTAATCCTTTGTGGTCATAAAAAAAAGTATTTCGGCGGTCTCCAGTCCGGACTTCACCACGTGCTTCAGTCATTGGACTTCAACGTTATCATACTCTGAACCAAGTAAGTGACACTTATGTTCGTAAAAATATTTGGTTGTTCAGGTGGTCAAATTTTCCTATGTGTGTTTTTCCTTTCATTGAGTCAATTTCTAATTCGTGCTTTAATTACAATCCCTAATCGCTTGGTCGTGATTGACGACCCCTATAAATTGTACTCAGATTCTCCGGAAATTACCGCAATAAATAAATTTTGTAGAATAATTTATACTAATTATATCAAGTCCAACGGCTTGGTGGACTTAACATAACCTAACATTAGTACTAAAACATTAGAAATATACAAAAAACTAACCTCAAACATAATAACCTTATTTTAATCATAAGTGAATGACGCAAAATGAAAATCAACATAAATTTGGCTTTAAAATACGGAAAATCACTCTTCACGCTAAACTAGGCTCTGTAGAAAAAAATGTTATAAATCAAAGTTGTAGGATTTTTAATTTTCTGCAACTTTTATTATATACATTTTTACGCTAAAATGCATATTAAAGCCGCAATCTTAATAAAACAATTTCTTTACGTGAACACGGCCTCAATAAGAATTTCAGCAAACATGGCGCTTACCTTATCTTCTAGAGCATAAAAAATTAAGTAAAAATAAGGCGATTTTTTAAAAAATCGTAAGACCAGTTTTTGAGAAAATCACAAAAAAGTAAAAAATTACACGAATAAACTACTACTTCCGTTTGACAGATTTTGATGAAAATGTTCGTGTCGGGTCCGGTAGTGGTATGTAACTTAAGTTTCAAGTTTCAAAGTCGTACGATTTCCGTTCTTGAGATATTATGTTCACACACAGACACAAACACACACTCACACACACACACACACACCATAGACAGAAACACAGACACACAGCACACACACAGACCAATCGCTAAAAACATGTTGTTGTGTGGGTTAAGAGAGGTTTGTACAGATTACATTGTGTGGGTTGAGAGGGTCTGTTTACGTGTAGATCCGGTGAAGAGTGTATTTGTTAAAATCGACATGCAAACAATACTTTCTTTCGTATATATTCATATAGGCAAGAGAAAGTTAAAAGTAACGTCAAAGAACTATCGCGGTGCCAATCGTCAAGTAATATATACAGAGTGATTCAATAAGATGGACACAATTTCAATAAGCTGTATTTCCTGAACTACATGTTATATTTTAATTCTGTAAATTACATTTTGAAAGAGAAAGTTTTAAATTTTAATTTACATACATGAAAGTTTATAGATATTCAATGGAACATGAGCGGGACAGACCGAAAGTTAATGTTTTTTGCGCCTTGTCGCTGACAAAAGTTTATGGGCCTTTCTTTTTTGATGAGAATACGGTTACTGGGGAAACGTATCTTAGAATGCTACAAAACTGGCGCGTTCCTCAAATGAATGAAGATTCAGGAGATTACATTTTCCAGCAGGACAAAGCTCCACCCCATTGGCATCGTAATGTTCGGCGTTTCCTAAATGAATCCATACGTCAACGATGGATAGGTCGCATGGCGAATGACGACTCTGCACTTCAGTTTTGGCCACCGAGGTCTCCAGATCTCACACCCTGTGACTTTTTCTTGTGGGGGTTCGTGAAAAGTGCAGTTTACATACCACCTCTTCCCACCAATTTCAATGAATTAAGGAATCGTATCACAGCTGCAGTCAACTCAGTGACCCAAGACATGCGTCAGAGAGTTTGGGATGAGTTCAGTTACCGTCTAGATATTGTACGTGCAGCCGGAGGAGGAAGGACACATTGAACATCTATACACTTTCATGTATGTAAATTAAAATTTAAAACTTTCTCTTTCAAAATGTAATTAACAGAATTAAAATATAACATGTTGTTAGAGCCTTGATGGCAGGAGTTTTGAAATTAACCCAAAAAATATTGGATAAAACGAGTGATGCGGTAAGCCGACTTGTAACTGTAGGACATCAACCCACTATCCACGACTAATGGCAGATTAATGTAAACTGAAGCATAAACGACTTGTTTCGGAGGACCTAGTTTCATTTAAAGACGCCAGAAACCAACGGCGAAACGACTGAATACGCAAGATACAACGATAGAAAGTACACTGCGGGAGGCAAAGGTAAAACGATAAGTAACTGCTGGAACAGCAGGACATCACTGGTCAACTCAAACACAAAATCAGAAAACGTACAACAAAATAGACTAATTCGCTTACCTGTTGAATGGCCTGAAGTGTAGAAACGGCGTCCACGCGACCCGTGTCCTGGTTCGATTCACACTGTAACTTTAATGTTTGATACGAAAACAAGAACAATTGTAAATGATTATAAATTACACACATAAGCAAAATCACACTTGAAAATGATGTATGGTACATCAGAAACGAACGAAGCATAACGACGATTGCAGAAGCGACGCCATAGGATGGCCGGCGCAGAGAAGGCACGAACAGTCTACATGCCGCAGAATCTAACCAGTGAGTGAGTTGACCGGGAAGAAAGGAATGTGAGTAGAGGGAGAAAAAATACGTCATGAACTGAGGTCACCATCGGAAGTCAAGACAAGTATACAGGCAGAGGCGGGAAAAAGGTTATTAATACAAAATCAGTGTATTTAACGACGATAATAATTAGTAATTATTAGACGGGGGGGCAAGTGGCGTTAACATACCGCCCGCCTAAATCGATGAAAGCGATTTACAGAGATACTTGCAGCGAAGAACATAGCCGCCCGCCCTGAAACAACCAGGGAGCGGAAACGCAGGAAGAAGACGAAGAATGAAGCCGCCCGCCCAGAAGCAGCAGGGAGCGGAAAACGCAGCAAACGAAGAGCGAAGCATCGACGACGGAGAAGAAGCGAATGAAGCGAAGAACGGAGCATCTTGAGGTGGCGTGACAAACGCACGGGTTTGCCCGGCCAACGACGAACGGAACATCTTCCACGGCTCGCGCGGAAGCCAACGAGAAAGCGGAGTATCTTGATGTGATTGTCAACGAGGGTTGACAACCAGAAGCGACGCAGAAGAAGAAACGAAGAAAGAAGACGGCGAACGAAGAAAACAAACGAAGAACAAAAAAAATGAACGAAGAACAAAACGAATGGAGATGAGTTGAGCGTGGAACGAAGTGAAAACGGCGGAGAAGTTAGTTGCCCAAAGGCAGAGCTAACTGATAAGCGGGTTGCGAAACGAATTGACGAGCAGGCGAACAATGTTGGCGAGAATCGAGAATTGCGGTACGGCGAACTTCACTAACCAGTTGTGAGTGAATCCGTGATTGAGGTTGAGACGACGAACGAGAGTTGCGAAGATCACACCAAGCATTGAACGAGCGAAGAGAGTTGAAATTACAATTATTCACCGGTTGTGAATATTGTATACGATGTTTGGGGCCCCGCCCGCCAAGAGGGGCTAAAGGCGTGCGAAGAGAGTTAGCAGAACATGAAACGACTGAGGAGGGCCGGTTGCCCTTTAGCGAAGCGACTTGCAGCGGTTGATCGAGAGTGTTTGCGAGAGACGACGAGAAGCGATGATTTGAGATGAGTTGGTTAGCCGTAGAATCGACTGAGGCGAACGTAGTAGGTTTTATTGGCGAATTAGCGATGATGCAGCGAGATGCGAAGCGGTTTGGCGAAGAATTGACTGAAGACGACTCGGTGGAGGCCTTCAGTACAGACTTGAATCGAGGCGTTGACTTGAAGCGAGGCGCAGAGTTGAAGCGACGAATTGGCGTAGTACCAGCAGCAAGATCGGTCGAGATACTGGCGGAGTCAGTAGACGAAACGAGACGAGGATCAACAGCGATGATCTCGGACGAAGCGGTGAAACGATTTGAAGGCGAAGAGACAGAAGTATGGTGAAGACGATTAGTTGAAGCAGAAGGGCGATTAGTTGAAACAGCGGCGTGATTCGAATTATTGTTGAATACAGGCGAAGCGAGTAGGCAGCTAGGCGGCTGGACGATAGAAGCGATAGATTCACTGATTACAGGGTTTGAGGTGACATCGAGGTTGATTGATGACTTAGCAGGAACGATAGTTTGTTGGTCAGCGACGATAATTTGAAGCGAAGATGAATTTTTATTTGACGAGTGATTTTGAACAGCAGGCGATGTGAGATTAACATCAGTAGCAGGCGACGAGACTTGAGCGTTGTTAGCGAAAACAGATGTTAAGAGCGAATCGTTACTTGAAGCAGAACTAAGTGGTTGTAGTTCGGGCAATTTTCCGAATACTACATAACCAAATACGGTTGATAAAGCGGATGGAGTACCTTTAATTAAAGGCGTTTTACTAAAATCGAGAATTTCTGAAAAACAATCAGCGCCAAGCAGTAAATCTACTGGATTGGGGCTGCGGAAGCGAAAATCAGCTAGCAGATGTTGTGAAAACTGTTCACCGACTGACTTATGAATTCGAGAAGCAGGTAGGCGGTCTGAGATTTTGTTAATAACAGTAGCCTGAAGCGGAAGGCGAAAGTTAGAATTTTGCGGCGACAGAATTGTAAAATTTGTAATACCTTTAACTGAGGTGACTTCGGCTGAAATGCCTTGCAGGCGTTTAGAAGTAGGAACGATGTCGAGTTGCAGTGAACGAGCGGCGTTGTATGTTAAGATGCTGGACTGAGATCCATTGTCGATCACAGCGCGAAGCGGAACGATTTTGCCGGATGAATCGACAGCATGAACGATAGCAGTACCTAGCAGCGCAGTTTGGCCGTTAAGTCGACATGAGAGTGAATAATCGGCAGGTTGGTTAACAATAATGGACGAGGACGACGAATTTGAAGTAACTACCGGCTTATCAGCACAGCAGGTAGTACAAGAATTAATTGGCGGAGTTGCGATAGTATTAGCTTGAATCGGCGGCGAAGAATTTACAAGTAGGCATCCAGTAGCCGGTGAATCGGTGTCCGGATGTACGGCAGGATGATACGGACTAGCAGTTGGCGAATTATGCGAATTAACAACAGAAGCGGTGGACGAATTAGATTTTTGAGGGCTGCGATCAATATGCAGCAACGTATTGTGCGATTTTGACTGGCAGATACGACAATGTTTATTTGAGCTACAATTGCGGCGATCGTGTCGCCCGAAGCAGGCAAAACAAAGTTTAAGACGAGAAATAATTTTGTAGCGATTATCTACATTTTGTGCAAGAAATTCACTACAGTTGTGAATTGAATGAAAGTGAGATTCGCACGACAGACATTTGAGTGAATTTGATTTGACGAAAAACGAAGGTATATTGTGAGAAACAGAAGACGGTGAAACAGAATTACGATTAATTTGTACAGAATTGGAATCATCGGTTACCGGGTTAGCTGAGTCCGGTTGATCGAGGTTTGAATCGCTGGAGTGCGAAGAACTAGCGTTATCTGTAGGTTGAGAAGAATTCAATAATTCTAAAGAATGCATTTTAGCGGTAACGAATGACATTAAGGCCTCGTATGTAGGCACGGCTGAATTAGGATTTGAATCCTCGAACGCTTGCTTTGTTACAGGATCCAAATTAGAATAAGCTATCTCAAAAAGTAAATATTCAAGTAAATTTATATTTAACAGCCGTAAGGCTCCGATTGATGATTCGTGGATATTAAGAAAACCTTTTAACGATTGATAGGACGGAGTGTCAGATTTAACGAAATTGAATATCTGATTTAAGTGAACATTTGCTATGCGCCTTGCGTTGGAGTAGCGCTCAACAATTAAATTGTACGCTAACGTATAATTTTCAAGCGAGAGAGGCAGGTGTTCTATTAGACGCAGTGGTTCACCGACTAATGAGCACCTCAAATAATGGAGTTTTTGAACAAATGATAACTCAGAATTATTGTGAATTAAATCATTGAACAAGCTGATGAAATTTTGGAACTTTGCAACATCTCCGTCGAATGATGGTAGGCGAATTCGAGGTAATTGTATTAATTGCGAATTAGAAGACTTGACTTGATTTTGTAAAACGATTGTATTGTCCAGAGATTCAATTAATTTCTGGGCGCGATCAATTAACTGGAAATAATGAGTTTCGAATGCAGTGCGTTCTGATTCGAAATCTGTTTCGGGTTGAAGTAATTCGATATTCGTTTGTATCTGTTCGAAGTCACACCAGAGGTCTAAGAATTTGTCAAGTCGTAATTTGACTTGGTTAACTTCAACGTCAGATTGAAGAAAATTATTAAAACGAGAAAGATGATTATTAACAACGTTGCGTTTTTTGATTAAAGATTGTAAATCGTCCATGTTGAAAATAATGAACGAAGACAGCGAGCAAATAACAAATAATAGAATGTAAACAAAACACAGCTGTTTATTGAATCGAGGTTAGTTGCAACTATGATGTGTATGTTGCAGACGACACGAGTGAAGTGAATCTCTCAGCGCTAGCAGTATCGACGGACAACACGAGAGAGCGAATGAGAGAGAGGGCACGCATGCGCTGTAAGCTGCGTGAACCAGTTAACAAGAAACGAAGGAAAAAATGGCGACTCTAGCCAAATTCTGGCCATGTCGAAAGATATAGCACTGAACCGATCTACTGTGACGTCAGCATAGCGTTGGTTGATACTTGTATTGAATGAACGCGTCACAACAAACTGATAATGTGTTGCATTTGTTATGCAACCTAGCCCCGTATTTTTTAACTGAATAAATGAAATTGTTTTTAATATTAATAATTTTATTAATGTTTTTATTAATATATTGAACACATGTAAGGCACGAAACACAATAAATGCACAATAAATAACACGATGAATGTAATGTAACACCATGTAACGACGAATTAAACAAAATACTGAAATTGTTGACGATTGAAAAATTAAGACAATAGACTGTATTTCCAAATATGCACTGATAAATATCCTGCCCGCGACGGACCAAATGTTAGAGCCTTGATGGCAGGAGTTTTGAAATTAACCCAAAAAATATTGGATAAAACGAGTGATGCGGTAAGCCGACTTGTAACTGTAGGACATCAACCCACTATCCACGACTAATGGCAGATTAATGTAAACTGAAGCATAAACGACTTGTTTCGGAGGACCTAGTTTCATTTAAAGACGCCAGAAACCAACGGCGAAACGACTGAATACGCAAGATACAACGATAGAAAGTACACTGCGGGAGGCAAAGGTAAAACGATAAGTAACTGCTGGAACAGCAGGACATCACTGGTCAACTCAAACACAAAATCAGAAAACGTACAACAAAATAGACTAATTCGCTTACCTGTTGAATGGCCTGAAGTGTAGAAACGGCGTCCACGCGACCCGTGTCCTGGTTCGATTCACACTGTAACTTTAATGTTTGATACGAAAACAAGAACAATTGTAAATGATTATAAATTACACACATAAGCAAAATCACACTTGAAAATGATGTATGGTACATCAGAAACGAACGAAGCATAACGACGATTGCAGAAGCGACGCCATAGGATGGCCGGCGCAGAGAAGGCACGAACAGTCTACATGCCGCAGAATCTAACCAGTGAGTGAGTTGACCGGGAAGAAAGGAATGTGAGTAGAGGGAGAAAAAATACGTCATGAACTGAGGTCACCATCGGAAGTCAAGACAAGTATACAGGCAGAGGCGGGAAAAAGGTTATTAATACAAAATCAGTGTATTTAACGACGATAATAATTAGTAATTATTAGACGGGGGGGCAAGTGGCGTTAACACATGTAGTTCAGGAAATACAGCTTATTGAAATTGTGTCCGTCTTATTGAATCACTCTGTACTATAGTTTAAAATTACAAACAATTATTTTGTTATTGGGATATGTGTTAACCGATGACAGTCATGCCGTCTCTATCACAATCTGACTCTCTTTGTATACGTCACCATACCCTAGAAAGCTTTCCTCACCCCTTTTATCTCACCCAATACTTTACCATCATCACAAATCCCCCTTTCCCCTAACACCACCAAACCAACAACTTCCACTTTTATCTAAACTCACACATCCGTATTGATTACAAATTTCTTGATACATGTTCAGTATTTAATTTCATGTATATATATTTTGTATTAAAATCCGTTGAAAATTGTCTCATTTGGAATTGTTATGGAACGTGTAATTTGAATAAATACCATGTTTATATAGAGTGATTCAAAACTATACGGTAATCTCTTGGGATCTCATTCTATAGCTAAATATAAGAAAAAAATCTGGTGTGAAACACTCACACAACTTTCTCTTGCCAATGCAAATAATTAATAATAAAACTATCATTAGTAATAAAACATTAGAAATAAACAAAAAACTAACCTTAATAAACATAACCTTATTTTAATCATGAGTGAATGACGCAAATGGAAATCGTACTCAGTTTGGCTTAAAAAACGGAAAATCACACTTTCACGCTAAACTAGGCTCTCTAGAGAAAAATTCTATAAATAAAAGTTGTAGATCTTGTAATTTCCTATAAATTTTATTATATACACTTTTGTCGTAAAATGCGTACTAAAGCCGAAATCTTAAAAAAAATTTTCACACGTTTTCGTGAGAAAAAAATTAGAAAATCGCTAATTACCGCTAAACTAAGCGTTATACAAAAAATGCTTGAAATAAAAGTTGTAGGTTTTCAAATTCTCTACAACTTTTATTATATACATTTTTGCTCTAAAATTAATATTTAAGCCGTAATCTTAAAAAAACACTTTTTTTACGTAAAAACACCCTCACCAAGAATTTCTGCAAACATGGCGCCTACCCTATCTTTTAGAAAATAAAAAATTGAGTAAATGAGGCGATTTTTAAAAAAATCGTAGGACCAGTTTTTGAGAAAATCGCAAAAAAGTGAAAAATTATACGAATAAACTACTACTTTCGGTTGACCGATGTTGATGAAAATGTTCGTGTCGCGTCCGGTAAGGGTATGTAACTTAAGTTTCAAGTTTGAAGTTCGTACGATGTTCCGTTCTTGAGATATTTTGCGCGCACGCACACACACACACAGACCAATCGCTAAAAACATGTTTTTTGGATTCAGGGGGTCTGAAAACGTATAGATCCGGTGAAAACTCGATTCCGAAAAATCGACATGAAAACAATAATTTCCTTCCTATATATTCATATAGGAAAGAGAAAGTAATAAGAAAAAAGTTTATATAAACATGCTTGAAAACGCTTAGTTAGCGAGTTACGGCTTGCGAAAAATTTCATCTAGAACTCTGTACTCTTGATGAAGTAAAGCCGTATAAAAATGTACAAGATAGTTACAAAGATACAAATACGATTGTTTCTTATGTTTTTTAATCTGAAAAATTGAATAAAATTGGTTTCAAAGCTGTAAATGGAATACTTTCAGAGATATCTTACATAAAACACAAGAATTGGTCCAAAGAAATAAAACATTTTTGTGTTTAACGTAAGATTACTTCCATAAATGGTAAATAAAGGTGTATTTCTTCTTAAATATATTTATTTGTAGAAAATTTAATTCTGAAAAGATTCATGTGAATTACTCAGTGATAATAATCAGCTGTTACTCCCAACCTACATATTATTTAATGATATTTTATGCAGTTAAGAATGTGCGTTTTATGTGCGTCTGTTTTCATTTTAAATAAAGCAAAATTTCAATATCTATTATTCATTTTTTTCCTGAGTAATTCACATGAATCTTTTCAGAATTAAATTTTCTACAAATTTATTTAAGAAAAACTACACCTTTATTTACCATTTATGGAAGTAACCTTACGTTAAACACAAAAATGTGTTATTTCTTTGCACCAATTCTTGTGTTTTATGTAAGATATCTCTGAAAGTATTCCATTTACAGCTCTGGAACCAATTTTATTCAATTTTTCAGATTAAAAAACATAATAAACAATCGTATTTGTATCTTTGTAACTATCTTTTACATTTTTATACGGCTTTACTTCACCGAGGGTACAGAGTTCTAGATGAAATTTTTCGCTAGCCGTAACTCGCTAACTAAGCGTTTTCAGGAATATGTTTCTATGAACTTTTTCTCTTATTTTTAGCTATAGAATGAGATCCCAAGAGATTGCCGTATAGTTTTGAATCACCCTATATATGGAAGTGAAACAAACATACGGTTCACAATGGAAATGTATCAAACGAGACAATACCCACACCAAACACCAATGCACAAAACTCTATTCAATCCCGTTTTGTTTTTCAATTCCATTGTAAATGATTTACAATAGTATGTGTGTGTTTACATCATATCCCAATTTCATAATATTTAACATTTCACACGTTAACAACAGAACGCATCTTATACAATTAAATTTCTTCCGCGCTTTAAATACATACTTTGAAATATCTCACCGTGTGTGAAAAATAACAAAAATAATAAAAATCTGGCCTGAAACACACAACTTTCTTTTAGGTCAGGTCATCAGCCGAAAGGCTGGTTTGAACCTCTAGAGGTTTTACTAAGTAAAACGAGGAGTGAGGTGGTTTACCAGTGCCTTCCTCACTGAGTGAAAAATTACGCTTATCAGCATGCCAGGCCCTCTGAAATAGCACATATTTTCCACTCTGCAAATGATACCTTCACATCATTCGCCACAGGGTCTGGCTGTATAATGAAATTCATTACTTTCAGAGGAGACAACTCTGATTAGTGTCTTTTGCACCTCTACCTCTTCTGTTCTTAAATGATTCAGTTATTTAATTGGCTGACCATGTGATAAGAAACAGAACTATTTATTTTAGCCCTGCAACGGACAGATTAAGTGTAAATAAATTGACACTCCACCTGTCTGTTATGGGCATAACTTTCTTTTGTCAAAGCAAATAATTAACAATAAACATAACCTAATTTTAATCATGAGTGTGTCACCAGATGGTGACATTATGTGGCTAACCTTATCATTTTGGTGGGCCTGAAAAGGGCCATTTAGGTGTGCGTCCGCCGGGGCGGGCAGAGGTGTTTGATGGCCCTGAAAAGGGCCGTTTAGGTGTGTGTCCGCCGGGGCGGGCAGAGGTGTTTGATGGCCCTGAAAAGGGCCGTTTAGGTGTGTGTCCGCCGGGGCGGGCAGAGGCGTTTGATGGCCCTGAAAAGGGCCGGTGTAAACCTTGGTCGATGGTTGCTTCACCGACGCACTACTGCGAGGGAAGAAGATGACGTCTCCGCTGAACGACGACACGCCGTGTCGCCCAGCTTCTCGTCGCAGCCTACTCTGGTCTCCTTCGAGACCAGCACAACGGTCCTTCTCAGGACCAATTCAATAAGGTTTACACCGGCCCTTTTCAGGGCCATCAAACGCCTCTGCCCGCCCCGGCGGACACACACCTAAACGGCCCTTTTCAGGGCCATCAAACACCTCTGCCCGCCCCGGCGGACACACACCTAAACGGCCCTTTTCAGGGCCACCAAAATGATAAGGTTAGCCACATAATGTCACCATCGGGTGACAAGTGGCGCCCGAACGTGGGGCAAGGATATGGAAAGGATTTTTCATACCGGACCAGAACCTGAGAAAATAGAAAAAACGGCGCCCAACACAACACAACTGCCTGCAGCTTGACGAGGCTGGACTGCTTCATTCTCGCATGCAGCCACCGAATTTCACCCGGCAGCACAGTTCTTAGTGGGGGGAAATGTTCACTACCACCCCTTCTAATTAATCATTTACTGTGTTGCCGGCCTTCAATACTTCTTCCGCCCTTTGTCGGCGCGATGGGCCCTTTAGCGGTGCCCGACAAACCTTTCGGCTTCCTTCCACAAAGACCTTTGTCATCAAGGCCAAGTCAGTCGCCGCTCTCTACAACAGCGCTCTCGGCAGCTATATAAAGAGCGCTGCACTGAGCCGAGTCGATTCATTTCCAATCAAGACACCGAGAGCTTCACTTCGAACCACACAGCAGACAAGACGTCCACCACGGCACACGGCTGCCGGACTCCAGCGAGAACTAATCGACGACCCCGCAAGAGAGAAGATGATGCTTCCGCTCGCCGTCCCGTCACCGTAGGCCGTCGACCGGACCGTCATCGCCCGCTAACGCGAGCGATGCCCACAGGGTCCCTCGACCGAGACTTACGCCCACCGGACCCGACGAAGCAGCCATCGACGCACTACTGCGAGGGAAGAAGAGAACGTCTCTGCTGGACGACGACACGCCGTGTCGCCCGGCTCCTCGACCGCCACGACGACTACGACTGACGCCTCTCCAAGACGACCACCGCTTAAACGGCCCTTTTAAAGGCCACCAAATTAATAAGGTTAGCCACTTAACGTCGCCATCCGGTGACAAGTGAAAGACGCAAAATGAAAATCAACCTCAGTTTGGTTAAAAAATACGGAAAATCACTCTTTTACGCTAAACTAGGCTCTGTAAAGAAAAATGGTTTTTAAAAAGTTGTAGATCTTTTAATTTTCTATAAATTTTATTAACTTTTTTGTCGAAAAATGCATACTTATTCTGATATCTTTAAAAAAAATCGATTTTACACACGTTTTCTTGAGGAAAAAAAAGGAAAATCGCTAATTATCGCTAAACTACGCGTTATACACAGAAAGGTTTAAAGTAAAAGTTGTAGCATTTTAAATTATCTAACTTTTATTATATAACGGTTTGCGCTAAAATGCATATTAAAGCCCCAATCTTAAAAAAACAATTTTTTTTACGTGAAAACAGCCTTACCAGGAATGTAATATCGGTCATTATTAGCATCGGCAAGAGAAAATCGTTTGAGTGTTTCACACTAGATTTTTACTTTCTCTGGCCTAAATGAATATATAAAAAGGAAAGTATTGTTTTCATGTCGATTTTAAGAAATCCACTTTTCACTGGATATACACGTTTTGAGGCCCCCTGAACTCAAAAAAACATCTTTTTAGCGATTGGTCTGTGTGTGTGTGTGTGTGTGTGTGTGTGTGTGTGTGTGTGTGTGTATGTGTGTGTGTGTGCGCGCGCGCGCGTGTGTGTGTGTGTGCAAAATATCTCAAGAACGGAACATCGTACGAACGTGAAACTTGAAACGTAAGTTACATCCCACTACCGGACCCGACACGAACATTTTCATCAAAATCAGTCAACCGGAAATAGTAGTTTATTCGTATAATTTTTCACTTTTTTGCGATTTTCTCAAAAATCTACGATTTTCTTTAAAAACGGCTGATTTACTTAATTTTTTATGCTCTACATGATAAGGTAAGCGCCATGTTTGCTGAAATTCTAGGAGAGCCTGTCTTCATGTAAAAAAATTGTTTTCTTCACATTGTGACTTTAATATGCACTTTACCGCAAAAGTGTATAACAAAATATACAGGGTGATTCACGAAGATATGTAAAAACTTAGGGAGCCCACTTTACATGTAAAAATAATGAAAAAAGTTCACATAAACATGGGTCCGGAAATGCTTCGTTTACAAGTTACGGCTAGCGAAAGTTTCGCCTGGATTTCAGCTCACCAGGTGAAATGAGGTCTTCCTGGAATTCTGGTAAGGTAGATTAAGGGGCGAATTCAATCATTTCTTATGGTTTTTGATCTGATAAATTGAATAAAACAGGTCTTAGAACTGTAAGTTAAATAATTTTTAAGAAAACCAGTGTCAAATGCAAAAAATGGAGTGGAAAACACATATTTTCATGTTTGGGCAAGAATAACTTTGTTATTTCACCAAGAAACAGTTAAAATGTTTCAATAAAACATATAGAAAATTTTATTCTGAACAAACCGGTGTAAATAAGTACACAGAAAGCGAATAGTTTTTGAGAAAACCAGTGTCAAATGCAAAAAATGGAGTGAAAAAAACACATTTTTCATCTTAGTTTTTCCGGTTAATTTTACTTTGTACTCTTATGAATAAAAATTCATTTAATCAAACATCTATTCGCTTTCTGTGTACTTAATTTTCACCGGTTTGTTCAGAATAAAATTTTGTACATGTTTTATTCAAAAATTTTAACTGTTTCTTGGTGAAATAACAAAGTTATTCTTGCCCAAAGATGAAAAAATGTGTTTTTCACTCCATTTTTTGCATTTGACACTGGTTTTCTCAAAACCTATTTAACTTACAGTTCTGGGACCTATTTTATTCAATTTATCAGATCAAAAACCATAAGAAATGATTGAATTCGCCTCTTAATCTACCTAACAACAATTTCAGAAAGACCTCATTTCACCTGATGAGCTGAAAACCGGGCGAAACTTTCGCTAGCCGTAACTCGGGAATGAAGCATTTCCGGACCCATGTTTATATGAACTTTTTTCATTATTTTTACATGTACAATGAGCTCCTAAAGTTTCTTCATATTTTCGTGAATCACCCTGTATAACGTTTTGCGCTAAAAATGCATATTAAAGCCGCAATCTTAAAAAAACAATTTTTTTACGTGAAAACAGCCTCACGAAAACTGTAATATTGGTCATTATTAGCATCGGCAAGAGAAAGTCGTGTGAGTGCGTCACACTGGATTTTTATTATTATTATTTTGTGTGTGTTACATTTAACTACCCCTTGGTAGTTGATTTTCAAGAATCTGTGTATAATGTGATATGCTATAGGGTAACCTTTGTAATCTATCATCATGTAAGATACATGTAGGTACATGAGTTTCTATTTTTGAGTTTCTCACATTTCTACGTATAGGCCTATGTAGGATTTAATATACCAGAATTCAAAATCCTACAACTTTTATGTCAAACTTTTTTGTGTATAACGCTTAGTTTAACGCGATTTTTGTTTTTTTTTCTCACGAAACTGTGTAAAACTATTGTTTTACACCGTTTCGTGAGAAAAACCCAGAGAGGCATGTGAGTTTCTCACATTTCTACGTATATGTAGGATTTAAAATACCAGAATTCAAAATCCTACAACTTTTATTTCAAACTTTTTTTGTATAACGCTTAGTTTAACGCGATTTTTGTTTTTTTTCTCACGAAACTGTGTAAAACAATGGAATTTTTAATAAACTGTGTAAAACGATTGTTTTACAGTTTTGTGAGAAAAACACAGAGAGGCATGTGAGTTTCAACATTTCTACGAATATTTTAGATATAAAATACCAGAATTGAAAATCCTACAACTTTTATTTCAAACTTATTTTGTATAACGCTTAGTTTAACGCGATTTGTTTTTTTTCTCATGAAACTGAGTAAAACAATCGAATTTTTTAATAAACTGTGTAAAACGATTGTTTGACAGTTTTGTGAGAAAAAGACAGAGAGGCATGTGAGTTTCTCACATTTCTATGTATATTTTAGATTTAAAATACCAGAATTCAAAATCCTACAACTTTTATTTCAAACTTTTTTTGTATAACGCTTAGTTTAACGCGATTTTTGTTTTTTTCTCACGAAACTGTGTAAAACAATCGAATTTTTTAATAAACTGTGTAAAACGATTGTTTTACAGTTTTGTGAAAAAACACAGAGAAGTATGTGAGTTTGTCACATTTCTACGTATATGTAGGATTTAAAACACCAGAATTCAAAATCCTAAAACTTTTATTTCAAACTCTTTTTGTATAACGCTTAGTTTAGCGCGATTTCTGTGTTTTTCTCACGAAATTGTGTAAAATGATTGTTTTACACCGTTTCGTGAGAAAAACACAGAGAGGCATGTGAGTTTCTCACATTTCTACGTATATGTAGGATTTAAAATATCAGAATTCAAAATCCTAAAACTTTTATTTCAAACTTTTTTTGTATAACGCTTAGTTTAACGCGATTTCTGTTTTTTCTCTCGAAACTGTGTAAAACGTTAGTTTTTTGTTGATTTATAATGTTAGGTTAATTTTTATTTATTTCCATTGTCAAAAGAAAGTCGTTTGAGTGTTTACACTAGATTTTAATATTATTACTTTGTGTGTGTTACATTTAACTAAACCTGGTAGTAGATTTTCAAGAAACTGTGTATAGGTCATTTGTTCTAGCTTGAAGCTCTCCCTCCAACGCTGTGTGCCGCTGAGCTGTTCTGTTTAGTGGTGGGGAAAGCACCTCCTAGTTGTAACAGTAGTATACTGTTAGAAAGAGAGGGAATGATCATTAAGTGAGAAGGAGACAACACTTGCCCCTTGAAACTATCCCTACTCTACCTACTCGCCCACCCTTACAAGCTTCTTCCTAAAACAAATGTACTACACATGAGTTACTATTTGAGTTTCTCACATATCTACACGTATATGTAGGTATAGAGAGACTCTGCTGTGATCTTTTGCCGTTAAGTTACGGTTGTTTAATGTTTAATGTGTGGTGTCAAGAGCTGTTAGTCATTGGACATGCATATATTCCGGCTGTGAATTCTACAACGTCTGTTTTGTTAAATAAATACCTGCGGTACACGTCTATGTTGAAGGTACATCTTGCAACAGCAAAATGACTAGACAGCGTATACTGCATCTATATATATTATTCAAATTTCACTTAACTCTTGCCTATATGAATATATAGGAAGGAAAGTATTGTTTACATGTCGATTTCAAGAAATCTACTCTTCACCGGATCTACACGTAAACAGACCCCCTCAACCCACAGAAACATGTTTTTAGCGATTGGTCTGTGTATGTGTGTCCATGTTTGTGTGTGTGTGTGTGTGTTTGTGTGTGTGTGTGTGTGTGTGTGAGTGTGTGTGTGTGAATGTGTGTGTGAACAGAATATCTCAAGAACGGAACATCGTACGAACTTGAAACTTGAAAATTAATTTAGACACCACTACCGGACCCGACAAGAACATTTTTATCAAAATCAATAAACCGGAAGTAGTAAGAAAACAAATTTTTAGCGATTAGTCTGTGTGTGTGTATACAATATATCTCAAGAACGGAACATCGTACGGACTTGAAACTTAAGTTACATACTACTACCGGACCCGACACGAACATTTTCATCAAAATCGGTCAACCGGAAGTAGTAGTTTATTCGTGTAATTTTTTACTTTCTTGCGATTTTCTCAAAAACTGGACCTACGATTTTCTTTAAAATCGCCTTATTTAATTAATTTTTTACGCTTTACAAGATAAGGTAAGCGCCATGGTTCCTGAAATTCATGGTGAGGCTGTTTTTGTGTAATTTTTTTTTTTAATTGCGGCTTTAATATGCACTTTAGCGCAAAAATGTATATCATAAAAGTTTTAAAGAACTTAAAATCCTACAAATTTTATTTTATAATATTTTTTTGTATAGTTAAGCGGTAATTAGCAATTTTTTATTTTTTCTCACAAATTGTATAAGAAAATCAATTTTTTTTAAAAATATTTTAGCCTTATTTTGCATTTTACGACAAAATTGCACGATCAAGTTTACAGGAAATTAAAATATCTACAACTTCTATTTAGAGAATGTTTCTCTACAGAGCCTAGTTTAGCGTGAAAGAGTGATTTTCCGTATTTTTAAGTCAAATTGAGGTTGATTTTTATTTTGCATTGGACATGCATATATTCCGGCTGTGAATTTTACAACGTCTGTTTTGTTAAATAAATACCTGCGGTACACGTCTATGTTGGAGGTACATCTTGCAAGACAGCAAAATTACAAGACAGCGTTCTGCAAATATAGCTATATATATTATTCAAATCTCACTTAACTCTTCCATTTTGTTATTCATTTTTTCCAGCATAGATAATTTTACATCGATCATCTTATACGACTACATTTCCTTCCAATACATTTTTACGGGAATAATAAGAGAATGTTGTTTAGCCTGTAGGCTGGTTTGAACCTGTAAAGGTTTTACTAAGTAAAACGAGGAGTAAGGTGTTTTACCTTTGTCTTCCACACTGAATGGAAAAGTACGCTTATCAGCATGCCGGGCCCTCTGAAAAGCACATATTTTCCACTCTGCAAATAACACTTTCACTTCATTCAGCACATGGTATGACTGTATAATGAAATTCATTACTTTCAGAGGAGATAACTCGGATTAGTGACACAGAACACCTCTACCTCTTCAGTTTTTAAATGATTCAGTCATTTAATTAGCTGACCATGTGATAAGAAATAGAACTATTTATTTTAGCCCTGCAACTAACAGATTGAGTGTAAATAATTTGACACTCCACCTGTCTGTTATTGGCAGAATATGAGAATATAAGTTGTAAATATGCCTCAGAATTTAGTTGTCTGCCCATAACGGACAGGTGGAGTGTCAAATTATTTACACTCACTCTGTTCGTTGCAGGGCTAAAAAAAATAGTTCTGTTTCTTATCACATGGTCAGCCAATTAAATGACTGAATCATTTAAGAACAGAAGAGGTAGAGGTGTACTGTGATACTAATCAGAGTTATCTCCTCTGAAAGTAATAAATTTCATTATACAGCCAGACCCTGTGGTGAATGAAGTGAAGGTGTCGTTTGCAGAGTGGAAAATATGTGCTTTTCAGAGGGCCCGGCGTGCTGATAAGCGTACTTTTCCACTCAGTGAGGAAGGCAACAGTAAACCACCTGACTCCTCATTTTTACTTAGTAAAACCTCTAGAGGTTCAAACCAGCCTTTTGGCTGATGACCTAAACCACAACAATTTAGTTGTTTAACACTTTCCAGTCTACCATTTTTTTCACGACTATGCACTACAGACTAAAGTAAATTTAACGTATCTTGGACTGTAGACTGACGTTTTTTCAACTTTTTCAAAAAATCAGTGTGCAGTCACTTCAGTTCTTATCAACAAAGGTATTATATGAAAATAAAGTTTGAAATTTGCTCTTGTCACCGCCACCCCTTCTAATTAATCATTTACTGTGTTGCCGGCTTCAATAGTTCTCCCGGCCTTTGACGGCATAGCGACAAAGCTTTCGGCTGCACACCGCAAAGGCCTTTGTCATCAAGGCCAAACCAGTAGCCGCTCTTTGCCACAGCGCTCCCGGCAGCTATATAAAGAGCGCTGCACTGAGCCGAGTCGATTCAATTCCAATCAAGACACCGAGAGCTTCACTTTGAACCAGACAGCAGACAAGACGTCCACCACGGCACACGGCTGCCGGACTCCAGCGAAGATTAATCGATGACCCCGCAAGAGAGAAGATGATGCTTCCGCTCGCCGTCCCATCACCGTAAGCCGTCGACCGGACCGTCATCGCCCGGTGACGCGAGCGATGCCCACAGCGGTCCCTCGACCGAGCCTTACGCCCACCGGACCCGACGAAGCAGCCATCGACGCACTACTGCGAGGGAAGAAGATGACGTCACCGCTGGATGACGACACGCCGTGTCGCCCAGCCCCTCGACCACCACGACGACTACGACTGACGCCTCTCCAAGACGACCACTGCTTAAACGGCCATTTTCAGGGCCACCAAATGAATAAGGTTAGCCACTTAATGTTGCCATCCGGTGACACTCCTTTTAACCATATATTTAGTTTAAGGGGGGAGTCTACAAACAAAAAAAACTTTTTTATTTTTAATGATATAATGCTGAAATTTGGTAGATTTACTTCTCAAGATGGTCTGTAAGTACATCAATAATAAAACTTCAAAAAAACTGTGAACCTAGCCCCAAAATTTGGGGAGGTTCAATTTTTTGGCATGTTTTTTGGTAGAATGTAATTTAGTTACTTTTTAACATATAAAGATGAAATTTTGTCAAATTACAGATAAATGTATGTCCTACGATCTGTAGGATTGGTTTTAAATTATCTTTGTAAATACATTTTTTATTTTTTTTTTATTTTTTTTTAAATAATTACCTCCTCTGCAACCCTTTTTACATGTATAAAAATATTTTATGTAAAGGTATTTTTAAATCACTCCTACAGATTAGAGAAAAGGATATTTATGGTCAAAACAAAAAAAAAATTGGCATTCTACCAGTCACGGTTCTCAAGTTACATTCTACCAAAATTATAAAAAGTTGAAAAAATGATTTTTGCGGGAATAAAAGAAAACAAAGATTTTACTTGTTACAACTTTACTTAGTCTTAGAATTCTCGAGCCCTGTATGGTATAGGTACTTTCATTTTCTTTCTTTTTATTTATTAGTAGCTCTATCTCTTCGAAACTAACAGAATTAATAACACATAGAACGCGGATTATTTAAAAAAAAAAATTGTTTAATTATCTTTTTTTACAAGCGAGATATTGAAGTTTAAACTTTTATATTTTTCTCGGGCAAAAATGAGAAATGTCACCATGACAACCCTTTTGTTTCTATATATTTTTAATAGTAAAAATGAAGCTACAGATAAAATAAATACACCATCTTATTCAGAAAAGTTTAAACTACCAAGTAGAGAAACAAAACATTTTGAAGAAAAATTTTTTTTTCTTGTAAATCTTGGGTAGACTCCCCCCTTAAGTCAATTAAGTTATTTATAAAATAACACTATTTAAAATTACTCTGATTTACACATTTCCGAAAAATTTTATATGAAACTTTTATCAATATCGCTTTCATTCTCCGTAGTGTCGTATGATTTATCAATGTCCGTGTCATCTAATTCCGACCCAAAATCTTCTGCAAAACAATCTAATGCATCTCTAGACATCGTTTCATGAAATGTATAATAGCACAATAACAGTAAAACACATACACTGCAAACAACGTGGCTTTGTAACACGCTGTGTCGGTACTCTGTAGTAGACGCTACGGTTCGATCTCGCGCATTACGTAGCGGTCGATAGTTTCGTCGATATATCAGAAAATACTAATCGATTCGGTCAACTATCACTGTAGGTAAACAGAGAACAAAGTGAACTAAATAATAGTGAAAACGGAAAACGGATAGCGTACGGGTAGCCACATTTATAACAATGTGAAAGTACCAAATGTATGAGATACTGTGACAAAATCGAACAGATAGTTCGCGAAGGTTCCAGAATTTCATTCATGAAATGGTACAGAGTAGATAAAAATAGTAAGAAAGGAATGTTGTTTAGGTCAACAGCCGAAAGGCTGGTTTGAACCTACAAAGGTTTTACTAAGTAAAACGAGGAGTGAGGTGGTTTACCATTGCCTTCCTCACTGAGTGGAAAAGTACACTTATCAGCATGCCGGGCCCTCTGAAAAACACATATTTTCCACTCTGCAAATGACACCTTCACTTCATTCACCACAGGGTCTGGCTGTATAATGAAATTCATTACTTTCAGAGGAGATAACTCTGATTAGTGTCTTTTACACCTCTACCTCTTCTGTCCTTAAATGATTCAGTCATTTAATTGGCTGACCATGTGATAAGAAACAGAACTATTTATTTTAGCCCTGCAACGAACAGATTGAGTGTAAATAATTTGACACTCCACCTGTCCGTCATGGGCAGAAGAAAGGAATAATAAGACAAAAATAACAATAACACAATAGCAACAATAAATGACAATAGGACTGCGCTTTATTGTATAGGATAAAAGGTCGGATATTGTTTGTTGTACAACTGTTATGGAAGGGACTCGTAACGACTTTTATTCTATTTACAAAAAGACCTATTGTTGACTTGTTTACAACGGATTTTTCTAGCACTCACTTATAAAGGGTTATTTCTTTGTTCTCTACTTTTTTCTGGAATGATCGTTCTGAATGGGTATATAAAAAGACCCCCTAGCGCGGTCCAGTCAGTATTCGTGTGATCTTTTTCGAGCGATTATCGGGACGTTATTTCAGGTTAACGGTTCCGAGGTATTGTTATACCGTCTTTGTGAGTATTGTGTAATGTGCACTTTTTATGTATTCAGTTTCATTGTGTATGTGTGTAATCTTATAAAAGTGATTGTAAGTAGAGCTAAGTAAACTATTAAGTTATTTATTGTTTATTATTTATTTTAAGTAAATTATTAAGTTATTTATTGTAATAAGTCATTTTTAATTATTTATTTATTTATTTTGTAAATCGTTTCGTGTAATAAATATTTGTAATTGTAAACTTTAGTGTATTAATTATTTAATTACCTAGAACCCGAAACGGACCTTACGATAAGTGTCACAATACGTTTGCCGTCTAGGGATGTATATTGCTGTGCCCGTATGACATACGTTTGCCGTCACTCGGTGTACATCATCACGGCCGTATCACGTACGGTTGTCGTCTCGAAAATGTTATGTGCACTCAAATCGAGAGTTAGCTGGGCGCATAGTTGTTTTACTGCTGTTGTTAGACTGTTACGAAAAATTTAGTCAGGTTTTTCAGAATTAATTTCTACCCTAATTACTTTCTCTTGCCTATATGAATATATAGGAAGGAAAGTATTGTTTTCATGTCGATTTTTCGAAATCGAGTTTTCACCGGATCTATACGTTTTCAGACCCCCTGAACCCAAAAAACATGTTTTTAGCGATTGGTCTGTGTGTGTGTGTGTGTGTGTGTGTGTGTATGTGAACAGAATATCTCAAGAACGGAACATCGTACGAACTTGAAACTTAAAACTTAAGTTACATATCACTACCGGACCCGACACGAACATTTTCATCAAAATCGGTCAACCGGAAGTAGTAGTTAATTCGTATAATTTTTCACTTTTTGGCGATTTTCTCAAAAACTAGTCCTACGATTTTTTTAAAAATCAACTGGTTTACTACATTTTTTATGCTCTACAATATAGGGTAGGCGCCATGTTTGCTGAAATTCTGCTTGAGGCTGTTTTTACGTAAAAACATTTTCTTTTTAAGATTGCGGCTTTAATATGCATTTTAGCGCAAAACGTTATATAATAAAAGTTGTAGAGAATGTAAAATTCTACAACTTTTATTTCAAACATTTTTTTGTATAACGCTTAGTTTAGCGGTAATTTGCGATTTTCTGTTTTTTTTCTCACGAAAACGTGAGAAAAATCGATTTTTTTAACATTTCGGTCTTAGTATGCATTTTACGACAAAAGTGTATATAATTAAATTTATAGAAAATTAAAAGATCTACAACTTTTGTTTAGAGCATTTTTCTCTACAGAGCCTAGTTTAGCGTGAAAGCGTGATTTTCCGTATTTGTAAGCCAAACTGAGTTCGATTGTCATTTTGCGTCATTCACTCATGATTAAAATAAGGTTATGTTTGGAGGTTAGTTTTTGTTTATTTCTAATATTTTATTAATAATGTTAGGTTTATTATTAATTATTTGCATTGGCAAGAGAAAGTTGTGTGAGTGTTTCACACCAGATTTTTTTAGTAATATCATCAATCATTTCGTGTTGAAAAGAGAATTATGTCAATCACTCAATGTAATTTGAATCTATGTTCCCAAATCTCCATCTCTTGTACTAACTTTCCTCCCCCAACCCCAATATGAATATTAATCAACCCTTTTCATAATATCATCCCCTTAAAATCAATCGTCTTTATTTTATACAACTTTTTTCATCCCTTAATCTCTGATTATGAAAGAAGTAATTACGCCCCGGCTGCTTTCAAAATATTCTACTCACATATTAAAGATTTTCTATAAGAGTGTGTGAGAGAGAGAGAGAGAGAGAGAGAGAGAAGTGGAGAGAGTAAATTTTTTGTACGCGATCTTTTACTTCCAGGGCTATAAAAAATACTTGTGTTTCTTATCACATGATCACCTAATTATATAGGGTGATTCAAAACTATACGGCAATCTCTTGGAATCTCATTCTATAGCTAAATATAAGAAAAAAAAGTTATATAAACATATGCCTGAAAACGCTTAGTTAGCGAGTTACGGCTAGCGAAAAATTTCACCTAGAACTCTGTAACCTCGGTGAAGTAAGGCCGTATAAAAATGTTAAAGGTAGTTACAAAGATACAAATACGATTGTTTCGTACGTTTTTTAATCCGAAAAATTGAATAAAATTGGTTCCAGAACTGTAAATGCAATACTTTCAGAGATATCTTACATAAAACACAAGAATTGGTGCAAAGAAATAACATATTTTTGTGTTTAACGTAAGATTACTTCCATAAATGGTAAATAAAGGTGTATTTTTTCTTTAGAAAATTTGTGTAGTGAGTTGACGGTAAGAACCAACTGTTGAATCAACAAACTGCATCTGTGGTAGTACGTGTAAATACACCACACAAATACATGCAACAGCCTAGCATTAGTCACCGGGTGGACACCAACACTTTTATAACTGCTAAACAAAAACAACGAACAGCCGCGTTCCCTAACGTCAAAAAAATCTTTCCCTTATCACTTAATTTTGTTTAGAATTCAGTTGCATACTACTCGGTATTGTTTATAGGTGTTCAGTATTACAATAGGTTCAAATAACGCGCGCCGTCGAATTTTCCAGAATAAATCTTTCCCGCTCGATTAAATCAGTAATATTGATTCTGCATCGATTACCTCACTAATTAGTTCTACGCATGTGTGGTCCTTGATCACGTGGCTCGCTCTCCGCCAATAGCAAAATTCGACCAATTTCCTGTGCTCACTCCGCCATTGTTCCCTTTCTTCCCGATTCTCCTTCACTGTAAGTCAAACCAGCTAACTGTTCGGTCGTGTTACGCACAGCGGTTCAACGGAGGCTCGCAGCCTCGAGTGCTGGCGTCGCTTCATTTAACGCGTTGGATATTCCAACTTCATGTTGCCGTTAATGCATTAGTTACGGCCCCAATCAACGAGCTATTCATTGTAAACGTGCTTACAATTATTCAACGAGCTATTCATGTTTTTTATTCAATTAATTACCGGACTTTGTGCAATTTGTGTTACCTCGTGTCTCGAACCTGTAAACCGTTATCCTAACTGCAATTACTCAAGTGTTAGCAGTGCTTCATGTTTACTCTTAACGTGCTTTTATTTATTGTGTGAAATCTGTACAGATCTAATCGAACATTTTAGTGTTTTCCTACAACGGCGTCAACGAATCGAAGCATCCTGGGAAATCTACGCACTCAAAATCGAGTAAGTACTGCTAAAATCATCATTCATTGCAGTTTTATCCCCTGTATATGTTCCTATCTATCATCCAAACTTCCCTATTCCTTAACGAGCCAAGCGTTATGCCTAATGTGCGCGTCGAAGCCACATCGCGTCCTTTGTTTCCTGGTTGTACCAGATCCAACCACCTTAACGAATTTGGCAGATGTAGGAATCATACTACAATTTGATTACCGCATCGAACAATAGGCTTATTCAATGTTTATATTACAACATCTTCATGTATGTGTCATTTTTAATTTTATGATCCTAAATGAGTTTTAAGTTTAGTTGGCTTTGTTATTTTAAACTGTTCGGTTCGGTTTAATTGTGCGTCTAGTTCGAATGGTGCTTTTAGTTTCATGTACGGTTTTATTTTATTGCAGTTATTACTTTATTCGACTGTATGAACAAAAGTAAGTTTATTTTTATTTTTGCTGAAAACGTTAATATTTATTTATAGTGATGGCTAATGCACCCGAGTCCTCTATTTACAAACACCAAAAAGGTAAACCATTGAGAATAAAGTAAGTGAGTTTTAAAATAAGTAAACAATAATAATTTTATTTATAAAGTAAGCATTTAAAATTATTAAAACCATTAACAGCTGATAAATGATCAGCTGTTACTCCCAACCTATAGTTCAGCCGCTCTAAGTTTGCTCCTACTGTCAACAAACCAAAACCAGCTACTATAGGGTGCACGCTAGAGTCTGTGACTTTATGGATGTCGTATTCCTA
This sequence comes from Catonia carolina, assembly GCA_035578175.1. Lineage (NCBI taxonomy): Eukaryota > Metazoa > Arthropoda > Insecta > Hemiptera > Achilidae > Catonia > Catonia carolina. Next base: position 521,855 of record JAQMRL010000046.1, on the reverse strand, counting down.
TTAAGTTAACTATTTTTTAAATTATAAGTACTTAAAGTACTAAAAAAATCAGTCGTGATATGATGTAGGCCTAACAATTTAATTTAGAAAAATACTTTTAAAAGTATTTTGTATTTAAATACTTTTAAAATTATTTTGTATTTAAATACTTTTGAAAGTATTTAGTTGTTACTATTTAATCAGCGTGTACACATTTAGATATAATGCGCATGCTCAGTGACGTCATTATTTGTTTACATTAGGAGCAAACTTAGAACGGCTGAACTGTACATATTAATTAATATTTTATGCAGTTAAGTTAGCCAGGCGGCGGATTTTTGGTTGGTAAAGCGGTTGCGGCCTCCTTGACGCTGGCTGGACGAGGACGCCTCAATTGAGTCCAACACAACTTCCCACATCGTACCGCTTAGTTAAGCGGCATTAACTAAGCGTTACACAAAAAAATATTTGAAATAAAAGTTGTAGGATTTTAAATTCTCTACAAATTTATTATATACACTTTTTCGCTAAAGTGTATATTTAAGTCCCAATCTTAAAAAAACAATTTTTTTACGTAAAAACAGCCTCACCAAGAATTTCAGCAAACATGGCGCCTACCCTATCATGTAGAGCATAAAAAATTTAATAAACGAGGGGATTTTAAAAAAAATTATAGGACCAGTTTTAGAGAAAATCGTAAAACATTGAAAAATTACACGAATAAACTACTACTTCCGGTTGACCGATTTTGATGAAAATATTCACGTCGGGTCCAGTTGTGGTATGTAACTTAAGTTTTAAGTTTCAAGTTCGTACGATGTTCCGTTCTTGAGATATTCTGTACACACGCACACACACACACACACCTATATATTCAAACAGGGAAGAGAAAGTAAAATGTGAGCTTGAAGTTGGATAGAGTTAGTTACAGTACTGTCTGATTGTATTTTCCATGCTACTTTAACGGCTAACTTTACGCACACACGCACATTAAAACGACAGTATAGAAGTAAAAGTTTCGAATCTAATGGGCAGTTTTTACTTTCTCTTGCCTATATGAATATATAGAAAGGAAAGTATTGTTTTCATGTCGATTTTAAGAAATCGAGTTTTCACTGGATCTACACGTTTCCAGCTCCCTGAACCCAAAAAACATGTTTTTAGCGATTGGTCTCTCTCTCTCTCTCTCTCTCTCCTCTCTCTCTCTCTCTCTCACTCTCTCTCTCTCTGTGTGTGTGTGTGTGTGTGTGCGTGTGTGTGTGTGTGTGTGTGTGTGTGTGTGTGTGTGTGTGTGTGTGTGTGTGTGTGTGTACAGAATATCTCAAGAACGGAACATCGTACGAACTTGAAACTTAAAACTTAAGTTGCATACCACTACCGGACACGACACGAACATTTTCATCAAAATCGGTCTAACGGAAGTAGTAGTTTATTCGTATAATTTTTCACTTTTTTGCAATTTTCTCAAAAACTGGTTCTACGATTTTCTTTTAAAATCGCCTGGTTTACTCAATTTTTTATTCTCTACAAGATAGGATAGGCGTCATGTTTGCTAAAATACTTAGTGAGGCTGTTTTCACGTAAATATTTGTTTTTTTAAGATTACGGCTTTAATATGCATTTAATAAGCGCAAAAATTTTTATTACAAAAGTTGTAGAGAATTTAAAATTCTACAACTTTTATTTTAAACATTTTTTTGTATAACGCTTAGTTTAGTAGTAATTAGCGATTTTCTGTTTTTTCTCACGAAAACGTGTGAAAAATCGATTTTTTAAGATTTCGGCCTTAGAATGCAATTTACAACAAACGTGTATATAATAAAATTTATAGGAAACTAAAAGATCTACAACTTTTATTTAAAGCATTCTTTGTACAGTGCCTAGTTTAGCGTGAAAGAGTGATTTTCCGTATTTTAAGCTAAACTGAGGTTGATTTTCATTTTGCGTCTTATTATATGATTAAAATTAGGTTATGTTTATTGAGGTTAGTTTTATCGTTTATTTCTAATGTTTTATTACTAATGTTGGATTTATTGTAAATTGTTTGCATTGGCAAGAGAAAGTTGTGTGAGTGTTTCACACCAGATTTTTTCAAAAACTCTAGTTATCGGATTTTGTACCGAAATTGGAATAAAGCTTCGTTTTGCTTCGGGACAATAGCTTTACGTTTTCTACTTCGGATGGAATTTGAGAAAGTAAAAACTGTGGAATTTATTGAGCCAGTGATAAATCATGACTATCGGATTATTCATGGTATACTGAACCGCCCCCCACCCCAAACAAACACCCTTAACGTTTCCGCCCCGACGCTTTTCATACTTCAACAAAAGTTTAACTCGAGATAAACTACGGAAATCATTCCTATATTTATTAACAAAAAGAAAACTCAGTCCTTTATCAGTTTACTTTTTGCTTTTACTACAATACAATGTTTGTTTTAATTTAATATTCTCTCCTAGTTCCATTTATTGAATACTTTAAAATAATCACGGTAAATAAAAAAAATCTGGTGTGAAACACTCACACGACTTTCTCTTGTCAATGCAAATAATGAACAGTGTAACCTAACATTAGAATTAAACAAAAAAAAACTTAAAAACAAACCTAACTTAATTCATGAGTGAATGATACAAAATGAAAATCAACCTCAAATGGGGTTAATAAAATGGAAAATCACTCTTTCACGCTAAACTAGCCGCTGTAAAGAAAAATGCTTAACATAAAAATTGTAAATTTTAAATTTCCTATAAATTTGATTATACACACCTTTTTCGTAAATGGATACTACGGCAGAAATATTAAAAAATGAATTTTTCTTTACAGATTTTAATGTAAAAAACCAAACAAAAAGTCACTAATTACCGCTAAACTACGCGTTACGCAAAAATGTTTTTGAAATAAACGTTGTAAATTTTCAAATAATCTAGAACTTTTATTATATACACTTTTGCGCTAAAATGCATTTTAAGGCCGCAATTTTTAAAAAAAACCATATCTTCTACGCGAGGACAGCCTCCCCAAAATTTCAGCAGACACGGCACTTACAGTATTCAGAAGAACTGCAGTCCCCTAGCCGTGGGAGTGAGAGAATGCATAACGCTCTCACTCACACAAGCCATACGCGCCGTTCCAATAACATTGTCTTTAATTTTACTCATTGTTGTGAGCAAGCGTTTATGCAAGCAGTAAACTAACAAGCAAGATAACGACTGTAGTATGTTTTCAGATTTGGATTATAACGGTAAAGACCTTTGAGCGCATGCGTAGTTATGCCACATATCTCCCTCTCACTCGCTCGGCTATGGGACATTAGTTCGTCTGGTACCTTATACGTTTTATTTAGAGATTTTTTTCTCTACAGAGCGTAGTTTAGCGTGAAAGCGTGATTTTCCGTATTTTTAAGCCAAACAGGTTGATTTTCATTTTGCGTCTTTCACTCATGATTAAAATAAGGTTATGTTTATTGAGGTTAGTTTTTTGTTTATTTCTAATGTTTTATTATTACTGTTAGGTTTATTGTTAAATATTTGCATTGGCAAGAGAAAGTTGTGCGAGTGTTTCAAACCAGATTTTTCATTTTACAACGATACACTTTGTTTTACTTAATATTCTCTTCTAGTTCCAGTTATTGACTACTCGAAAATAATCACCGCAAATAAAAAAATGTGGTGTGAAACACTCACACAACTTTCTCTTGCCAATGCAAATAATTAACAATAAACCTAACATTAGTAATAAAACATTAGAAATAAACAAAAACCATTAGTGAAATACGCAAAATTAAAATCGACCTCAGTTTGGTTTAAAAAACGGAAAATCGCTCATTCACGCTAAACTAGGCACTGTACAAAAAAATGCTTAAGATAAAAGTTGTAGATCTCTTAATTTCCCATAAATTTTATTTTATACACTTTTGTCGAAAATGCATTCTAAGGCCGAAATCTTAAAAAAATCGATTTTTCACACGTTTTCGTGAGAAAAAAACAGAAAATTGCAAATTACCGCTAAACTAAGCGTTATACAAAAAAAATGTTTGAATTAAAATTGTAGAATTTTACATTCTCTACAACTTTTATTATATAACGTTTTGCGCTAAAATGCATATTAAAGCCGCAATCTTAAAAAGAAAATGTTTTTACGTAAAAACAGCCTCACCCAGAATATCAGAAAACATGACGCCTACCCTATCTTGTAGAGAATAAAAAGTTGAGTAAACCAGGCGATTTTAAAAACAATCGTAGGACCAGTTTTGGAGAAAATCGCAAAAAAGTGAAAAATTACACAAAACCTACTACTTCTGGTTGACCGATTTTTGATGAAAATGTTCGTGTCGGGTCCGGTAGTGGTATGTAACTTAAGTTTCAAGTTCGTACGATATTCCGTTCTTGAGATATTTTGTACGCACACACACACACACACACACACACACACACACACACACAACACACACACACACACACACACACACACACACACACACACACACACACACACAAACACACACACACACACACACACACACAAACACACACACACGTACGCACGCACGCGCGCGCACACACACACGCACACACACATACAGACCAATCGCTAAAAACATGTTTTTTTGGGTTCAGGGGGTCTGAAAACGTATAGGTCCGGTGAAAAGTCGATTTCGAAAAATCGACATGAAAACAATACTTTCCTTCCTATATATTCATATAAGCAAGAGAAAGTAAAAATGTGGTGTGAAACACTCACACGACTTCCTCTTGTCAATGCAAATAATAAACAATATACCTAACGGTAATAATAAAGCATTAGAAACAAACAAAAAACTAACCTCAATAAACATAACCTAATTTTAATTATAAGTGAAAGACGCAAAATAAAGATCAGCCTCAGTTTGGCTTAAAAATACGGGAAATCACTCTTTCACGCTAAACTAGGTTCTCTAGAGAAAACACTCTAAATAAAAGTTGTAGACCTTTTAATTTCCTGTAAATTTGATTATACTTTTTTGTCGTAAAATGCATAACTTAATAAGGCTTTACAAAATCGATTTTCTACGTTTTCGTGAGAAAAAAACAGAAAATCGCTAATTACTGCTAAACTAAGAGTTATACAAAAAAATGTTTAAAATCAAAGTTGTAGGATTTTAAATTTTCTACAACTTTGATTACACATACTGTTGCGCTAAAATTTATTTTAAGGCTGTAATCTTAAAAAAAAAAAACATTTTTTTTTATTCGCGAGAACAGTCTCGCCAAAATTTCAGCGGACATGGCACCTACCTTATCTTGTAGAACATAAAAAACGTAGTAAATGAGGCGATTTTAATAAAAATTGTAGTGCCGTTTTTTAGAAATTCGCAAAAAAATGAAAAATGACACGAACAAACTACTACTTCCGGTTGACCGATGTTGATGAAAATGTTCGTGTCGGGTCCGGTAGTAGTATCTAACTTAAGTTTCTAGTTTCAAGTTCGTACGATTTTACGTTTTTGAGATATTCTGTTCACACACAGACCAATCGCTAAAATCATGTATTTTGGGTTCAGGTGGTCCAAAAACGAGAATATCCGGTAAAAACTCTACATCAAAAAATCAACATGAAAACAATACTTTCCTTCATATATAAATTCATATTAGCAAGAGAAAGTAAAAATCTGGTGTGAAACATTCACACGACTTTCTCTTGCCAATGTAAATAATAAACAATATAACCTAACATTAGTAATAAAACATCAGATGCCGCTTTTGTAGCGTAGTGGTTAGCCCGTTAGCCTACCACGCGGAGGTTCCGGGTTTGATTCTCGGCCAGGTTCTGAAAATTTTAAAAAGTCAATTCTCATATTTACAGTCACATAATTCACCGTAGTCGCTAATAAACAACTTCTTGATGCCAATGCAAATAAATAATACAAAAAAACAACGAGAAATAAATAAAAAAATATAACCTAATTTTAATCATATAGAGTAGAGAGTAAATGAAGCAAAATGAAAACAAAATTGAGTTCAGCTGGCCAGAAAAGTGCACATCCGGTGAATACTCGATTTTTAAAAACCGACATGCAATCAATACTTTCTTTCTCTATTTATATTCACGTAGGGCAAGAGAAAGTACAATAATTTGTTATAAGTTAAAAAAAAAGTTTTATCATTTCTTAATAACCAGATCCCGTAAGAACCCGGAACAAAAAATTTTATTTTAATTTTATACATAATCACTTATTGCCACCTTCAATATACACTCCTTCTCTTTCCCTACAACGCTCCATGCGAATTTTGCATTATTGAAAACAGTGCTGGAATTCATCTTCTGTCAGCTCCTTCAGGACAAGTGCTGCTTTCTCTTTTACAGCTTCCACAGACTCAAATCTTGTCAATTTTAATGCAGATTTCACCTTAGGGAACAGGTAGAAGTCACATGGTGCAAGATTTGGTGAATAAGGTGGATGTTTTAACACTGAGATGCTGTACTTGGCTAGGAACCTCTTGACAGATAACGCGGAATGAGCTGGCGCATTGTCTTGGTGCAGAACCCATGATTTGTCCTTCCACATTTCGGGGCGTTTTTCCTTAATCTTTGACGTAATTTAGAAAGTACCTCAAGGTAGTAATATTGATTAATTGTTTGACCTTCAGGAACCCAGTGAAGTACACAATCCCATGGATATAAAAAAAACCAATCATCATTGCTTTAAATTTTCATTCGCTCATTCGAGCTTTTTTTGGCTCTCGGTGAAGTTCGGCTCTTCCAGTGCATAGATTATCGCTTCATTTCTGGATCATAAATAAAAAACCACGTTTCATCACATGTTATTATCTTCTACCTGTTCTCTAAGGTGAAATCTGCATTAAAAGGGACAAGATTCGAGTCTGTGGAAGCTGTAAAAGAGAAAGCGGCTCGTGTCCTGAAGGAGCTGACAGAAGATGACTTCCAGCACTGTTTCCAACAATGGAAAATTTGCATGGAGAGTTCTAGGAATAGAGAATGAGTGTATATTGAAGGTGACAGTAAGTGATTATGTATAAAATTAAAATAAAATTTTTTTACAACGTCAGTCTCGTTATTTAATAGCCACACTTCGTACATTCCAGTACTGGCAAAATATTTTGTGAGAAAGACATGACGACGAACTGATGTGATACTGTAATATACATCAGAAATACAAAAGCAAGGCATGAACAAAGCAATATATTGTAGTTTATCATTTCTTTTAGAATTGAAAAGTTTCACTCTGCTACTAAAATAAATATAAAAAATTAAAAAAGTCAAAAATAGTTGAAATTTAATATTGTGATATCGGGTAGAAACAGACCAAAACAAAAATGACAATACATTTTATAGAAAAGTATAAACTTTTCAAATGTATTTTTACACACAAGGCTCTTTCAAGTTGACGGAATGCGGGATTTAAACAATACAGGGTGATCCAAAAGTTTACATACTGTTCTTAACTCTTTCTTACCCAGTGTGGCACAGAAGTCACATTGGAGTGAAATAACAGACGTAAAAACATTAATTGTTAACGACTACTTTTGATTAAAGAGCGCTGGATGTGAAGTGTAATAATTTTCTGTACCCTAGCCAGGAATCGAACCTGAGATCTCTGCTTTGCAGTGTAAGATACTGACCACTACACCACGGACGCGACCATTAGTTTCTTTTTAAAGTTAATATTAGTTTTCAATATTCGTGTTCATTTACTAAAATAAAGTAGCATTTCTTCGAGTATGTTGAATGTACATAAGTATACTTTTTAGGCTGTATACTATAGTAATTTTACCAATGTTTTTGAACTGTAACATTTTTTAAGTCTTAAAGATTATACAAGAATTTAACTTTTCCACATAAAATGCAGTGTAAATGAAATTTAACACCTTACATTGGTTGCCTTTTATGTTTAAAATATCTGGTGTGAAACACTCACACGACTTAATCTTGCTAATGCCAATAATTAACAATATAACGTAACATTCGTCATAAAAAAAAGAAATTAACAGAAACCTAACCTCGAAAACCTAACCTTATTTTAATCATGAGTGAAAGACGCAAAATGAAAATCGACCTCAGTTTGGCTTAAACATACGAAAAATCACTCTTTCACGCTAATCTAGGCTCTGTAGAGAAAAATGTTCTAAATAAAACTTGTAGATCTTTTAATTTTCTATAAATTTGATCATACCTATACACTATTGTCGTCAAATGAATTCTAAGGCCGAAATCTTAAAAAAAATCGATTTTTCACACGTTTCCGTGAGAAAAAAATAAGAAAATCGCTAATTACCGCTAAACTAAGCGTTATACAAAAAAAAGTTCTAGAATTTTAAATTCTCTACAACTTTAATTAGACTATTTAAATTTTTGCGCTAAAATGCATATTAAAGCCGTAATCCTAAAACAAACATTTTTTTACTTAAAAACAGCCTCACCAAAAATTTCAGCAAACATGGCGCCTACCCTATCTTGTAGAGCATAAAAAGTTTAGTAAATGAGGCGACTTTAAAAAACAATCGTAGGACCAGTTTTTGAGAAAATCGCAAAAATGTGAAAAATTACACGAATAAACTACTACTTCCGGTTGACCGATTTTGATGAAAATGTTCGTGTCGGATCCGGTAGTGGTAAGTAACTTAAGTTTCAAGTTTTAAATTCGTACGATGCTCCGTTCTTGAAATATTCTGTACACACACGCGCGCACACACACGCGCACGCACGCACGCACGCACGCACACGCACACACACAAACAAATCGCTACAAACATGTATTTTGGGTTCAGGCGGTCTAAAAACGTGTATATCCGGTGAAAATTTGATTTCAAAAAATCGACAAGAAAACAATACTTTCCTTCTTTATATATTATTCATACAATGGTAAAATAAAGTAAAATATTATATGAAATCCTGTTTGACATATTTTCCCGGGAAAAATAAAATGAATAGAAAACGTAACCAGATTATATGAAATATCTTCGATTCAAAAACCAAAAATAACATCAATTTAAAGAAAAGCAGAAAACTCAAACGGATGTTGACTGTCACCAGTAGATTGACAGATGCCGTAGTCTAACAACTACGTCCTCCTTCAATAAAATATAACATTGTCTCCCTGCTTTATGTTGTAAGAATTTCCTAACCGTTCTATAATTTCATTTTTCTGGATTAAAATCGATTTCCGACAAAATTGTCGGGTGTCCCGAAAATCTTCCACATTCCACCAATGCAACGGTTCATTATATTTTCCTCTAACATAAATAATACATCATTTTGAAATCAACTTAAAAAAATCTGGTGTAAACCACTCACACAACTTTGTCTTACCAATGTAAATAATGACTAATATAACCTAACATTAGTAATAAAACATTAGAAATAAACAAAAAACTTATTTTAATAACATAACCTGATTTTATCATGAGTGAAAGACGCAAAATGAAAATCTACCTCAGTTTGGCTTAAAAATATGGAAAATCTTTCTTTCACGCTAAACTAGGCTCCGTAGAGAAAAATGCTGTAAATAAAAGTTGTAGATCTTTTAATTTTGTATAAATTTTATTATAATAGACCTACAATTTCTCATAAAATGCATCCTAAGGCCGAATCTTAAAACAAATTCATTTTTCACACGATTTCGTTAGAAAAAAATATAAAATCGCTAATTACCACTGAACTAAGCAATATACAAAAAAATGTTTGAAATAAAAGTTGTAGATTTTTTAATGCTATACATTTTTTATTAGGTAGCCCCTATATAAATTTTTACGGTAAAATGCATTTTAAAGCCGTAATCTTAAAACAAACATTTTTTTTATGTGAAAACAGCCTCACCAAGAATTTCAGAAAAACATGGCGCCTACCCTATCTTGTAGAGAATAAAAAATTGAGTAAACCCCAGGAGATTTTTTAAAAAAATCGTAGGACTAGTTTTTGAAAAAAATCGCAAAAAAGTGTAAAATTATACGAATAAAATACTACTTCCGGTTGTGCTAAATGCATATTAAAGCCACAATCTTAAAAAAACAATTTCTTTACGTGAAAACAGCCTCACCAAGAATTTCAGCAAACATGGCATTTGCATTAACAGATGTTGACTGTCACCAGTAGATTGGCAGATGCCGTAGTCTACCAATTACGTTCGCCTTCAATAAAATATAACATTGTCTCCCTGCTTTATGTTGTACGAATTTCCTAACCATTCTAATTATTTCATTTTTCTGGATTAAAATCGATTTCCGACAAAATTGTCGGGTGTCCCAAAAATCTTCCATTTACCAACAACGCAACGGTTAATCATATTTTTGTCCAAGATTATCAATCCACCATTTTGAAATAATTAACTTTTACTTTCTCTTACCTAAATGAATATATAGGAAGGAAAGTATTGTTTTCATCTCGATTTTAAGAAATCGAGTTTTCACCGGATCTACACGTTTGCAGACCCCCTGGACCCAAAAAACATGTTTTTAGCGATTGGTCTGTGTGTGAACAGAATATCTCAAGAACGGAACATCGTATGAACTTGAAACTTAAAACTTAAGTTACATACCAATACCGGAACAGACACGAATATTTTCATCAAAATCGGTCAACCGGAAGTAGTAGTTTATTCGTGTAAGTTTTCACTTTTTTGCGATTTTCACGAAAACTGGTCCTACGATTTTTTTTAAAATCGCTTCATTTACTTAATTTTCATATGCTTTACAATATAGAGTAGGCGCCACGTTTGCTGAAATTCTTGGTAAGGCTGTTTCAACGTAAAGAAATTGGTTTTTTAAGATTACGGCTTTAATATGCATTTTAGCGCAAATATTTGTATAATAAAAAATTAGAGAATTTAAAAATCTACAACTTTTATTTCAAACATTTTTCTGTATAACGCTTAGTTCTAATAATTTTACCGTTATAATAATTTCATTTTTCGTGATTAAATCGATTTCCGACAAAATTGTCGGGTGTCCCAAAAATCTTCCATATTCCAACAACGCAATGGTTCAACATATTTTTGTTCAACATCATTAATCCACCATTTTGAAATTAACTTAAAAAAAAGTAAGCTAGCAAAGTAGTCACCACGCCACGGATGCGATCGCGATATTTTTATTTTAAACGTAACGGGTGATTCAAAAAGAGCGCCGGTTTTTAAACGGCTGGTAAATTTTCGTTTATCGGTTGGCTACATTGTTAGACCTCATTTCTATTTCGGAGAACATTCCAATTGACGATTCAGTTGTAGTTTCTCTTGTTCGCAGTGTAGTACTCTCGCAGTCTGTGTCTAACCATGGAGAAGTTTACTATTGCACAACGAGTGTTAATCGTCAAAACATTTTTCCAGAGTGGAGAGAGTTATGCGGCTACTGTCAGGCGACTTCGCGGTACTCTAGGACGCAATGAAGCACCGAATGAATCAACAGTTCGCAGGCTCATGAAAAAGTTTTTTGAGACGGGTTCAACAGTCGACCTTAAAAGTTCTGGACGTCGTCGTTCTGGCCGAACTGAGCAGAACGTTGCGTTGGTTCGTGACAGTGTGGCTGTTAGCCCAGCAAAATCAATACGTCGCCGTTCTCAACAATTGGGTTTACGATGTTCTTCTGTACGGAGAATTCTTCGGTACGATCTCCAATATCACCCGTATAAAATTCAGTTGACGCAACATTTGAAAGTGGCAGACCACCAGAAGAGATGACAGTTTGTTGACTGGGTATTGAGAAAACGGCAGGATGATGACACCTTCGCAAACAAAATCATTTTCAGTGATGAGGCGCACTTCCACTTAAACGGTTTTGTTAATAAACAGAACTGCCGTATGTGGGGTTTAGAAAACCCTCGCGTGGTTAATGAAAGGGAAATGTATGCACAGCGAGTGACAGTTTGGTGCGGCTTTTGGTCGGGCGGTGTCATCGGCCCTTACTTTTTTGAAAATCAAGAAGGACAAGCCGTGACAGTAAATGGAGACCGATACCGTACGATGATTAGGGAGTTTTTGTGGCGTCATTTGGATGGAATGGACATTGACGAGTTGTGGTTTCAGCAGGATGGTGCCACCTGTCACGCTGCATGAGAAACAATGTTGTTGCTCCGTGAACGGTTCCAGGATCGCATCATTTCTCGTAATTCCGACCATCAATGGCCACCAAGGTCGTGTGACTTGACGCCTTGTGACTTTCATCTTTGGGGTCATCTGAAGTCATTGGTGTATGCCAATAAACCCCGAAACATCAATGACTTGAAGGAGGAAATTCGACGGGTTATCGGGCAAATGGAAGTCGAAACTTGTCGTGCAGTAATATCCAATTTCATGGACAGAGTTGATGCGTGCCAGCGCAGTAGAGGAGGACACATGCATGACATCATTTTTCATACATGAAATCGGAAGGTAAGATGAACTTGTAGATGTATTTATTTTCAGTTTTTCAATAAAATAAATCTCTTAATTTGATATATCAAAACCGGCGCTCTTTTTGAATCGCCCTTTATAAGTAAAAAATATTACTGCGAGTTAAAGCATTTGTTATTCCTTTACTTTTTATGATAAAAAAATCTGGTATGAAACACTCACACAACTTTCTCTAGCCAATGCAAATAATGAAAAATATAACTTAACATTAGTAATAAAACATTAAAAATAAACAAAAAACTAACCTTAAAAAAACATAACCTTATTTTAATCATGAGTGAAAAACGCAAAATGAAAATCAATCTCAGTTCGGCTTAGAAATACGGAAAATCACTCTTTCACGCTCAGCTATGCTCTGTAGAGAAAAATGCTTCAAGTAAAAGTCGTAGATCTTTTAATTTCCTATAAATTTAATTTATACACTTTCATCGTAAAATGCATACTAAGGCCGAAATCTTAAAAAATCAATTTTTCACACGTTTTCGTGAGAAAAAAAACAGAGAACCGCTAATTACCGCTAAACTAAGCGTTATACAAAAAAATGTTTGAAATAAAAGTTGTAGGATTTTAAATTATCTACAACTTTTATTACATACATTTTTCCGCTGAAACGCATATTTAAGTCGCAATCTTAAAACAAAAGTTTTTTTTCCGTAAACACAGCCTCACCAAGAATTTCAGCAAACATGGTGCCTACCCTATCTTGTAGAGCACAAAAAATTTAATAAACTGGGCGATTTTTAAAAAAATCGTCGAACCAGTTTTTGAGAAATTGCAAAAAAGTGAAAAATTATACGAATAAACTACTACTTTTGGTTGACCGATTTTGATGAAAATGTTCGTGTCGGGTCTGGTAGTGGTATCTAACTTAAGTTTCAAGTTTCAAGTTCGTACGACGTTCCGTTCTTGACATATTCTGTTTACACACACACACACACACACACACAGACCAATCGTTAAAAACATGTTTTTTTTGGATTCAGGAGGTCTGTTTACGTGTAGATCCGGTGAAGAGTGGATTTGTTAAAATCGCAATGAAAACAGTACTTTCCTTCATTTACATTCGTATAGGCAAGAGAGAGTAAAAAAAGTCACCAATTTATTTTTGGTTTTTTTTAAGTCAAATCAACAGGATGGTCTTACCGAGATACGAACCCGGGTTTATCGCTTTGTAAGCTAGCAAACTAGTCACCAAGCCACGGAGGCGATCATGATAATTTTATTTTAAACGTATATTAGTAAAAACAAAATTACTGCGAGTTACAGCTTTTGTAATTCCTTTACATTTAATGACAAAAAATGAAATTGACAACCTTTGATAGTGTACTAAAGGTAATGTAGTTTTTTTCTGTTTTTACTTCACATGAGTTGATAAATTGTAAAAATGAATTTTCTATCAGTCGATTCGACAACATCAAACAGAATTTTAAATCGACGGTTTTCAAAATCGAATTAAAAAACAATTTATAAGCGGTCACAGTACGTCAAACATTTATTTGTTAAACGTACAGTAAATGAAAAACATAAAGTACTGTTGGTTTCATAATCATAAGACACCCCAGTTTCAACCCAAAGCATCTCCAAAAGTATGAGTCGGATTTCAACATACAGTCAACTCCCGATTATCCGCGGAATTGGGTGGCACGAGTGCCACGGATAAACCGATTCTGCGGATAATCCGCAAAATGATGAAAAAAATCTGGTGTGAAACACTCACACAACTTTCTCTTGCCAATGCTAATAATTAACAATAAACCTAACACTAGTAATAAAACATTAGAAATAAACAAAAAACTAACCTTAATGAACATAACCTTATTTTAATCATGAGTGAAAAAGCAAAGTGATGAAAATCGACCTCAGTTTGGATTACAAACAAACGGAAAATCACTCTTTCACGATAAACTAGGCTCTGTAGAGAAAAATGCTCTAAATGAAAGTTAAAGATCTATTAATTTACTATAAATTTGATTTTATAGGCTAAACTTTTGTCGTAAAATGCGTGCTAAGGCTGAAATCTTTAAAAGAAAAATCGATTTTTTTAAACGTTTTCGTGAGAAAAAAATCAGCAGCCTACGCCGCAGCCACGCGCTGCCTACGCCGGTCTACTTCGAGACCGGCACAACGGTCCTTCTCAGGACCAATTTAATAAGGTTTACACTGGCCCTTTTTAGGGCCATCAAACACCTCTGTCCGCCCCGGCGGACACACACATAAATGGCCCTTTTCAGGGCCACCAAAAAAAGGTTTTAACTTACCACTTATTGTCGTAATCCGGTGACATAATCATGATTAAAATTAGGTTATTTTTATTGAGGTTAGTTTTGTGTTTATTACTTTCTCTTGCAATATACACGAAGGAAAGTATTGTTTTTATGTCGATTTTTAGAAATCGAGTTTTCACCCGATCTACACGTTTTCAAACCCCCTGAATCCAAAAAAAAACAGTTTTTAGCGATTGGTCTGTGTGTGCGTGCGTGTGTATGATCAGAATATCTCTAGAACAGAACATCGTACGAACATGAAAATTAGGTTACATACCACTACCGGGACTCGACACGATCATTTTCATCAAAATCGGTCAACCGGAAGTAGTTGTTTATTCGTGTAATTTGCACTTTTTTGCGATTTTATCACAAACGGGTCATACAATTTTTTTTTTAAATCGCCTTATTTACTAAAATTTCTATGTTCTACAAGATAGGGTAGGCGCCTTCTCTGCTGAAATTCTTGGAGAGGTTGTTTTTTCGTAAAAAATTGTTTTTTTTTTTTAAGATTACGACTTTAATACTATGCATTTAATCGCAAAAATGTATATAATACAAGTTGTAGACAATTTAAAATCCTACAACTTTTTAATTTTAAACATTTTATTGTATAATGCTTAGTTTAGCAGTAATTAGTAATTTTCTGTTTTTTTTTTTCAAGAAATCGCGTAAAAAATCGATTTTTTAAATATTTCGGCCTTAGTATGCATTTTACGACAAACGTCTTTAAAATCAAACTTATAGAAAATTAAAAGATCTAGAACTTTTATTTATAGCATTTTTCTCTACAGAGCCTAGTTTAGCAGGAAAGAGTGATTTTCCGTATTTTTAAGCCAAACTGAGATCGATTTTTATTTTGCGTCTTTCACTCATGATTAAAATTAGGTTATGTTTATTGAGGTAAGTTTTTTGTTTATTTCTAATGTTTTATTACTAATGTTAGGTTTATTGTTAATTATTTGCATTGGCAAGAGAAAGTCGTGTGAGTGTTTCACACCAAATTTTTGGATGACAAAATATACGTAAATAAAGGTGAGCACATAATTAGAAATTGATATTAAATTCGAAACAAGAGAGAACCAAAAGAAAAAACATGGTTGGTATGGGTGGTGGAGAGAATTCGGTAGAGAGAGAGAGAGAGAGTGAGAGAGAGAGAAAAGGCTGTAGAGATGTATAAATGATGGGAGAGGGTGGTGGTGAAAGAAGCTTTGAACCGCTTATGGTGGAAAATTGCCTTAGCGATTCAACGATTTAATCAAAAGTCCAGAGAGAGAAAGAGAGAGAGAGCCGTTTGATTACTTTTCATTATCCTTTAAGAGTACTCGATGATTTTTCCCTCCTAATTAATTCCCTTAATTCAATTCTTGTATTATTAAAACTAACCAAAGCATGGCGTAGCGTAACAATCTGTCTCAATGGGTTTATATTTGTACAATATTTATCAAAAAGGGGAACATTTTCAATACGCACACCGATTACAGCAGATTCTGTGACTTGACAATAGAGAGGCAGAACGGGAAAATGCCAAGGGGTCCGACACGAGAGGGGGTTACGACCATACTAACATTATTACAAAATTTACTAAAAAAAAAAATTTTAGTGTGAAAAACTCACACGACTATCTCGCGGCAATGCAAATAATTAATGATATAACCTAACGTTAGTATTAAAACATTAGAAAAAATCTGGTGTGAAACACTCACACAACTTTCTCTTGCCAATAAAAATAATTAACAATAAACCTAACATTAGTAATAAAACATTATAAATAAACAAAAAACTAACCTCAATAAACATAACCTTATTTTGACCATGTATGAAAGAAGCAAAATGAAAATCAACCTCAATTAGGCTCAAAAATACGGAGAATCGCTCTTTCTCGCTAAACTAGGCTCTGCAGAGAAAAATGCTCTAGATAAAAGTTGTACATCTATTTCTTTTCTACAAATTTTATTATATACACTTTTGTCATAAAATGCATACTAAGGCCGAAATCTTTAAAAAATCGATTTTTTACACGTTTTCGTAAGAAAAAACAGAAAATTGCTAATTACCGCTAAACTAAGCGTTATACAAAAAAATGATAGCGATAAAAGTTGTAGAATATTGAATTCTCTACATTTTTTATTATATAAATTTTTGCGCTATAATACATATTAAAGCCATAATCTAAAAAAAACAATTTCTTTACGTAAAAACAGCCTCACCAAGAATTTCAGCAAACATAGCGCCTACCCGATCTTGTACAGGATAAAAAATAAATAAGCAAGGCGATTTAAAAAATAAACGTAGGACCAGTTTTTGAGAAAATCACAAAATAGTGGAAAATTACACGAATAAACTACCACTTCCGGTTGAACGATTTTAATGAAAATGTTCGTGTCGGGTCCGGTAGTGGTATGTACCGTAAGTTCTAAGTTTGAAGTTTGTACGATGTTCCCTTCTTGAGATATTCTGTTCAAATACACACACACACACACACGCACACACACACACACACACACACACACACAGACCAATCGCTAAAAACATGTTTTTGGGTTCAGGGAGTCTGAAAACGTGTAGATCGTAAAAACTCGATTTCGAAAAATCGACATGAAAACAATACTTTCCTTCCTATATATTCATATAGGTAAGAGAAAGTAAAAATTAGTAAAAATATATATAAAAAAAGACTATCTCGTACCAATGGAAATAATGAATGATATAACCTAACATTAGTAATAAAACATTAAAAATAAACGAAAAACTAACCTCAAAATATAACCTAATTTTTCATCATGAGTAAAAGACGCAAAATGAAAATCGACCTGTTTGGCTTCAAAATACGGAAAATCACTCTTTCACGCTAAACTAGGCTCTGTAGAGAAAAACGCCTTCAATAAAAGTTGTAGATCTTTTAATTTCCTATAAATTTGATTAAATACACTTTTGTGGTAAAATGCATACCAAGGCCGAAATCTTAAAAAATCAATTTTTCACACGTTTTCGTGAGAAAAAAACAGAAACTCGCTAATTACAGCTAAACTAAGCGTTTTACAAAAAACTGTTTGAAATAAAAGTTGTAGAATTTTACATTCTCTACAACTTTTATTATATAACGTTTTGCGCTAAAATGCATATTAAAAAGAAAATGCTTAAAAAGAAAATGCTTTTACGTGAAAACAGCCTTACCCAGAATTCAGGAAACATGGCGCCTACCCTATCTTGTAGAGAATAAAAAGTTTAGTAAATAATGCGATTTTTAAAAAAATCGTAGAACCAGTTTTTGAGAAAATGGCAAAAAAGTGAAAAAATACACGAATAAACTACTTCCGGTAGACCGATTTTGATGAAAATGTTCGTGTCGGGTCCGGTAGTGGTATGTAACTTAAGTTTCAATTTTCAAGTTCGTACGATGTTCCGTTCTTGAGATATTTTGCACACACACACACACACACACACACACACACACACACACACACACACACACACACACACACGGACACACACACAGACCAATCGCTAAAAACATGTTTTTTGGGTTCAGGGGGTCTGAAAACGTATAGATCTGGTGAAAACTCGATTTTGAAAAATCGACATGAAAACAATACTTTCCTTCCTATATATTCATATAGGCAAGAGAAAGTAATAAACGAAAAACTAACCTCAAAATATAACCTAATTTTTCATCATGAGTAAAAGACGCAAAATGAAAATTAACCTCAGTTTGGCTTAAAAATAAGAAAAATCACTCTTTCACGCTATACTAACTAGGCTCTGTAGAGAAAAATGCGCTAACTAAAAGTTGTAAATCTTTTAATTTTCTACAAATTTTATTACATAGGCCTACACTTTTGTTGTAAAATGCATCATGCTAAGACCGAAATTTTTAAAAAATCGATGTTTTTTTACACGTTTTCGTAAGAAAAAAACAGAAAATCGCTAATTACTGCTAAACTAAGCGTTATACAAAAAATGTTGAAGTAAAAGTTGTAGAAGTTTAAATTGTCTACAACTTTACGTGTAGACATTTCTGCGGTAAAATGCATAATAAAGCCGCAATCTTAAAAAAACAATTTTTTTACGTGAAAACAGCCTCACCAAGAATTTCAGCAAACTTATGCTTATACTAGGGCACCTACCCTATTATGTAGAGCATAAAACATTAAGTAAATGAGGCGATTTTTAAAAAAATCGTAGGACCAGTTTTTGAGAAAATCGCAAAAACGTGAAAATTACACGAATAAACTACTACTTCCAGTTGACCGATTTTGATAAAAATATTCGTTTCGGGTCCTCTAGTGGTATGTAAATTAAGTTTCAAGTTTTAAGTTCGTACGATGTTCCGTTCTGTAGATATTCTGTTCACACACACACACACACAGACCAATCGCTAAAAACATGTTTTGTTTTGGGTTCAGGGGGTCTGTTTACGAGTAGATCCGGTGAAAACTCGATGTCGAAAAATCGACGTGTAAACAATACTGTTCTACCCGTATATTCATATATGCAAGAGAAAGTAATAATGCACGTGTCAATGACGAAATTTGTTTACTCTTTCTTACGGTGAACCGGGTATAGAACTGTGAATCTGGAAATAGTTGTATTTCGTGGGAAAACACCCTGTATGACCAGCTGATATTTTTATCGAAACCGGTCAAAGAGTAATTAAAAAAGTTACACCAGAATGAAAGTTAACTAGCAGTTAGTTATCGATTGGCATTCATTTTATTACTTTCTCTTGCCTATATGAATATATAGAAAGGAAATTATTGTTTTCATATCGATTTCAAGAAATCCACTCTTCACCGAATCTACACGTTTCAGACCCCCTGAACCAAAAAAACATGTTTTTAGTGATTGGTCTGTGGTGTGTCTGGTGTGTAAGAACAGAATATCTCAAGAACGGAACACTGTACGAACTTGAAACTTGAAAATTACGTTACATACCACTGCCGGACCCGACACGAACATTTTCATCAAAATCGGTCAACCGGGAGTAGTAGTTTATTCGTGTAATTATTCACTTTTTCGTGATTTTCCCAAAAACTGTTCCTACGATTTTTTTGAAAATCGCCTGGTTTACTCAATTTTTTATTCTCTACAAGATAGGATAGGCGTCATGTTTGCTGAAATTCTGGGTGAGGCTGTTTTCACGTAAAAAAATATTTTTTTTAAGATTACAGCTTTAATATAAAATTTAGAGCAAAAATGCATATAATAAAAGTTGTAGAGAATTTAATAACCTACAACTTTTATTTCTAACATTTTTTTGTATAACGCTTAGTTTAGCAGTAATTAGCAATTTTCTGATTTTTTCTCACGAAAACGTTAAAAAAATTGATTTTTTTATGATTTCGGCCATTTTACGACAAAAGTGTACATAATAAATTTTATAGGAAATTAAAAGATCTACAACTTTTATTTAAAGAATTTTTCTCTACAGTGCCTGGTTTAGCGTGAAAGAGTGATTTTCCGTATTTTTAAGCCAAACTGAGGTCGATTTTCATTTTGCGTTTTTCACTCATGATTAAAATAAGGTTATATTTATTGAAGTTAGTTTTATTGTTTATTTCTAATGTTAGGTTTATTGTTGATTATTTACATTGGCAAGAGAAGGTTGTGTGAGTGTTTCACACCAAATTATTTATGAAATAGTTGTATTTCGTGGAAAACACCCTGTATGACCACCAGCTGATATTTTTATCGAAACCGGTCAAAGAGTAATTAAAAAAGTTACACCACAATGAAAATTAACAAACTAGCAGTTAGTTATCGATTGGCCATTCGTTTTATTTCTAATAAGTTGTAATGATATTATAGTTTATAGCAAACGAGTGAGTCGACGATGCAAACAAACTAATGCGATTTCATTTTGAGAGGTTGTTTCTCTCTCTCTCTCTCTGTGTGCTCTCTCTGATAGGATCTGGCTAATGGCAGAACAAAATCAATTTAAACAACGCCTCAGGTACAGCTGAATAAAATGAAAAACAAATTATAGAATTACACGACAACTAAATTAAATACGTTCCATACAATTTACAAAATTGGCTGCACAAATTCACTAATTATTATTATGACGGGAATGCAAAATAAATTTCAATGACTGGGTGTTCACAAAATAATATTACCTTCTTATTAACCCCTTACTGGTTAATTATTTTTTTCAGAAATTAATATTATTTTGCTCAATTTTTTACTTTCTTTTGCCTATATGAATATACAAGAAGGAAAGTATTGTTTTCATGTCGATTTTAACAAATACACTCTTCACTGGATCTATACGTTTTCAGACCCCCTGAACCCAAAAAACATGTTTTTAGCGATTGGTCTGTGTGTGTGTGTGCGTGTGCGTGTGTGCGTGTATGTGTGTGTGTGTGCGCGCGCGCGTATGTGTGTGTGTGAACAGAATATCTCAAGAACGGAACATCGTACAAACTTGAAATTAGAACTTAAGCTACATACCCTACCGGACCCGACACGAACATTTTCATGAAAATCGGTCAACCGGAAGTAGTAGTTGATTCGTGTCATTTTTTCACTTTTTTGGGATTTTTTCTAAAACTTGTCTTACATTTTTTTAAAAATCGCCTCGTTTACAAAATTTTTTATGCTCTACAAGATAGGATAGGCGCCATGTTTGTTAAAATTATTGGTGAGGCTGTTTTCACGTAAAAAAATTGTTGTTTTAAGATTTCGGCTTTAATATGCATTTTAGCGCAAAAGTTTATATAATAAAAGATGTAGAGAATTTAAAATTCCACAACTTTTATTTTGAACATTTTTTTGCATAACGCTTAGTTTAGCGGTAATTAGCGATTTTCTGTTTTTTCTCACGAAAAAGTGAAAAATTGATTTTTTAACATTTCGGCCTTAGTACGCATTTTACGACAAAAGTGTATATAATTAAATTTGAGAGGTTGTTTCTTCCTGTGTGCTCTCTCTGATAGGATCTGGCTAATGGCAGAACAAAATCAATTTAAACAACGCCTCAGGTAGCCTACAGCTGAATAAAATGAAAAACAAATTATAGAATTACACGACAACTAAATTAAATACGTTCCATACAATTTACAAAATTGGCTGCACAAATTCACCAATTATTATCATGACGAGGAATGCAAAATAAATTTCAATGACTGGGTGTTCACAAAATAATATTACGTTCTTGTTGTTTAGGTCAACAGCCGAAAGGCTGGTTTGAACGTGTAGAGGTTTTACTAAGTAAAACGAGGAGTGAGGTGGTTTACAATTGCCACAACTCACTGAGTGGAAAAGTACGCTTATCAGCATGCCGGGCCCTCTAAAAAGCACATATTTTCCACTCTGTAAATGACACCTTCGCTTCATTACCCACAGGGTCTGGTTGTATAATGAAATTCATTACTTTCAGAGGAGATAACTCTGATTAGTGTCACAATACACCTCTACCTCTTCTGTTCTAAAATGATTCAGTCATTTAATTGGCTGACCATGTGATAAGAAACACAACTAACTTATTTATTTTAGCCCTACAACGAACAAATTGAGTGTAAATAATTTGACACTCCACCTGTCTGTTATGGGCAGAATTACGTTTATATTAACCCCTTACTGGTTTATTATTTTTTTCAGAAATTAATATTATTTTGCCCTATTTTTTTGGCTTCAACACAATTATTACAGCTAATTATGACCTAACATTATGATATTAAAAGCAACATTTTTGCATGTAAAATATATTTTATTCATAATTTTAAAAAATCTGGTGTGAAACACTTACACAACTTTCTCTTGCCAATGCAAATATATAACAATATAACTTTATATTAGCAATAAAACATTAGAAATAAACAAAACACTAACCTCAATAAACATGACCTTATTTTAACCGTGAGTGAAAAACGGAAAATGAAAATCGACCTCAGTTTGGCTTAAAAATATGGAAAATCACTTTCAAGCTAAACTAGGCTCTGTAGAGAAAAATGTTCTGAATAAAAGTTGTAGATCTTTTAATTTTCTATAAATTCGATTATATACACTTTTGTCATAAAATGCATACTAAGGCAGATATCTTAAAAAATCGATTTTCACACGTTTTCGTGAGAAAAACCCCGAAAATCGCTAATTACCGCTAAATTAAGCGTTATACAAAATAAATGTTTGAAATAAAAGTTGTACGTTTTTAAATTGCCTACATTTTTTTATATGTAATTTTTGCGCTATAATACAAAGCCGTAATCTTTAAAAAAACACTTTTTTTAGGTAAAAACAGCCTGACCAAGAATTTCAGCAAACATGGCCTACCCTATCTTGTAGACAATAAAAAATTGAGTAAACCAGGCGATTTTAAAAAAATTCGTAGGACCAGTTTTTGAGAAAATCGCAAAAAAGTGAAAAATTACACGAATAAACTACAACTTCCGGTTGACCGATTTTGATGAAAATGTTCGTGTCGGGTCCTGTAGTGGTATTAGGCCTAAACTTAATTTTTAAGTTTGAAGTTCGTATGATGTTCCGTTCTTGATATATTCTGTTTACACACGCGCGCGCACACACACACACATACACACACAGACCAATTGTTAAAAACATGTTGTTGTGTGTGTTGAGGGGGTCTGTTTACGTGTATAGTGGGTGAAGAGTGTATTTGTTAAAATCGACATGGAAACAATACTTTCCTTCCTATATATTCATATAGGCAAGAGAAAGTAAAAAGGTAATTGAATAGTCCGTCATCCAAAACGGAATGGAATCGCCTTCACCGAAGCTTAATCGGACAACTGACATATGCTTACATATCAGAACTAAAACACAGATTTTGATAAGCCGATTATCAAATTAAATCTATTAACCAATTATTATTATTTAACGTACTGATTTTGTAAATAAATTTTCCGGGAAACTGCTCTAATTTTCTCGTTTATCATTTTGCAAAATATAGGGTGATTCAAAAAGAGCGCCGGTTTTGATATATCAAATTAAGAGATTTATTTTATTGAAAAACTGAAAATAAATACATCAACAAGTTCATCTTTCCTTCCGATTTCATGTATGAAAAATGATGTCATGCATGTGTCCTCCTCTACTGCGCTGGCACGCATCAACTCTGTCCATGAAATTGGATATTACTGCACGACAAGTTTCGACTTCCATTTGCCCGATAACCCGTCGAATTTCCTCCTTCAAGTCATTGATGTTTCGGGGTTTATTGGCATACACCAATGACTTCAGATGACCATAAAGATGAAAGTCACAAGGCGTCAAGTCACACGACCTTGGTGGCCATTGATGGTCGGAATTACGAGAAATGATGCGATCCTGGAACCGTTCACGGAGCAACAACATTGTTTCTCGTGCAGAAACTGAATTTTATACGGGTGATATTGGAGATCGTACCGAAGAATTCTCCGTACAGAAGAACATCGTAAACCCAATTGTTGAGAACGGCGACGTATTGATTTTGCTGGGCTAACAGCCACACTGTCACGAACCAACGCAACGTTCTGTTCAGTTCGGCCAGAACGACGACGTCCAGAACTTTTAAGGTCGACTGTTGAACCCGTCTCAAAAAACTTTTTCATGAGCCTGCGAACTGTTGATTCATTCGGTGCTTCATTATGTCCTAGAGTACCGCGAAGTCGCCTGACAGTAGCCGCATAACTCTCTCCACTCTGGAAAAATGTTTTGACGATTAACACTCGTTGTGCAATAGTAAACTTCTCCATGGTTAGACACAGACTGCGAGAGTACTACACTGCGAACAAGAGAAACTACAACTGAATCGTCAATTGGAATGTTCTCCGAAATAGAAATGAGGTCTAACAATGTTGCCAACCGATAAACAAAAATTTACCAGCCGTTTAAAAACCGGCGCTCTTTTTGAATCACCCGTTAGATGAGTTGCATTCGTTTCATAAACGAGTTATTTGCATCTACTGCCAGATGGTTGAGTGAAATATTTGCGTTCCTTTGTTCTTTGTTAATTGTTGAAGTAATTTATCAATCTTGAAATAAATATTCACTGTTAGTAATCTATGCCGAGTGTTTTACGTCGTTATTTGTGTGATAAAGAAACACAGTATTCTACTACAGTATTCTACTAGTAAACATAAAGAAATTCATTTCAAAATCTGGTGTGAAACACTCACACAACTTTCTCTTGCCAATGCAAATAATTAACAATATAATGTAACATTAGAAATGAATAAAAACTAACCTCAATAAACATAACGTAATTTTAATCATGAGTGAAAGACGCAGAATGAAAATCGAACTCAGTTTGCCTTAAAAATACAGAAAATCACTCTTTCACGCTAAAACAGGCTCTTTACTGAAAAATGCTTTAAATAAAAGTTGTAGATCTTTTTTTTATTTCCTATAAAATTTATTATAAACACTTTTGTCGTAAAATGCATACCAAGGCCGAAATCATAAAAAAATCAATTTTTCACACGTTTTCGTGAGAAAAAAATCAGAAAATCGCTAATTACTGCTAAACTAAGCGTTATACAAAAAAATGTTTGAAATGAAAGTTGTAGAATTTTAAATTCTCTACAACTTTTATTATATACATGTTTGCGCTAAAATGCATATTAAAGCCGTAATCTTAAAAAAACTTTGTTTTTACGTGAAAACAGCCTCACCCAGAATTTCAGCAAACATGACGCCTACCCTATCTTGTAGAGAATAAAAAGTTAAATAAACCAGGCGATTTTAAAAAAAATCGTAGGACCAGTTTTTGAGAAAATCACAAAAAATTGAAAAATGACACGAATAAACTACTACTTTTGGTTGACCGATTTTGATGAAAATGTTCGTGTCGGGTCCGGTAGTGGTATGTAACTTAAGTTTCAAGTTTCAAGTTCGTACGATGTTCCGTTCTTGAGATATTCTGTTCACACACAGACACAGACACACACACACATACACATACACACACACACACACACACACAGACCAATCGCTAAAAACATGTTTTTTGGGTTCAGGGAGTCTGAAAACGTATAGATCCGGTGAAAACTTGATTTCGAAAAATCGACATAAAAACAATACTTTCCTTCCTATATATACATATAGGCAAGAGAAAGTAAAAATACGCGGAAACCTATGTGTACCTACGGGTCCCAAATTTACGGTTCAACCAAACCATCTCTAACTTGCAACGAATTCAAGCATTCCAGTCAAAAACATCACGCCTTATGCATATATTCGTGAATCACCCTGTATACAATTTTTTTTTCTGGCTAGGGGGCATTGACAGTCGGACGTTAAAAAAAAAAAAAAAAAAAAAAAAAAATAGCGGGCATTATCAAACAGAGGTTGATTTTTATTAAGCGTCATTCAATCAAGATTGAAGTTAGGTAATGTTTTTACTTTCTCTTTTCATTTGAATATACATATAGGAAGGAAAGTATTGTTTTCATGCCGATTTTTTTAAATCGAGTTTTCACCGGATCTATACGTTTTCAGACCCCTTGAACCCAAAAAAACATGTTTTTACCGATTGGTCTGTGTGTGTGTGTATATAAAATATCTCAAGAACGGAACATCGTACGAACTTGAAACTTGAAACTTAAGTTACATACCACTATCGGACCCGATACGAACATTTTCATCAAAATCGGTCAACCGGAAGTAGTAGTTAATTCGTATAATTTTTCACTTTTTTGCGATTTTCTCAAAAACTGGTCCTACGATTTTTTTAAAATCGCCTGGTTTACTAAATTTTTTATGCTCTACATAATAGGGTAGACGCCATGTTCGCTGAAATTCTGCGTGAGGCTGTTTTTACGTAAAAACATGTTCTTTTTAAGATTGCGGCTTTAATATGCATTTTAGCGCAAAACGTTATATAATAAAAGTTGTAGAGATTGTAAAATTCTACAACTTTTATTTCAAACATTTTTTTGTATAACGCTTAGTTTAGCGGTAATTAGCAATTTTCTGTTTTTTTTCTCACGAAAACGTGTGAAAAATCTATTTTTTTAAGATTTCGCCTTTAGAATGCATTTTACGACAAAGGTGTATAAAATAAAATTTATAGGAAATAAGAAGATCTACAACTTTTATTAATTATATACATTTTTGCGGTGAAATGCATAATAAAGCCGCAATCTTAAAAAACAATTTTTTTACCTAAAAACAGCCTCACGCAGAATTTCAGCAAACATAGCGCCTACCCTATCTTGTAGAGCATAAAAAATTTAGTAAAGCAGGCGATTTTTAAAAAATCGCATGACCAGTTTTTGAGAAAATCGCAAAAAAGTGAAAAATTATACGAGTAAACTACTAAGTACTTCCGGTTGACCGATTTTAATGATAGTCTAATGTTCGTGTCGGGTCCGGTAGTGGTATATAACTTAAGGTTCAAGTTTCAAGTTCGTACGATGTTCCGTTCTTGAGATATTTTGTACACACACACACACATCCACACAGACCAATCGCTAAAAACATGTTGTCTGGTTTGAGGGGTCTGTTTACGTGTAGATCCGGTGAAGAGTGGATCTGTTAAAATCGTCATGAAAACAATACTTTCCTTCCTATACATTCATATATGTAAGCAAAAGTAAAAAAACTTTTTACAACGTCAGTCTCGTTATTTAATAACCACACCTTAGTAGTGTCCCAGGTTCGTGCAGATCAATAAATTTGAAAGCTTTTGTTTTTGAAATTCAACTTGTTTATTTCATCAATTTGGAGATAGAATTTTGAAAACTTTTAAAACACAATTAAAAACTTTAAAATCCTTTAAAACTTATTTAAAATATTAAATTCTTTTCTTTTCACAAATCTTCTAAAAGTATTATTTCCAAATATTAATACAAAGTATCACTAAATTAGTATATTACCAAATTATCAAAAGTATTTGTTTTTAAAATAACTTGTATATAACGTCACTCCTTTAAAAGTTTAAAAAGGAATGAGTTCAACAATCCAATTTATGAATTTCATAAAATTGTTCTTTTTTTTTTTTTACTTCCTCTTACATCTTTAGATCAAAATTAAAATTTTCCTTTTACATCTGTAGTTGAGATCATCTGATGTGTGTGTGTTGATGCTGTAAAGTTATGTTTATGTTTACGTTAGAATGTTATGATTGTGTTTATACTGTTTGTTGTGTGTCTGTGGAGATGTCTCATATTACAATCATTACAATCTTCCCCCCCCCCCCCGGAGAGTAAACTGAAGTACAAAGGTATGTGTATGCAAAATAATGGGGGTGAGTGCTTAAATAAAAAAGAGAAGGTGAGTATGTAGCAGTTGTCGGCCTGAGATGGTAATATTCATTCATTCGGGGCCCCTTTCAATAAAAAAATTCAAATAACATGCAAACAGCACAGTTTACATTTTTGTTACAATCATCTCAAGCTCGAGTATCGCAACAGACATCACCAAAATAAATCCTCATGAAAATAAATTATGTAAATTATGAATAAATTATGTAACTTTTTTAAGGTTAGAGATATGTTCTTTAGTTATTTCTCCTCCAATAGTCTTACGAAGTAAGGCTGTAACTGGAGTAGAGAAACCGATGATATACAAAGGTTCAGACCATCGATATGCCATTTTCGCACAAATGTTTTTCCGTTTCGAACTTACGGGGTGAGTTTTAAGTAAAACTTTGTCTCCCACCGAAAACGGATTGGGGTGGCGTGTAGCATTATACCGGCGCGCCATATCATGATGGGATTTAATTAGTTTTCTTCTAATATCACACATCATGTTACTGGAACGTATAGGATTTCTATGGAGGATATCTTGGATATTCCATGCTCTATCCAACGGTGTTTGAGCTGAAAAAGTATGTAATATGTCAAATGGGCATTTCCCATGAGCATTATGTTGAGCCATATTAAAGGCTAATTGAAACCAAAAGAGAGATTTGTCCCAAGTTGTTTGAGTCGTTGCATGATATGCAATAAGGATAGACCTAAGATTTCGATTTAATCGTTCGGCGTGAGATGGTTGAGGATGATATGGTGAGAGGGTGGTTCGTTTTATGCCTAGATTGAAACAAAAGTTTTTAAACATTATGGAATTAAAATTTTTAGCGTTATCTGTGACAATTAACCTTGGAATGGAGTAATTTTGGAAAATACGTTTTAATTCATTGACAATGGAGGATGTATTAGTGTTTCTTAATGGAGCTAGCCATGTAAATTTTGAAAAACTATCCACTACCACTAGAATATATTTATAACCTTGGTTGGTTTTTGGCAGACTACCTACAGTATCAATAAACAAAGTGTCAAATGGCACTGTTGGAACTCTGGAACTAAGATTTCCCCATTTATATTTTATTCCAGGTTTACTACGTTGGCAGGTGATACAAGCATTCACTTTTAAAGGAATATCTCGATATATAGCTGGCCAATAAAAATACCGTGTAATTTTGTGTATGGTTTTATCAACACCTAAATGTCCACCGATTTCGGACTGATGGAAGTATTTAAATACTAAATCTTTTAAGGATTCGGGGAGAACGATTTTGGTTGGGTTATTATTTTTATCTTTTAGGCATAGGACACCTTTAGATAAACAAAATTTATTATTTATTTGTTGTTTTTGTTGAAGGATAAAGGTATCCTGTTCTTGATGTTGTCTTAGATCTGTAAAAGATAGGGGGAATTGAGATAATAAGGTATTAATAATATAAGATATATCTTTTGAGATATCTTCGTTATTTAAATCGTACATCCTCGATAATGCGTCAGCCACATTATTATCTGAATCACGGATGTGATTAATTTTAAATTTAAAAACAGATAATCTAAGTAGCCATCTAGCGAGTCTACCTAATTGCTTTGGTCTGGAAAGAAGCCAGGCTAAGGCTTGGTTATCGGTTTCTAAAAGAAATTCTCGATGTGTTAAATACGTTCTAAAATGATCCGTTGCAAAAACAACTGCAAGACACTCTCGTTCATATGCAGAAAATTTTCGTTCTGCTTCTGTTAATGTTTTGGAAGCGTACGCTATGGGTTTTCTAAATCCTTCATGTTCCTGAAGTAAGACAGCTCCTAAACCTGTATCAGACGCATCCGTCTGTAAAATGAAAGCTTTGGAGAAATCTGGTATTGCCAATACCGGGGGATTAGCAATTGCCTGTTTGAGATCTTCAAACGCAATTTTTTGTGAATCTCCCCAGATAAACTGAGTGTTTTTACGACGTAACTTATTTAAGGGTTCTATTCTATCAGCGTAATTTTTAATAAATTTAGAGAAATAATTAATCATACCACAATATCGATGCACTTGTTTTACCGAGGTCGGTTGTGGATACTGTAATATTTTTTGCGTCCTCGCCGGATCTATAGAAACTCCTTTGTATGATAAGGTATGCCCAAGGAACGGTATTTCATTTACAGCAAATGTTACCTTATCGGGATTAACTGTAATACCAGCTTTCCGCAGAATTGTCAATACTATTTTAATATGTTTGACATGCTCTGTAAAACTTTTAGAATATATTAATATATCGTCCATGTAATTAAATACAAATTTATGTTTAATATTTTTGAATAATGTATTCATAAGACGTGTTAAAACTTGTGCACCAGTCGAGAGACCAAAAGGTAATCTGACGTATTCGTATAAGCCATCCGGTGTGCAAAATGCGGTGATTTGACGAGATTTTTCTGTCAATGGTATCTGATGGTACGCTTGTGCTAAATCCAAGGTACTGAACCAGCGGGCATTAGAAAACCATTGAAAAGCATGATTTATATTCGGTAAAGGTTGGGCTTCTGAGTCAATTATTAAGTTGACTCGGCGATAGTCTACCACTAAGCGACTTGTACCATTCGGTTTCGGAATTAAAAAGGCTGGGGAGGAATAAGGTGAAACACTTTCTCTAATTACTTTGTCTTTTAATAATTTGTCAATTTGGTTTTTCATTTGGAGCGTTTTTATCGGATTTAATGGATAGGGCCTAGATTTTATAATTTCGCTATTCTTTAGTTTAATATCATATTTTAATATATGGGTACAACCTAATTTAGTTGTGAGTACATCAGGAAATTTCCTACATAAATCATTAATTGTATTTTTAATATATTCACTTTGTTCTATGTTGTTAATTTGTTCGGGATCTAAATTGGTTAGAGAAAATTGTTGATTTTTTGCCCAATCAAAGGTTATGAAAGATTTCGAAGCATTGAATATTGCGTGGGTTTTTTGTAAGAAATTCATTCCGAGTATTATTTTATGGTGTATTTTTGTTAATATTTTAAAATTAATTTTCCACGATATGTTGTGAAGAGTAAGTTTAACCCATATCTGTTTATTAATTCTTAGAGGAAAGCGATCAGCTGTGAGGCAAATTGTGTTAATGTTTTCTTCCTTTATAATCGCTTTTTTAGTTTTTAAAAATGTATATAGTTGTTGATTAATAATATTATGAGTGGAACCAGAATCAATGAGAGCGTTAAATATATTATTTTTGATTTTTACCGATAAAGCTTTCAACGAATAATTACAGTTCAACGTGTTTTCTTTTAACCTTGAATGTTTACAGGGATTATGTTTACAAACACACATCATATGCCTATGGTCAGTGCATTTGTAAAGATTTAGTTTTTTGAAACATTATTATTTTCTTTTTGTTGTAACAGTTTACAATGTCTTTTGATATGACCTAGCTTATGACAATAAAAACATTTTAAGGATGTTGCAGGCATTTGTGATCTGATTTTGCAAGTATTTTGTTTACTTTGGTTAGGTACCACGCTATTCACATTATTTATTACACTCGTATCATTTATTTTAGATAAACCGATATCATTAAGGGTCCTAGCATAAACTCTTTCGTAGACATATGTGTCTAATTTATTGAAATCTTGTAAATTATTAGGTTTGCCGATTATACCTATGTGCGTGGCATATATTTCATTTAAACCGGTTAAAATTATATTGATTAACTCACCTTCTGTCAGATCTAATCTTAACACTTCATGGTTTTCTAAGATTTCTTTTATGTATTCAGTAAGAGTCTCTGTTTGTGACTGATTTCGGTATAACAATTTGAGTTTTAATATTTCTTTCATTTTTGGTGTGATTAGTTTGCTTACCAAATCTCTATGAAATTGATCAAAATTATGATTATTTTTAATAGAATTTTCAAAAATTTGTTCAGTGAATCCAGTCATAAACGGAGTCAACAATATCAAAGGTAAATCTACTGCATAACGTTTTTGTATTTGTTTAATAATTTTGATATTTCGTACTAGCATGTCAATATCACGTCCATCAGTTATAGTTAATTGTTTTAATTCGTTTTCAATTGGATTTGCAATTTTCGTCCAATTAAAATTTAATTCACGATGAAAATAAACAGGATTATGATTACCTACTGCATTCGGTACTAATATGTCAGGAGTTTCGTTTCTAGGAACAGGATTTTGCATTACTGGGGAATGTAAAAGATTAACATGACCAACATCAAGATTTCTTTGTTGATCAGGTAAAAAATTATTTCCTAAATGTACGTCTTCAAGGTTTATGTTATTTTGTTCAAAATTAGGTTCAATTTCGAAATTTTGTAACCTATTGAGTTTCCAAATCTCAAATCCTTCTTTTAAATTTTGAAATCCTACGAGTTTATCTGGTTTGTTGGGTAATATGAATGTTAATAGTTTGTTAAGCCTATCATCAAATATTTCGGCATTATACCTTTCTAATTCAGTTAAATTCTCTATGTTCCGTAACCTCGCTAAATAATTTTGACATTCCGTCAGTTGTTTGTCTATGTCAAATCTGCGCAGTGTAGTTAAATCAATTTGGCGTCCGTTATCTAATAGTTTCTGTAGCCTTTGTTTTTTTTGTCTTATGTTTCCTGTAGTCGTGCTTTTTCGTATGCGTAGTTGGAAGTTAATGTTTGTCTCGTCTAGTTTGGTAGGGTCAAGTATTGGTGCTACGTCTCTATTCATGTTTATACCTGTTTTGTTTAATGATGATGATTTTTTTTTTTTTAAAAGTATGTGTTAAATCACTTACCAGATGATCTCAATGTACTTGCCTACACAAATTATAAATTATTTTTGTAAATTTTTTAGAAGATTTGGTTTATTATTTTTTGTTTGATTAATTTTTATTTGGTGAATTTGATTCCGGTTTGTTCCTTTTCTTTTAATTATGGTTTTCTTCCAATCTTGTCGTTGCCTTATGTATTGATATTTTATTTCCTTTCCTGAAATTGTCTTGAAAATTATGTTGAAAACGAATTATGTATCCTGGTCACGGCACCATTTTATTGTCCCAGGTTCGTGCAGATCAATAAATTTGAAAGCTTTTGTTTTTGAAATTCAACTTGTTTATTTCATCAATTTGGAGATAGAATTTTGAAAACTTTTAAAACACAATTAAAAACTTTAAAATCCTTTAAAACTTATTTAAAATATTAAATTCTTTTCTTTTCACAAATCTTCTAAAAGTATTATTTCCAAATATTAATACAAAGTATCACTAAATTAGTATATTACCAAATTATCAAAAGTATTTGTTTTTAAAATAACTTGTATATAACGTCACTCCTTTAAAAGTTTAAAAAGGAATGAGTTCAACAATCCAATTTATGAATTTCATAAAATTGTTCTTTTTTTTTTTTACTTCCTCTTACATCTTTAGATCAAAATTAAAATTTTCCTTTTACATCTGTAGTTGAGATCATCTGATGTGTGTGTGTTGATGCTGTAAAGTTATGTTTATGTTTACGTTAGAATGTTATGATTGTGTTTATACTGTTTGTTGTGTGTCTGTGGAGATGTCTCATATTACAATCATTACAGTAGTTTTAGAATTCAGTATTAACGAAAAAGACGAACCTGTAGCTGCCAATTTACATCTTTCAAAAGTTCGATACGTAATTTATTAGTGGATACTTAAAACTTTAGGGATTAGAGAGAGAGAGAGGGGAGAAGAGAGAGAGTGGAGGAAGGGGACATGAGGGAGAGAGGGGGAAGGAGATAGAGTGAAAGGGAGGGACAAAGAGAGTAAAAGAGAGATAGAGTAAATGGGAGAGAAGAAGAGAGTAAAGAGAGAGAGAGAGAGGAAAGAGAAAGAGTGAAGGAGGGTGACATGAGGGAGAGAGGAGGAAGGAGATAGAGTAAAAGGGAGGGACAAAGAGAGTAAAAGAGAGATAGAGTAAAAGGGAGAGAGAAAGAGAGTAAAAGAAAAGAGAGCGAGAGTTATATAGTAAGAGAGAGATAGAGTGAGAGAGAGGGAGTGAGAGAGAGAGAGAGAGAGAAAGAGAGAGAGAGAGAGACAGTAATGTTGAAATAGTTAGTGGTACTTTGCTTATGGAATACACTTGTATAAAGTATTATTAGTTGCAAATGTTATTAATAGGAAGCCACCTTGATGTTGATAGACTTAAGTGGTCAAAAGTTTGTTCGCCGTTCCAAACATTTTCCCCGACTACTTTAAAGCTGAAAATTCAGGTTTACGTAGAAAACTTTAAATTAATTTAGGTGTTCCACAAGAGTTTATTTTAAGTTAATGTCAAAAAAGGTTGCCTAGAGTGGACGACAGCAATGGACTTAAATTCTGTTACCATTAGTCAAGATGAGTGAATTTAAATTATATTTAAAACAATTTTCTTTTTTTACTTTCTCTTGCCTATATGAATATATAGAAAGGAAAGTATTGTTTTCATGGCGATATTTCGAAATCGAGTTTTCCACCGGATCTACACGTTTTCAGACCCCCTGAACCCAAAAAACGTGTTTTTAACGATTGGTCTGTGTGTGTGCGTATGTGTGTGTGTGTGTGTGTGTGTGTGTGTGTGTGTGTGTGTGTGCGCGCGCGTGCGTGTGTGTGTGTGTGTGAACAGAATATCTCAAGGATGGAACATCGTACGAACTTGAAACTTGAAACTTAAGTTACATACCACTACTGGACCCGACACGAACATTTTCATCAAAATCGGTCAACCATAAGTAGTAGTTTATTCGTGTAATTTTTCACTTTTTTGTGATTTTCTCGAAAACTGGTCCTACGATTTTTTAAAAATCGCCTGATTTACTAAATTGTTTATGCTCTACAAGATAGGGTAGGCGTCATGTTTGCTGAAATTCTGGGTGAGGCTGTTTTCGTGTAAAAAATTGTTTTATTAAGATTGCAGCTTTAATATGCATTTCAGCGCAAAAATGTATATAATAAAAGTTGTAGAGAATTTAAATTCTACAACTTTTAATACAAACATTTTTTTGTACAACGCTTAGTTTAGCGGTAATTAGCGATTTTCTATTTTTCTCACGAAAACGTGTGAAAAATCGATGTTTTTAAAATTTCGGCCCTAGTACGCATTTTACGACAAAAGTGTATATAATAAATTTTAAAGGAAATTAAAAGATCTACAACTTTTATTTAAAGCATTTTTCTCTACAGAGCCTAGTTTAGCGTGAAATAGCGATTTTCCGTATTTTTAAGTCAAACGGGTTGATTTTCATTTTGCGTCTTTCATATATGATTAAAATAAGGTTATGTTTTTGAGGTTAGTTTTTAGTTTATTTCTAATGTTTTATTGCTTATGTTAGGTATATTGTTAATTATTTGCATTGGCAAGAGAAAGTTGTGTGAGTGTTTCACACCAGATTTTTTTAAATTCCTAATATGTGTACAATCTGTTCAAATAAGAACAATAAGTAACCCCATGACCCAATGAGATGAGAATGATATGTATGACGTGTAAATGAGGTCTTGTCTTTTACAGACTCAGGCTGACCATTCTTGAGAGAGTATGGTTAATTAAACCCCAACCATCAAAGTACTCACCTCTCATAACTCTCACAACGTGCTCACCTCTCATCACGCGGTCTTGGGTTCGAATCCCACTCGGGCATGGCATTTTTTCATACGTTACAAAAAATTCATTTCATCCTTCACCGTCTGCATTAGCAGCAATTTGCAAAACAGTCGGACGTTAAACAAAAAAAAAAAAAAAAAAATCAAAGTACACCGGTAACCACTGCCCAGCATTCAAATCCGTATAAAAGTAACTACCTTTACTAGGATTTGCCGGCCGCATTGGCGCAGTTGGTAACGTGCTCGCCTCTCATCATGCGGTCTTGGGTTCGAATCCTATTCAGGCACGGCATTTTTTCATACGTTACAAAAAAGTCATTTCATCTGTCACCGTCTGCATTAGCAGTAATTGCAGAACAGTCAGACGTTAAACCAAAAAAAAAGAAAAAAGAAAGCAAATAAGATTTGAACCAGAAACATTCGTCTTCGAAAATCAGCTGTTGAACAGCTGATTTTGGCGACGACTTTACCTCTAGACCAACGGTTCCCAAAGTGGGGGGGGGGCGCCCCCCAAGGGAGGCGTGAAGACACGTCAAGGGGGGCGCGGGACTTCGAGATAGCTTTACCCTCCATAACAGATCCTTTCAGTGTCAACATAGACTTCCTGCCCGAATGATTTAAAAAAAACAGTTTTAGAAATAAAAAATGTTTCTGCTGCGAAAAACGATTTCGATAAAATTGACAAAACATCACTTTGGGTTAAGTATTACCAAGTTTACCCCAGTATATAACAGCAAGTGGCAGTATTGTAATTATCTTTATCAAGCACCTATCTGTGCGATAAAGTGTTTTCAGCACTTGTTACAATAAAAACAAAGCATCGGTGCAATGTTGGTTTTATCAATGATTTACGTTGTGCACTTTCTAATAATCAACCTTTTTTAAAAAAAATGTAAGGTCATCCATTAACTGATTTATTTTGTCTCTTGTTAAAATTAAATTGCAACTTCTAATGCTACAAAAAATAAAAAAATAAATGTAAGGTTATTCAATGTAATACGTGATTTTTCATTGCCTAATAAAATTGTGTAAGGGGGCGTGAGAAGTTTTATTTTTGGCAAGAGGGGGCGTAAAAGATAGAAGTTTGGGAACCGCTGCTCTAGAACAACCCGGTTGGTTAAAAAAAAAAAAAAAATCTGGTGTGAAACACTCACACAACTTTCTCTTGCCAATAGAAATAATTAACAATAAACCTAATATTAGTAATAAAACATTAGAAATAAACAAAAAACTAACCTCAATAAACATAACCTAATTTTAATCATGAGTGAAAGACGCAAAATGAAAATCAACCTCAGTTTGGCTTAGAAATACGGAAAATCACTCTTTCTCTCTAAACTAGGCTCTGTAGAGAAAAATGCTTTAAATAAAAGTTGTACATCTTTTAATTTCCTATAAAATTAATTATATACACTTTTGTCGTAAAATGCATTCTAAGGCCGAAATCTTTAAAAAATCAATTTTTCACACGTTTTCGTGAGAAAAAAACAGAAAATCGCAAATTACCGCTAAACTAAGCGTTATACAAAAAAATGTTTGAAATAAAAGTTGTAGAATTTTAAATTCTCTACAACTTTTATTATATAACGTTTTGCGCTAAAATGCATATTAAAGCCGCAATCTTAAGAAGAAAATGTTTTTACGTAAAAACAGCCTCACGCAGAATTTCAGCAAACATGGCGCCTACTCTATCTTGTAGAGAATTAAAAATTTAGTAAACCAGGCGATTTTAAAAAAAATCGTAGGACCAGTTTTTGAGAAAATCGCAAAAAAGTGAAAAATTATACGAATAAACTACTACTTCCGGTTGACCGATTTTGATGAAAATGTTCGTGTCGGGTCCGGTAGTGGTATGTAACTTACGTTTCAAGTTTCAAGTTCGTACGATGTTCCGTTCTTGAGATATTCTGTTCACACACACGCACGCACGCACGCACGCACGCATGCACACACACACACACACACACACACAGACCAATCGCTAAAAACATGTTTTTTGGGTTCAGGGGGTCTGAAAACGTATAGATCCGGTGAAAACTCGATTTCGAAAAATCGACATGAAAACAATACTTTCCTTCCTATATATTCATATAGGCAAGAGAAAGTAAAAATTAATTCAGAAAATTCTTTTGCATTCTATAGCTACAGGTATCGTCGAATTTAGGTCAACGTATAGTAAAATTTAAATTATACTTTTTACTTTTCTTGCTTTATTTGAATAGACCGGATGTCTCTCGAAGAGGTTAATATTACTTTCCCTTGCCTATATGAATATACAGGATTGAAAGTATTGTTTTCATGTCGATTTTAACAAATCGAGTTTTCACCGTATGTACACGTTTTCAGACCCCCCTTAACCCAAAAAACATGTTTTTAGCTATTGGTCTGTGTGTGTGTGTGTGTGTGTGTGTGTGTGTGTGTGTCTGTGTGTGTGTATACAAAATATCTCAAGAACGGAACATCGTACGAACTTGAAACTTGAGAACTAAGGTAAATACCACTAAAGGACCCGACATAAACATTTTCATCAAAATCGGTCAATCAGAATTAGTAGTTTATATGTGTCATTTTTTACTTTTATGCGATTTTCTCAACAACGGTACCTACGATTTTTTTAAAAATCGCCTCATTTACTACATTTTTTTTATTGTCTACAACATAGAGTAGGCGCCATGTCTGCTGAAATTCTAAAAGAGGCAGTTTTCACGTAAAAAATTGTTTTTTAAGATTGCGACTGTAATGTGCACTTTAGCGAAAAAATGTTCTTCAGCAAAGTTGCAGAGAATTT
This sequence comes from Catonia carolina, assembly GCA_035578175.1. Classification (NCBI taxonomy): domain Eukaryota; kingdom Metazoa; phylum Arthropoda; class Insecta; order Hemiptera; family Achilidae; genus Catonia; species Catonia carolina. Next base: position 483,679 of record JAQMRL010000046.1, on the reverse strand, counting down.
AAAATCCTTCAACTTTTATTTCAAACATTATTTTGTATTACGCTAAGTTTAGCGGTAATTAGTGATTTTCTGTTTTCTTTCTCACGAAAACGTGTAAAAAAATCGAATTTCTTTTTTTAAGACTTCTGCCTTAGTAGTATATTTTTTGAAGTTAGTTTTTTGTTTATTTCTAAATTTTATTACTTACGCTATATTGTTCATTATTTGCATTGGCAAGAAAAAGTAGTGTGAGTGTTTCACACCAGATTTTTACTTTCTCTTGCCTATAGGAAGGAAAGTAACTGTTTTCATGTCGAATTTTTCGAAATCAATTTATCACCTGATCTATACGTTTTCAGACCCCCTGAACCCAAAAAACATGTTTTTAGCGATTGGTCTGTGTGTGTGTGTGTGTGTGTATATATATATATATACATCCCGCTAACAATTCCGCGTCTTTTCAAAAAGCGTGCATTTCGCACATCGCTTATTTGAAGAGTATATTCAACTTTGATGAGAGTATATAGGGTATTTGTTACACTTACACCCTGAGTTTTGGTATTGGTTTGTCCTGATATTGAAAATTGAGCATTTTTCAATTTTATTCACTGTGCTATCAATTCAGACTCCTTTCGAATTACCGACAATTTCGCGTTCGTACAAATTACCGACAATTTCGCGTCCGGCATCGTTCCCGCTATTATGACTTATAGCCTGCAACAGTGTAAACGATGTTGCCATGTCGTACCGGCACGTGTACTGTAGCATTTGCCACTTCTACGTGTTGTAATGATTGTAGTTAGATATTCACATCTCACCCTAGTACTTCTCCACACAAGACCATCGTATGAAAACAATTGGTTCTCGGACGGAATCCAATCCAGTCATCAAAATAATTTATTATTTGTTGTTTATTATTTTGACATGTATTTTAAATAGGTACTTATTTTAAATCAATGTAAAACCAGAATAATTAAAGAAAGTATATTTTTTATTTGTTAGAGTTAATTATTTAAAATATCCTAATTGTTACAAATACAGTCAAACCTCCTCATTCGAAATCCTCCCTAAATCGAATATAATTGTATGCTATCCCCTTCAAAAATCGTCCTTAATATGAATTAAATTACCTCCCTATTCGAAAATTTTCGAGAGTTTCGTGGTCATATATATTGTAACAATACATTTTTTTATACATTATTAATAAAATAATTACAAAATTTCCAATTTACACATTGTACACGATTTTTAATGAAGCATGCGTTAAATCATGACAATAAGGACACAGTAAGCGTAGTACAAAACTACAAAAAGCTTTAGAGAAAACTGAAAATGCAGTTAACTTTTGAGTTAGAAGAAACCAGGCAGAAACACAAACAATTACACTTCTTACAAAACATTATTGTCACAAAACCTTACGACCAAATAAGGGCATAACAAGCGTAGTTCAAAGCTTCAATACGCATCAGGAAATATTGAAAATTCAGTTAATTTTTAAGTCAGAGGAAACCAGACGAAAGCAAAAAAAAAATTAGTTAGGCTAAATTAGTAATGCAGTCTTTCCTTCTTTGGTGTATGATTTTCGTACAAACAGGGTAAAAAATACCGTAGCTGTATTCATTCGGATTAAGCAATATTTTACTCGTTAAAATTTCTAAAATTTTCGGTACCCAATTTATTTTTCATTTTCTGTAGGCTGACCTAACTTTTTGTTTGTAAGTATAGTTGTACTGTTTACGCGTATCCCGATTTTATTTTACTCTGTTTTTTATGTCGTTTTTTCAATAATTTGTCATATCGTTCTTATAAGTAGAATATTCTTTTGCTTTTGAGTACTAATAGAGCTTGTAATACCAAAACATGCCCTTAATTCTTAATCACAGTATTAAGTAAACCCTGTGGTGAATGAAGTAAAGGTATCATTTACAGAGGGGAAAATATGTGCTTTGCAAAGGGCCCTGCATGCTGATACGCGTACTTTTCCGTTCAGTGAGGAAGGCCACCTCACTTCTCGTTTTACTTAGTAAAACCTCTACAGGTTCAAACCAGCCTTTCGGCTGATGACCTAAACAACACAAGTAAAATAATATTTGTAAAAAACTTTCCTCAATCAAATTGGTGGTCTATTAATAATTTTGACTTTTGTAATTTAATATTTTATGGAATTACATGAATTTTATTAAAACGCAATTTTTAAGTACATTTTTTGTTTCAATGTTTTACCTCTGTAAATCGAAATCAGCCGGTTCCATCAGATTCGAATCAGGGAGGTTCGACTGCAATTACTATAATATGATCAATTAGTAGACAATGCAATTAAAATATTTACTTAGTTGACAAAATTATGTAATTGTAAAGTGACATAATTTGTTCAATATTCAAATGGAGTACCATTCACCCATTGTCTTTTCGGTGTTCAAATGAATTCATCATCATCATCTGTTAAGGATTAGGCTCAATGGCCTGTTCCAGTATTCATCTCTTTTTAGGTCTTCCCAAGCCTCGCTTCTCTCTAGGTTTATATTTCCATGTTTTAGTGACTGAATCAAAATGATTTTATAAATCATACAAAAGTACTTTGGCCAGTAAAATTTCTACAACATTTGAAATGCAGTCCGGCTTAGTCATAGTTTGTATTTTTATTCTTGTTCCTCAAGTAATGGTAATCTTTGATCTTCAACAAAGTAAACTAACATAACATTACACTAATAATTCTCGTATCCAGTTGTTTTGTACACGTTGAAGTTTATCCTTTAACAGGCCATTTCCAAGATTATTTTTCGGCTAAACAACTTTCAGTCAGTCTTCCAAACCCTGATATTTTTCTCTGCGTTTTCTTTTAAATTATTTAGTGTTGTAAAAGCCATGGTGGCCACTTTTTGTTGATATTCTTTTGGTTTCTAGTACTTTATTTACATCGTCAACCAACCACCCAATCTAGGAATCAATATTACAAATAATGAAATAAATAAACCTTATTGTTACGTAAAAATATGTACATTATTTTTGACTAGTCAAAATGCTTGGGATAAGGAACTGGAAGGTTATACTATTGCACAGAAGACAAAAAGGAGATAGACAAGGCATTCACTTGGAGAGGCCAAGAAAAACTATGTGAAACCTTGACAAAGACAGCCAAACAATATGCTAGGACCAACTGATTAGAAACGAATTCTTAATAGTAAACAGTGTCCATATTCATAAGTCAACTTGATAGTTGATCATTAAAAATTTTAATCATTATAATTAACAAAAAACCAGATAAAAAGTAATTATATGACGGAATAATTTGAACATTATTTGATTTTTTAAACATACATTTATTTTTATTCCTAATTTGTGTACGTTGCAATCTGTTCAATTTAGAACAATAAGCAACCCCATGACCCAATGAGATGAGGATGATGTGTATGACGTGTAAATGAGGTGTAGTCTTGTACAGACCCAGGCAGACCATTCCTGAGAGAGTATGGTTAATAAAACCCCAACCATCAAAGTACACCGGTAACCACTGTCTAGCATTCAAATCCGTATAAAAGTAACTACCTTTACTAGGATTTGAACCAGGAACCTTCGTCTCCGAAAATCAGCTGTTAAACACCTAATTTGGTGACGACTTTATAAGTTTAAGTGTGACTAAATTAAAAACAAATCCAACAGAATTTGTAAACATGATAAATACTCAAAGGTATTGGTACGCTAAGTACCTTATTTTTAAGCGTTTTAGGGCGTAGCAGTAGGATTTGATTATATAGCAGACACGTTCCTTAATACACCTGTCCCAGGATAGTTTGCTACCTAATATTAATTCTAAAAATTTTGTAACTTACCTGTTACAAAAGATTTTGATATATTGTCATTAATGGAGATATCCTTACTTTGGTTACTTATTTCCTTACGACCAGTGAAGCATTTGGCCACAGTTTTATCTGAGTTGAGAACTAGATTATTTATTGCATCCAGTCTATAACCTTACTTCAAGCTTCTTTAGTTTTAAACCTTGTTCAGAGTTTTCATCTTCGAAAGATATTATCGTATCATCAGCAAATAATAAAACATTGAAGGAGCCAAGAAATTCAGCGAGATCGTTAACAAAAATTAAAAATAGCAAGGGTCTTAAAATTCTAACTCGTTGAACTCCCCTTTTAACTTGTATAACATTTTATGTGTATTTTGTTTTAACTTTGCAATGATTGGATGGCAATTCGACCCTCTGATGTCCCTCTAATACCATACACCTCAATTTTTTTATGGGCAAATCATACGGGACACGGTCAAAAGCTTTACAAAAATCAAAAAATAAATAACAGGGGTTTGTTTTTGCTAATAATTAATTTCAGTAAGCTTCTTCAGTATCGGGAAATTACAGTCTCTGTTGACCTACACTTTCAGGACTCGTGTTGGACATTTGCGAGTGTACTGAATTTACTTTAAAAAATCGACTAATCTACTCTCTTATCAATTTATTATCTTTTGTAAAAATATTTTCACCGTTTGGAAACATTTTCTCGATGTGGGTATCCTTTGAATTATCGATTTAAATTTACTCGCCCAAGTGACGAATAAAATGCATGTTTTGATTGTAAGAGGCAACTGCCTTTAATAAATAATAGTACTGTAAGGGGTTGCACATAACAGGCAGGGTGGAGTGTTAAATTATTTGCACTCGATTTGCTTGTTTCAGGACTAAAAAAAATTAAGTTTTGTTTTTATCACATGGTAAGCCAAACATATGACTGAAGTATTTAAGAACAGAAGAGGTACAAGTGTAAAAGATACTTACTTGTCAGAGTTATATCTCCTCTGAGCGCAATGAATTTCATTATGCAGCCAGACCCTGTGGTGAATAACGTGAGGTGTGTCATTTGCAGGGTGGAAAATAGGTGCTTTTTAGACGGCCTGGCATATTGATAAGCTTTTCAACTCGGCGAGGAAGGCAATTGTAAACCACCCCACTCCTTGTTTTACTTAGCTAAACCTGTAGAAGTTCAAACCAGGACTGTAAAGTTGGCCCCCATACAAAAATTTCAAAAATTAACTTGTAAAATTGATCGGTCTACGTTTCTACCGGATTATTCCGGAAAATGTTTTGTTTGTTCCGTCCAAATAAATGAAAAAACGCCGGGAGGGGCTAACTTCACACTGGCCTCCCCCCGCTCAACTTTTTAAATTTTTTTTGGACTTCAGAGACAGACCTTCGTTTGTTTCGGATGGTCTCGCAAAATATTTTTTTAGTTCCTTTCAAGTAAGCGAGAAATCGAGAAGAACTGGGTGGTGCTAATGTCACTCTAATCCCCCTCGACTCAATATTTTAAAGTTTTTTACATAGATTGACAGCCCTTCGTTTGTTCCGGATCATTTCGCGAAAATTTCGTTTTTCCCGTTCAAATATGCTAGAAAATCAAAGAAAAATTTGGAGTGGCAAGTATAAGCCCATGCATTCAATACTTTTTGGTTTTTACTTTAAATGATAGCTGTCATTTGTTCTGGATTGTTCTGTAAATTGTTTTGTTTGGTCTGCCGAAATCAGCGAAAAAATCGTGAAAAACTTAGGAATGGTGGCGATACTCAAAGAAATTCAATTTAAATTTTATCGTTATCCCTATCGAGAGTCGTTCTGCTGTTTCGGAACGTTCCATAAATATTACGATTGTTAAGCTCATACTCGCGAGAAAATCGAGGTGAACTGGATGGTACAAACTTCACTTTAGGTCACCCACTCATTAATATTTAAACTTTTTTGTCTAAATCGATGGCCCTTGTTTTTTCCGGGCACTTAAAAAAATGTCGTTTGTTCAGATGTTGTAAGAGAAAAAGGGAAAAAACTGAATGGGTGTACTTTATTCTACCCTTAACATTTTTTTCAAGAAAATTGGCCCAGAATAAATATTAAAATATGCCTACTTGGTTCAGGTCTGTCTAGTAAAGTTTTCTATTTCCCGAATTTCTTAGTTTAATTTTTTATCGCATTGTTTTTAAGCAAAAAACAAGGCTAATAATAATCTACTCCTAGTCCATTTTTCATTTTTTATATTTTAGAAAAAGTTTTTTCTCGTTAATGTTTTATTTACTTACTGTAAAACTGCTAAACCTAGTAATTGGGGCGACATATTACATGATACGAAATAGCATTATGGAAGTGTACTTGAAACATTTTGCAGTGAGAGTGGGCAAACAGCAAAATGCGCATTCTTTTTACACATCGTAAGCGTAATCAGGAAATATTTGATTGACAATTGTCAGGTGGTGTAATGTTAAAAAAAGCGTGAAATAACATGTTAAAAATTCTTAAACAAATTTTTGTTTTGTTTTATCCTTAATGCGTGTAGGTTGCAATTTGTTCGATTGAGAACAATAAGCAACCCCATGACCCAATGATATGTATGACGTTTAAATGAGCTGTAGTCTCGTACATACCCAGGCCGACCATTCCTGAGAGAGTATGGTTAATTGACCCCCAACCATCAAAGTACATTGGTAATCACTGTCTAGTATTCAAATTCGTATAAAAGAACCAAAATTATACTATATACTAGGATTTAAACTAGGAACCTTCATCTCCAAAAATCAGCTGTCAGAAAAGCTGTCGAAAAGTCAGCTAAACAGCTGACTTGCGGCGACGACTTTTCTTCTAGACTAGACCAACCCGTTGGTTACTAAACGAACGACGTAAACAAATTACTAAAGGATTTGTTCATGGATTCGTTGATAGTGGGTTTATGCCTAATTTGAAAAAAGAAACCAAAGCGGCGTGCGATGGACTCATGTATGGAAGGCGACAGCACGGCGGAGAACAACTCTTCAAAATTGCGTATAATATACGTTGTGTATACAATGCGTTTAGAAAGATATCCTGCCAGCCATAACAATAATTTAATCCTGACACTACTATGCGCAGCACCGGTTTCCTTCCAGGATAGTTTGTCAACCCAAAAAATCGTCTATCGGAAAAGAGAGTTTTTTAATTCTATTAAAAAATATATAATTATTTTTAATTTAATTGTATTACTTATATCAAATAATTTGCCGAATAATATTTATTTGAATGTTTACTAAATTAGATTGTGAGTTTTGAAAGAATTGTAATTCGATGATTAATAAAAATTTGTTTTTATTATTCTTTTAAACTTTTTTTCTTAACACAACACAATATTTATTTATAACTTGTTTTGTCTATTTTCTTAACCGGTGGACGCGAAATTGATAGCAGATGTGAAACTGACGTCCTTGTAAGAATATACATAATATACGTATATTTTTACATAGGGGCGTAGCGAGAGCACTCTGGTGAGAAACTCTCCAAGGTACGGTGTATAAAATAGTTTCAAAACACCGCCATTTCGCATCCGGTACCAAAATTTATTTATTTTTTTGTGTCTCTCTGAGTAACAATAAAATTCTCAAAAAATAAATTTAGTTGCCCCAAACTATGTACTTTAGTTTAAAAAAATTACGTCCGAAAACCATGTCACAATAAATTTTTATTAAGTTTTTATTAAGGATTACAATTTGGCGTCCGCATACGGACGCCAAATTGCACTCGGACTCCAGATTGTTAGGAAATTGTCAATGTATGGACGCGAAAATGATAGTAGTACATATATATATATATATATAAATATATATATATATATATATATATATATATATATGTACTACTATCATTTTCGCGTCCATACATTGACAATTTCCTAACAATCTGGAGTCCGAGTGCAATTTGGCGTCCGTATACGGACGCCAAATTGTAATCCTTAATAAAAACTTAATAAAAATTTATTGTGACATGGTTTTCGGACGTAATTTTTTTAAACTAAAGTACATAGTTTGGGGCAACTATATTTATTTTTTGAGAATTTTATTGTTACTCAGAGAGACACAAAAAAATAAATAAATTTTGGTACCGGATGCGAAATGGCGGTGTTTTGAAACTATTTTATACACCGTACCTTGGAGAGTTTCTCACCAGAGTGCTCTCGCTACGCCCCTATGTAAAAATATACGTATATTATGTATATTCTTACAAGGACGTCAGTTTCACATCTGCTATCAATTTCGCGTCCACCGGTTAAGAAAATAGACAAAACAAGTTATAAATAAATATTGTGTTGTGTTAAGAAAAAAAGTTTAAAAGAATAATAAAAACAAATTTTTATTAATCATCGAATTACAATTCTTTCAAAACTCACAATCTAATTTAGTAAACATTCAAATAAATATTATTCGGCAAATTATTTGATATAAGTAATACAATTAAATTAAAAATAATTATATATTTTTTAATAGAATTAAAAAACTCTCTTTTCCGATAGACGATTTTTTGGGTTGACAAACTATCCTGGAAGGAAACCGGTGCTGCGCATAGTAGTGTCAGGATTAAATTATTGTTATGGCTGGCAGGATATCTTTCTAAACGCATTGTATACACAACGTATATTATACGCAATTTTGAAGAGTTGTTCTCCGCCGTGCTGTCGCCTTCCATACATGAGTCCATCGCACGCCGCTTTGGTTTCTTTTTTCAAATTAGGCATAAACCCACTATCAACGAATCCATGAACAAATCCTTTAGTAATTTGTTTACGTCGTTCGTTTAGTAACCAACGGGTTGGTCTAGTCTAGAAGAAAAGTCGTCGCCGCAAGTCAGCTGTTTAGCTGACTTTTCGACAGCTTTTCTGACAGCTGATTTTCGGAGATGGAGGTTCCTAGTTTAAATCCTAGTATATAGTATAATTTTGGTTCTTTTATACGAATTTGAATACTAGACAGTGATTACCAATGTACTTTGATGGTTGGGGGTCAATTAACCATACTCTCTCAGGAATGGTCGGCCTGGGTATGTACGAGACTACAGCTCATTTAAACGTCATACATATCATTGGGTCATGGGGTTGCTTATTGTTCTCAATCGAACAAATTGCAACCTACACGCATTAAGGATAAAACAAAACAAAAATTTGTTTAAGAATTTTTAACATGTTATTTCACGCTTTTTTTAACATTACACCACCTGACAATTGTCAATCAAATATTTCCTGATTACGCTTACGATGTGTAAAAAGAATGCGCATTTTGCTGTTTGCCCACTCTCACTGCAAAATGTTTCAAGTACACTTCCATAATGCTATTTCGTATCATGTAATATGTCGCCCCAATTACTAGGTTTAGCAGTTTTACAGTAAGTAAATAAAACATTAAAGAGAAAAAACTTTTTCTAAAATATAAAAAATGAAAAATGGACTAGGAGTAGATTATTATTATCCTTGTTTTTTGCTTAAAAACAATGCGATAAAAAATTAAACTAAGAAATTCGGGAAATAGCAAACTTTACTAGACAGACCTGAACCAAGTAGGCATATTTTAATATTTATTCTGGGCCGATTTTCTTTCATTATAAAATTCTGGACAGAGATTACAGATTTCAGAAAAAAAATGTTAAGGGTAGAATAAAGTACACCCATTCAGTTTTTTCCCTTTTTCTCTTACAACATCTGAACAAACGACATTTTTTTAAATGCCCGGAAAAAACAAGGGCCATCGATTTAGACAAAAAAGTTTAAATATTAATGAGTGGGTGACCTAAAGTGAAGTTTGTACCATCCAGTTCACCTCGATTTTCTCGCGAGTATGAGCTTAACAATCGTAATATTTATGGAACGTTCCGAAACAGCAGAACGACTCTCGATAGGGATAACGATAAAATTTAAATTGAATTTCTTAGAGTATCGCCACCATTCCTAAGTTTTTCACGATTTTTTCGCTGATTTCGGCAGACCAAACAAAACAATTTACAGAACAATCCAGAACAAATGACAGCTATCATTTAAAGTAAAAACCAAAAAGTATTGAATGCATGGGCTTATACTTGCCACTCCAAATTTTTCTTTGATTTTCTAGCATATTTGAACGGGAATAATGAAATTTTCGCGAAATGATCCGGAACAAACGAAGGGCTGTCAATCTATGTAAAAAACTTTAAAATATTGAGTCGAGGGGGATTAGAGTGACATTAGCACCACCCAGTTCTTCTCGATTTCTCGCTTACTTGAAAGGAACTAAAAAAATATTTTGCGAGACCATCCGAAACAAACGAAGGTCTGTCTCTGAAGTCCAAAAAAAATTTAAAAAGTTGAGCGGGGGGAGGCCAGTGTGAAGTTAGCCCCTCCCGGCGTTTTTTCACTTATTTGGACGGAACAAACAAAACATTTTCCGGAATAATCCGGTAGAAACGTAGACCGATCAATTTTACAAGTTAATTTTTGAAATTTTTGTATGGGGGCCAACTTTACAGTCCTGGTTTGAACTTCTACAGGTTTAGCTAAGTAAAACAAGGAGTGGGGTGGTTTACAATTGCCTTCCTCGCCGAGTTGAAAAGCTTATCAATATGCCAGGCCGTCTAAAAAGCACCTATTTTCCACCCTGCAAATGACACACCTCACGTTATTCACCACAGGGTCTGGCTGCATAATGAAATTCATTGCGCTCAGAGGAGATATAACTCTGACAAGTATCTTTTACACTTGTACCTCTTCTGTTCTTAAATACTTCAGTCATATGTTTGGCTTACCATGTGATAAAAACAAAACTAAATTTTTTTAGTCCTGAAACAAGCAAATCGAGTGCAAATAATTTAACACTCCACCCTGCCTGTTATGTGCAACCCCTTACAGTACTATTATTTATTAAAGGCAGTTGCCTCTTACAATCAAAACATGCATTTTATTCGTCACTTGGGCGAGTAAATTTAAATCGATAATTCAAAGGATACCCACATCGAGAAAATGTTTCCAAACGGTGAAAATATTTTTACAAAAGATAATAAATTGATAAGAGAGTAGATTAGTCGATTTTTTTAAAGTAAATTCAGTACACTCGCAAATGTCCAACACGAGTCCTGAAAGTGTAGGTCAACAGAGACTGTAATTTCCCGATACTGAAGAAGCTTACTGAAATTAATTATTAGCAAAAACAAACCCCTGTTATTTATTTTTTGATTTTTGTAAAGCTTTTGACCGTGTCCCGTATGATTTGCCCATAAAAAAATTGAGGTGTATGGTATTAGAGGGACATCAGAGGGTCGAATTGCCATCCAATCATTGCAAAGTTAAAACAAAATACACATAAAATTTTATACAAGTTAAAAGGGGAGTTCAACGAGTTAGAATTTTAAGACCCTTGCTATTTTTAATTTTTGTTAACGATCTCGCTGAATTTCTTGGCTCCTTCAATGTTATATTATTTGCTGATGATACGATAATATCTTTCGAAGATGAAAACTCTGAACAAGGTTTAAAACTAAAGAAGCTTGAAGTAAGGTTATAGACTGGATGCAATAAATAATCTAGTTCTCAACTCAGATAAAACTGTGGCCAAATGCTTCACTGGTCGTAAGGAAATAAGTAACCAAAGTAAGGATATCTCCATTAATGACAATATATCAAAATCTTTTGTAACAGGTAAGTTACAAAATTTTTAGAATTAATATTAGGTAGCAAACTATCCTGGGACAGGTGTATTAAGGAACGTGTCTGCTATATAATCAAATCCTACTGCTACGCCCTAAAACGCTTAAAAATAAGGTACTTAGCGTACCAATACCTTTGAGTATTTATCATGTTTACAAATTCTGTTGGATTTGTTTTTAATTTAGTCACACTTAAACTTATAAAGTCGTCACCAAATTAGGTGTTTAACAGCTGATTTTCGGAGACGAAGGTTCCTGGTTCAAATCCTAGTAAAGGTAGTTACTTTTATACGGATTTGAATGCTAGACAGTGGTTACCGGTGTACTTTGATGGTTGGGGTTTTATTAACCATACTCTCTCAGGAATGGTCTGCCTGGGTCTGTACAAGACTACACCTCATTTACACGTCATACACATCATCCTCATCTCATTGGGTCATGGGGTTGCTTATTGTTCTAAATTGAACAGATTGCAACGTACACAAATTAGGAATAAAAATAAATGTATGTTTAAAAAATCAAATAATGTTCAAATTATTCCGTCATATAATTACTTTTTGTCTGGTTTTTTGTTAATTATAATGATTAAAATTTTTAATGATCAACTATCAAGTTGACTTATGAATATGGACACTGTTTACTATTAAGAATTCGTTTCTAATCAGTTGGTCCTAGCATATTGTTTGGCTGTCTTTGTCAAGGTTTCACATAGTTTTTCTTGGCCTCTCCAAGTGAATGCCTTGTCTATCTCCTTTTTGTCTTCTGTGCAATAGTATAACCTTCCAGTTCCTTATCCCAAGCATTTTGACTAGTCAAAAATAATGTACATATTTTTACGTAACAATAAGGTTTATTTATTTCATTATTTGTAATATTTATTCCTAGATTAGGTGGTTGGTTGACGATGTAAATAAAGTACTAGAAACCAAAAGAATATCAACAAAAAGTGGCCACCATGGCTTTTACAACACTAAATAATTTAAAAGAAAACGCAGAGAAAAATATCAGGGTTTGGAAGACTGACTGAAAGTTGTTTAGCCGAAAAATAATCTTGGAAATGGCCTGTTAAAGGATAAACTTCAACGTGTACAAAACAGCTGGATACGAGAATTATTAGTGTAATGTTATGTTAGTTTACTTTGTTGAAGATCAAAGATTACCATTACTTGAGGAACAAGAATAAAAATACAAACTATGACTAAGCCGGACTGCATTTCAAATGTTGTAGAAATTTTACTGGCCATCGTACTTTTGTATAATTTATAAAATCATTTTGATTCAGTCACTAAAACATGGAAATATAAACCTAGAGAGAAGCGAGGCTTGGGAAGACCTAAAAAGAGATGAATACTGGAACAGGCCATTGAGCCTAATCCTTAACAGATGATGATGATGAATTCATTTGAACACCGAAAAGACAATGGGTGAATGGTACTCCATTTGAATATTGAACAAATTATGTCACTTTACAATTACATAATTTTGTCAACTAAGTAAATATTTTAATTGCATTGTCTACTAATTGATCATATTATAGTAATTGCAGTCGAACCTCCCTGATTCGAATCTGATGGAACCGGCTGATTTCGATTTACAGAGGTAAAATATTGAAACAAAAAATGTACTTAAAAATTGCGTTTTAATAAAATTCATGTAATTTCATAAAATATTAAATTACAAAAGTCAAAATTATTAATAGACCACCAATTTGATTGAGGAAAGTTTTTTACAAATATTATTTTACTTGTGTTGTTTAGGTCATCAGCCGAAAGGCTGGTTTGAACCTGTAGAGGTTTTACTAAGTAAAACGAGAAGTGAGGTGGCCTTCCTCACTGAACGGAAAAGTACGCGTATCAGCATGCAGGGCCCTTTGCAAAGCACATATTTTCCCCTCTGTAAATGATACCTTTACTTCATTCACCACAGGGTTTACTTAATACTGTGATTAAGAATTAAGGGCATGTTTTGGTATTACAAGCTCTATTAGTACTCAAAAGCAAAAGAATATTCTACTTATAAGAACGATATGACAAATTATTGAAAAAACGACATAAAAAACAGAGTAAAATAAAATCGGGATACGCGTAAACAGTACAACTATACCTACAAACAAAAAGTTAGGTCAGCCTACAGAAAATGAAAAATAAATTGGGTACCGAAAATTTTAGAAATTTTAACGAGTAAAATATTGCTTAATCCGAATGAATACAGCTACGGTATTTTTTACCCTGTTTGTACGAAAATCATACACCAAAGAAGGAAAGACTGCATTACTAATTTAGCCTAACTAATTTTTTTTTTTGCTTTCGTCTGGTTTCCTCTGACTTAAATATTAACTGAATTTTCAATATTTCCTGATGCGTATTGAAGCTTTGAACTACGCTTGTTATGCCCTTATTTGGTCGTAAGGTTTTGTGACAATAATGTTTTGTAAGAAGTGTAATTGTTTGTGTTTCTGCCTGGTTTCTTCTAACTCAAAAGTTAACTGCATTTTCAGTTTTTTCTAAAGCTTTTTGTAGTTTTGTACTACGCTTACTGTGTCCTTATTGTCATGATTTAACGCATGCTTCATTAAAAATCGTGTACAATGTGTAAATTGGAAATTTTGTAATTATTTTATTAATAATGTATAAAAAAATGTATTGTTACAATATATATGACCACGAAACTCTCGAAAATTTTCGAATAGGGAGGTAATTTAATTCATATTAAGGACGATTTTTGAAGGGGATAGCATACAATTATATTCGATTTAGGGAGGATTTCGAATGAGGAGGTTTGACTGTATTTGTAACAATTAGGATATTTTAAATAATTAACTCTAACAAATAAAAAATATACTTTCTTTAATTATTCTGGTTTTACATTGATTTAAAATAAGTACCTATTTAAAATACATGTCAAAATAATAAACAACAAATAATAAATTATTTTGATGACTGGATTGGATTCCGTCCGAGAACGAATTGTTTTCATACGATGGTCTTGTGTGGAGAAGTACTAGGGTGAGATGTGAATATCTAACTACAATCATTACAACACGTAGAAGTGGCAAATGCTACAGTACACGTGCCGGTACGACATGGCAACATCGTTTACACTGTTGCAGGCTATAAGTCATAATAGCGGGAACGATGCCGGACGCGAAATTGTCGGTAATTTGTACGAACGCGAAATTGTCGGTAATTCGAAAGGAGTCTGAATTGATAGCACAGTGAATAAAATTGAAAAATGCTCAATTTTCAATATCAGGACAAACCAATACCAAAACTCAGGGTGTAAGTGTAACAAATACCCTATATACTCTCATCAAAGTTGAATATACTCTTCAAATAAGCGATGTGCGAAATGCACGCTTTTTGAAAAGACGCGGAATTGTTAGCGGGATGTATATATATATATATATATATATATATATATATGTGTGTGTGTGTGTGTGTGTGTGTGTGTGCGCGCGCGCGCGTGGGTGTGTGTGTGTGTGTGTGTGTGTGTGAACAGAATATCTCAAGAACGGAACATCGTACGAACTTGAAACTTGAAACTTAAGTTACATACCACTACCGAACCTGACACGAACATTTTCATCAAAATCGGTCAACCGGAAGTAGTAGCTTATTCGTGTAATTTTTCACTTTTTTGCAATTTTCTCAAAAACTGATCATACGATTTTTTTTAAAATCGCCTCATTTACTTAATTCTTTTATGCACTACAAGATAAGGTAGACGCCATGTTTGCTGAAATTCTTGGTGAGGGTGTTTTCTCGTAAAAACGTCGTTTTTTTTAAGATTACAGCTTTAATATGCAATTTAGCGCAAAAATGTATATAATAAAAGTTGTAGTAAATTAAAAATTCTACACCTTTTATTTCAAACATTTTTTTGTATAACGCTTAGTTTAGCAGTAATTAGCGATTTTCTGTTTTTTTTTCTCACGTAACCGTGTGAAAAATCGATTTTTTTAAGATTTCGGCCTTAGAATGCATTTTACGACAAAAATGTATATTATCAATTTTATAGTAAATTAAAAGATCTACAACTTTTATTTAGAGCATTTTTCTCTAAAGAGCCTAGTTTAGCGTGAAAGAGTGATTTTCAGTATTTTAAGCCAAATTGAGTACGATTTTCATTTTGCGTCATTCACTCATGATTAAAATAAGGTTATGTTTTTGAGGTTAGTTTTTTGTTTATTTCTAATGTTTTATTACTAATGTTAGGTTTATTGTTAATTATTTGCACTGGCAAGAGAAAGTTGTGTGAGTGTTTCACACCAGATTTTTTTGTTTATTTCTAACGTTTTATTACTAATGTTTGATTATATTGATCATTTTTTGCATTGGCAAAAGAAAATTGTGTGAGTGTTTTATAGCATAGATATTTTATATTAGTATAGAGGATACGATAAATTAGTACAGTTCATTACTACAGGGTGATTTTTTAGTCCTGTTACCCAATTGTTAATGTCTGGTAATTTTTTTCTAAGAAAGGGATATTTTGTTTTGTGACACAAAGTTGGTAGCCCTACTCAACCGGTATAGATACGACAGTTTGAGTTAATTCTCCTTGAGTTGCGTAAAATTTTGTGCTGTTTTCAGTTGTGTTACGAACAGAATGTCTTTTACCCTAGAACAACGGGTTTTCATTCTTGAACAATATTTTGCTACAAAATCGTATGTGAGTGTAAAAGAATCATTTCAAATTAAATTTTTTGTTGTTCCTCCACTTTATTCTAGTCAATTTCTAGGCTAACTAACTGATTTTTAGAGGCAGGTATTGTTTGCAGCAGAAAACGTAGTGGTCGACCAACTCTCTTGACAGATGACGTTAAGAGAATGTGAAAACAAGATTTCTCAATTCTCCATGGAAAAGTTTACAAAAACTTTCCTCGCATGTTGATTTGTCATGTTCGAGTGCTCAGAAAGCTGCTAAAAAATTGAAATTGTATCCGTATCACATACGATTAGTTCTAGAGCTTCAGCCTCCAGATTTAAACAAGAGATTGTTTTAGGATAAAAGACATTCTGTTCGTAGCACGACCGGAAATGGCACAAAATTTTACACAGCTCAAGGAGAATCAACTCACACTGCCATATCCATACTGGTTGAGTAGGGCTACCAACTTAGTGTCACAAAACAAAATTTATTTTTTTAGAAAAATATTACCAGACATTAACAATTGGGTAACAGGACTAAAAAATCACCCTGTACAATAAAGTACCTGTGTGAGCGTGTGTGTGTGTGTGTACGCGCGCGCGCACGCGTTTTAAGCATACATACTTAAGTAAGGTACATTGATTTATTACCTTATTTAAATAATATTACAACAGGTGTCGTATTTTGTGTCACTGAAGTTACAAGAAGCACTTCTCAGCTTGTGTAACCGATGTCATGTGCACTCTCCCATCATTTCTAACAAACACTGATTTTATTATTGTACACAAATTTATAATTCAATTTCAAACTATAAGGTACAAATTTCTACAATATTTGACTCGACATGATAAATTTATTAACTCCTATAAATTTAGTAAGCAAAATAACTTTTAACCCCCGACAAAATATGGAGGGCTGTAAAAAGGATTTTTATTGTTACTTTCTCTTGTCTTTATTAATGTATAGGAAGGAAAGTTTTGTTTTCATGTCAATTTTTCCAAATCGGATTTTCGCCGTATCTACACGTTCCAGTCCTAATAAACAAAAAAAACGTGTTTTTAGCGATTGGTATGTGTGTGTGTGTGTGTGTGTGTGTGTGTGTGTGTGTGTGTGTGTGTGTGTGTGTATGTGAACAGAATATCTCAAGAACGGAACATCGTACGAACTTGAAACTTGAAACTTAAGTTACATACCACTACCGGACCCGACACGAACATTTTCATCAAAATCGGTCAACCGGAAGTAGTAGTTTATTCGTATAATTTTTCACTTTTTTGCGATTTTCTCAAAAACTAGTCCTACGATTTTTTTTAAAATCAACTGGTTTACTACATTTTTTATGCTCTACAATATAGGGTAGGCGCCATGTTTGCTGAAATTCTGCTTGAGGCTGTTTTTTCGTAAAAACATTTTCTTTTTAAAATTGCGGCTTTAATATGCATTTTAGCGCAAAACGTTATATAATAAAATTTGTAGAGAATGTAAATTTCTACAACTTTTATTTCAAACATTTTTTTGTATAACGCTTAGTTTAGCGGTAATTTGCGATTTTCTGTTTTTTCTTCTCACGAAAACGTGAGAAAAATCGATTTTTTTAACATTTCGGTCTTAGTATGCATTTTACGACAAAAGTGTATATAATTTAATTTATAGAAAATTAAAAGATCTACAACTTTTGTTTAGAGCATTTTTCTCTACAGAGCCGTTAGCGTGAAAGCGTGATTTTCCGTATTTTAAGCCAAACTGAGTTCGATTGTCATTTTGCGTCATTCACTCATGATTAAAATAAGGTTATGTTTTTGAGGTTAGTTTTTGTTTATTTCTAATATTTTATTAATAATGTTACGTTTATTATTAATTATTTGCATTGGCAAGAGAAAGTTGTGTGAGTGTTTCACACCAGATTTTTTATGCTTTATTAGTATTATTACTTATTATTCAAGATACGAATCTCATTGCTTAGGTCACATAATGTATTTGACTGACATTGTAAAAATGATTTTTGCAACCGAACAATTAAAATTTAATTTAAAAAAAATGTGTCTCAACCAATTTAGTAAAATGCATACGGTAAAGTTATTTTCTTAAATCTAACTTAAATTAAAATAAAACAACAGTTATTCATGTAACTTCAGGCAGTATGCTATTATAATCCTTCTCTTTTTTATTTTTCTACCATAAGGGTCGATTTACACACATCCGTCCACGTCACGTCTCAGTTCCGTAATTCCGAGAAGACAAAAATCAGTCACAGAAAAATATTCTTCCTTGAATAATTAATGACATTGTCTACACTGAGCACCAGCACCGTCGCAAAACCGGCGCGTCAGTAGTGTTGCCGCCACCGAACCGTCAAAACGATATTTTGTTTTTTACGGACGTATTTGTCTCTATGTAAAATTACTGAATGGAGTTTGACGAAAGGAAAACTGACGTACATGTGTGAATACTGTCATCATTTTTGACTTCGAGTGGCCGTACCGGTTCCGTTTCGGACGGTGACGAGACTGATATGTGTGAATCGTTCTTTATACGTAATTCAAAAAAAATTGTATTTGTGACTTAAGTTATTAGCAAATTAAAATACAGAATCATAGCCTTAAAATTGCACGGGCGAAGCCACGACGGGGAGCTATCTATTATATAAAAGAGATGTCCTGATTTATAGATCAACTTA
Source organism: Catonia carolina (assembly GCA_035578175.1). Classification (NCBI taxonomy): domain Eukaryota; kingdom Metazoa; phylum Arthropoda; class Insecta; order Hemiptera; family Achilidae; genus Catonia; species Catonia carolina. The sequence continues at coordinate 464,912 of JAQMRL010000046.1, read as the reverse complement.
AGTTTTCTAAGCTGTCGCTATGAAAGGATTTCGCAAAATTTTTATTTTAAATGGTAGAATTCGCAAAAATACCCTCCCATAAGAAATACAGAGAGTATACTTAAACAGCTGGTTCTTTGTTTACGTTTGCGTAGGCGAAGCCACGCGGGACACGCTAGTATATATATATATATATATATTTTTTTTTTTAATTCCTATATGTGTACGTTGCAATCTGTTCAATTCAGAACAATAAGCAACCCCACGACCCAATGAGATGAGGGTGATGTGTATGACGTGTAAATGAGGTGTAGTCTTGTACAGACTCAGGTCGACCATTCCTGAGAGAGTATGGTTAATTGAACCCCAACCATCAAAGTACACCGGTAACCACTGTCTAGTATTCAAATCCGTATAAAAGTAACTACCTTTACTAGGATTTGAACCAGGAACGTTTGTCTCCGAAAATCAGCTGTTAAACAGCTGATTTGAATAAGTATTGATATTATCAAATTTATTTGAAATTAAAAGTTATTTAAAACAAGAATATTATAACAAAGGCCCGTGGTGTAGTGGTCAGCGCAACTGGCTACTATGCCGGGGTCCCGGGTTCGATTCCCGGTCAGGTCTGGAATTTTTTTATCTGTAAATCACCACATATCATTACCTACGCACAAACCTAAAGCTTATGTATGTAGGCATCATCACTCAATAAAAAAAAAATATTCTCTACAGAGCCTAGTTTAGCGTGCGGCCACTTGTCCACTTGAGAGAATATACTGCCGAGAGTACTCTCGAGAGTAGACTCGCAAATGTATACGGGCCTGAGAGCTACTCTCCGAGAGAAGCAGGTGCAGCTGTCGACAGTTCATTTCTCGCAAGTGTAAATGCTCGTTTCTAGTCTCGAGAGTTACTCTCCACTCTTCCGTCAGTGTTGGAAAAGCTGAGAGCTTGTGTCGACAGTTCGTTACATTTATTTGTCTATTTTAAAATATTTTTATTACTTTTTATAGTCTTTTTTTAATATTTTAATTTATTTTAAATTTCAATATTTCAAATCTTTTATAATCTCGTTATAATCTCTTCAAAATGAACTCACGAGAGTGGAAAGACAATGAAATTCTTCAACTTGTTAATTTATATGAAGAAAATGAATTTTTGTGGAACATAAAACACAATTTGTAACGGAATTAGCATCCTCCAGCCGCAACTCATTTACGAGTGCTGAACAAGCTCCCAAGGAATTTTGTCGAGTTATCCAGTTTTTTATCCAACACTCCTTTCTTTTTACCTTTCGTTTTTGAATGACTTTGTACGCTATTAGAAAAGCTAGGGCCTGACGTGAATCCATTTTTATCAAATTAAAAACACGCACGTTTGATGACACTCAACAGACTGCTTGTTGTGTTGACTCTCAGGTCTCAAGACTATCGAGTGGACACGGAATTCTCGTACTGTCGACAGTTCAGTCACTGTCGACTGTCGGAGAGCTCTCTCTCTCTCGACAGCGCAACTACTCTCAAATGGAAAGCACCCTGAGAGCACTGTCCATAGTTTCTCTCGACAGTTTCTCTCAAATGGACACTAGGCCTTAAGCTTTGTAGAGAAAAATGTTCATAATAAAATTGTAAATATTTTAATTTCCTATAAATTTGATTATATACACTTTTGTCGTAAAATGCATGCTAAGGCTGAAAACGTTTTCGTGAGAAAAAACAGAAAATCGCTAATTACCGCTTAACTAAGCGTTATACAAAAAATTGTTTGAAATAAAATTTATAGGATTTAAAATTCTCTACAAATTTTATTACATAAATTTTTGCGCTAAAATTGATATTAAAGCCGTAATCTTAAAAAACTATGTTTTTACGTGAAAACAGCCTCACCAAGAATTTCAGCAAACATGGCGCCTACTCTATCTTGTAGAGCATAAAAAATGTAGTAAAAGAGGCGATTTTTAAAAAAAATCGTACGACCAGTTTTTGAGAAAATTGGAAAAAAGTGAAAAATTACACGAATAAACTGCTACTACCGGTTGACCGAATTTGAAGAAAATATTCGTGTCGGATCCGGTAGTGGTATGTAACTTAAGTTTCAAGTTTCAAGCTTGTACGATGTTCCGATCTTGAGATATTTTGTACACACACACACACACACACACACACACACACACACACACACACGCACACACACACACACACACACACACACACACACACACACACACACACACACACAGACCAATCGCTAAAAACATGTTTTTTGGGTTCAGGTGGTCTGAAAACGTGTAGATCCGGTGAAAACTCCATTTCGAAAAATCTAAATGAAAACAATACTTTCCTTCCTATATTATATTCATATAGGCAAGAGAAAGCAAAAAATTTAAAATATCCTTCAGGGGAAAAATTATTTTTTTCACAATATTTTATTAAGCAACTGTCGTAAGAATATTACACCCACTGATGTTGGCTATAGACCGGTGCGAAGGACAACCGCAACTTATTTTCTATTGAAGAAGCAATTTGAAAATATCTTTCAGGAATTTATCCACGCGTAATTTCATTTTAGTTGAAATATTGTTAAATTTTACACAAAAGATGAAAGCTTTATTAAATGGGCATAAAAGTTGTTGTATCATATACAAATAATAAATTATTTTAAATTAGTTCTTGTTTGTCATAGCATGAAGTTGAATGTTAGTTAAGGATTCTTGTATAATTTATTTCATTTTATATGAAACTAGCAACCCCTTCTCGCTTCGCTTGTTGTTTAGGTCATCAGCCGAAAGGCTGGTTTGAACCTGTAGAGGTTTTACTAAGTAAAACGAGGAGTGAGGTGGTTTACCATTGCCTTCCTCACTGAGTGGAAAAGTAAGCTTATCAGCATGCCGGGCCCTCTGAAAAGCACATATTTTCCGCTCTGTAAATGACACCTTCACTTCATTCACCACAGGGTCTGGCTGTATAATGAAATTCATTACTTTCAGAGGAGATAACTCTGATTAGTGTCTTTTACACCTCTACCTCTTCTGTTCTTAAATGATTCAGTCATTTAACTGGCTGAACATGTGAAAAGAAACAGAACTATTTATTTTAGCCCTGCAACGAACAGATTGAATGTAAATAATTTGACACTCCACCTGTCTGTTATGGGCAGACAGGTCGCTTCGCTTAACAGCACCTATTGTAGGCCTCATTAAATTATTTTATAACCTCTCTATATACAATATTTGTGGTTTCCTTGCCCTGTGGGAGCAAAATAAATTGTTTTTCTGCACTTCCAGCTCTAGAAAGTCCACCCACCGGGTTGGTATAGAGCAGTGGTTGCCAACCCGCCGCAGTGGTCTGCGGACCACTCACCCTCAAAGTGAACTACCACGGACCACCCATTACATTATTGCATATATCTTATCAGTTGTAACCAAATTAAAAGGTGATTAAATTAAACAAATTTTCACAAACAAACTATTATTATTAATTAAGAAACTATTATAATCCTTTAGAAAAGGTGGCAATGATTATACCATAAGGAAAAAAACAAAAAACAAATGTTATAAGATAGACTTAAATTTATCATTGATAAAATGTGAATTACATATTTAATATAGATGTAATACAACAAAGTATTGGAGCAAGTGTCTCAATTCACATATCTGGGCTGTGACATAAGTTACAAAGATGAAATGGATGTGGAGAAGAAAATAGGAAAGTTCCAAATGATTTGTGGAAGTATCAGTAGGACATTGGGGAAAAAAGCTACCACAAACACAATAATGAAATTTTATAAAACAATGGCAGCTCCAATACTCCTCTATGGTAGTGAGTCTTGGGTCACATCAAAAACACTTAAGCGTAAAGTGCAGGTAGCGGAGATGAAATTTCTTCGCAGAACTAAGGGCTGTGACAGGAGAGATCACATCAGGAATGAGGAAATAAGGAAGGAGCTGAACATCTTCTGCCTGAATGAGAGAGTTGCATCGTATCGCCAACAGTGGAAAGAACATGTTGAACGAATGTCAGCCGATAGGCTTCCACTAAAAATTTACAAGTATCAACCGGTAGGCAAAAGAGGTACAGGCAGGCCACGGAAAAGGTGGCAATGATTATACCATAAGGAAAAAAAACAAAAAACAAATGTTATAAGATAGACTTAAATTTATCATTGATAAAATGTGAATTACATATTTAATATAGATGTTTTCTAAAATTATTAATATAAGCTGAATGTGAGTCGGAACAGGCCATGGCCTAATCCCTGTTTGAAAGAAGAAGAAGAAGAAGAAGAAACTATTATTACAAACATATAATTGTTATTTTCAGAAAGTAGAGTATATTGTACATCACAAAAAGTAAAAATATTTTAATTGTAAATTGTCTTTTAATAAAATAAGGAGTACAGAATTTACTTACTCGAAAATAACAATGAAAATTAAAAAATGAATTAAAAATGAAATGAAAATTTCAATGCGACTTTTGTGCACGAATCTTTCTGACTAGCTGAGGAATTTTAGGTTTTAGGCTTTTGCTAAGAGCTACTCTCAAATCACTACTTACACTTAGCCGATTTCGTTGTTTGTTTTTAATTAACAATAAACTAGAGAACCCCTGCTCACACAAATAAGTGGTTGAAAAAAATCATAAGATACCGCAAAGCTACTTGCCGAATCTTGGGGAAGCCCAGGGCTTTCTTACACCACAACTCTTCTACCTTTACTTAATCTGAATCTTGAACGTATTTACTTAATCTTGTTCAATGAAAATCGTAACTTTGATTTAATTACGGGAAAATATTACTTTTTTATAAGTAGTCCGGACTCTCACGGACCACCCCGAAGGCTCTCACGGACCACCGGTTGGGAAACACTGGTCTAGAGGTAAAGTCGTCGCCAAAATCAGCTGTTTAACAGCTGATTTTCGGAAACGAATGTTCCTGGTTCAAATCCTAGTAAAGGTAGTTACTTTTATATGGATTTGAATACTAGACAGTGGTTACCGGTGTACTTTGATGGTTGGGATTTAATTGACCATACACTCTCAGGAATGGTCGGCCTGGGTCTGTACAAGACTACAGGACTCATTTACACGTCATACACATCATCTAGTCACATCATGACAAGCCAGAACTAAATACAGTAATAAATAAACTAAACCGTGATATTCATAAAAAAATTAATAGCCTAGAAAATAAAACAGTAAACAGGATTAAAATTAGTTTCATCAATGAAAGGCTTAATCGTACTAATTTCACTAATCATGGGTTACATTTGAATCAGTCTGGTAAAAACGTGTTGTGTGATAGGTTAGCATCCCTCGTCACTTGTAAACTCCCTGACAAATTAAAAGCTAAAGAGTCTTTTTTAATGAGTTGGCTGAAACAAGGGATAAAGAGATAGGAAATATAAGGTTAGGTTTTATTGGTGAAACGCAACTGAAGAGGAGATCACAGGTTTTTAATTACAGTAACGGTAGGTTAGGTTTACATGATCTCAGGTTAGTAAATAGGCTGCGACCAGCTTCCATAATTGGAGTCAACACAGTTGTAGATAACCAAAACAATCAGGAAAATAATGCATCCCACTTCTCTATTTTACATCAAAATATTCAATATTTAAGTAATAAAATGGACAGGTTAGATATATTTTTAAGTTCTGAGAACCCAGATATGGTGGTATTTACTGAACACGGTTTAAAATGTAATGAGATGTCACTAATAAACTTTTCAGGGTTTTCTATTATTGCTTCATATTGTAGGAAAATGCACAAAAGTGGGGGGGTTTGTATATTAGCTAATTCAAGTAAGAAACTTGACACTCGTAATTTACCTTATCTAGAACGGTTTTCTCGGGAAATGGTTATTGAAGTGGCTGGGGTAGAAGTTAGGTTAGAAAAGAGGGGAAAGATGGTTGTGGTGGGTGTCTATAGATCCCCTAATGGTGATTGGGGTCAGTTTTGTTCATCGTTCAGTGAATTACTGGAAGTTTTAACAGAACGATACGTAAAAGTGGTAGTTTTGGGTGATTTTAATGTAAATCTTGCTGTTGAAAATAAAATGGCTGAAGAGTTTAGGGATATTGTGGAGATGAACAATCTTGATATAAAAGTTAAAGGTTATACAAGAATTACTTCTCACTCACAAACCATAATAGATAATATTTTAACAAATATGGAGAGTTGTCAGGTTAGGTTAAGGGGTTCAGAGCTCTCTGATCACGGCTACCAAGTATTAGAGATTCAGGATTTAGGTAGTCATGTCCCAAATCAAAAAAATATTAAAGAATTTAGGCAGGAAGACCAAGGGAATATTAATTGTTTGTTACATAGTTTAGCCAAAGAGGATTGGAAGACGGTTTTCAATTCATCTGACATTAATCAAAAATATCATAATTTTATTGAGACATTAAAATTTCATTATAATAATAATTGTCCAATTAAAAAGAAAGATGTAAAAAATATTGTCAGTGAAACAGATGAGTGGGTCACAGGGGAAATTTTGCAAATGAGGTCTGAAGTTAGAGATGCATACTCAGATTTTCTTTCACATAGGACTACCTTTAATGAACAAAGGTACAAAACTATTAAAAAAGATTATGCCAGAGAAGTCCAGAGAGCTAAATGTAAAAAAACTGCTGAAGTTCTTCATAATTCACCAAATCTAAACTCAGCAATATGGGAAATAATTAATAAGAATCGAGGTGTAGTTAGCAACAAAAGTTTTACTGACATACCTAATATTGTTAACAAAAACAATGAACTTATAGAGAATGGTATAGAAATTTGTAATTATTTTAACAAATATTACCAGGAAGTAGCTTTAAAACTTAAACAACAGATTAGGGAAACAGTGGGATGTTATGATCCAAAAGGTAACAAGGTAGTTAATCAATTCTTATTTAGCCTAGTTTCAAGGGAGGAATTAGAATCAGTTATTGATAGTTTAAAAAGTAAGAAAACATGTGGGTTAGATGGGATTTCTAGTATAATTGTTAAAGAATGTAAACATCTTTTAATTACTCCTCTCCTTCATTTGATTAACTTCTCACTTGAAGCAGGTGTATTTCCAAACAAACTGAAGGAGGCTAAAATATTGCCTATATTTAAGAATGGAGATAGCCAGTTAGTTGAAAATTATAGACCCATAAGTATTTTAAACACAATCAGTAAAATTTTTGAAAAGGTAGTATTTATTAGGTTAATCAGTTTCTTGACTGAAAACCTAATCATCTCAGAGGATCAGCATGGTTTCCAAAAAGGTAGATCAACTAAAACTGCAATTGTTTCACTTGTGGAGCAAGTAGTTGATATATTGGACGCCGGGGAGAAAGCATTGGCAGTATTTCTGGATCTGAGTAAAGCTTTCGATTGTGTTGATCATGAAATTTTATTGAAAACACTAGAGTCATTAGGCGTTAGGGATGTAGAATTGAAATGGTTTCAATCTTACCTTATTAATAGATTACAGTGTGTGGAGTTAACTAGGGTTGTTAGAGGGAAACTTACAAAAGTTGTATCTGGAAAGCTTGAAGTCAAAGCAGGCGTTCCACAGGGGTCAGTTTTAGGTCCAATTCTGTTTCTATTGTACATTAATAGGTTACCAGAAGTCATACCTAATGGCAGAGCTTTGTTGTTTGCTGATGATACTTCAGTAATCAGTAACAGTTCACTGGTAGATGCTCTTGAAGTAAATACACATGTTAACATAGAGTCCGTAGTGCAGTTCTTGAATCAAATGTTATTAACAGTAAATGGGAAAAAGTGTCAGTACTTGCAGTTCAAAAATAAACATAACGTTAAAGAAAGTAGAGAAGTGGATGTATTTATTCATAATAATAGTTTAGAGCATGTAGAAACAGTGAAGTTCCTGGGCGTATCTCTAGATAAATCTTTGTCTTGGGACTTCTATATCAATCAAGTTTGTAGTAAAATATCATCTGGGGTATTTGCACTAAAACAAATCGTCAGATTAAATGATAAAAAATTACTAATGGCAGCTTATCATGGCCTCATTCTGTCTCATATCCGGTATGGTATTTTATTATGGGGTAATTCTAGCATGGGTAATATGAATAGGGTTTTTAAAATTCAAAAGAAAGCTATTAGGTGTATGGTGGGAGCTAACCAGCTAACCTCATGCAGGCCACTATTTAAGGAGCTTAAATTGCTTACAGTTCCCTGTCTCTACATTTTTGAGGTGATTATGTATGTTAGGCAAAATAATTTTATGCAGAATTTCAATGTTCACAATCATAACACGAGAAACAGGAATGATTATTATGTGGCTAATCACTCCACAAAATTGTTTGAACAAAAACCTACTTATGCAGGGAGAAAATTCATAAATAAATTACCCCAATCTTTAAAGTGTTGTGAGGATTTGAATTCCTTTAAAAAAAATTTAAAAAATTACTTGATCGGTGAAACTTTTTATAGCGTACAAGAATTTCTTTCTTGATAGTAGTGATACATAGTGTGTTTCTTATATGTATTTCAGGTGTTACATCTGACGACATGTCCTATACTCCTCCTGGAGTCTCCAGGGCGCAAAAAAAAAAAAAAAAAAAAAAAAAAAAAAAAAAAAAAAAAAAAATCTTCATCTCATTGGGTCATGGGGTTGCTTATTGTTCTAAATTGAACAGATTGCAACGTACACAAATTAAGAATAAAAATAAATAGAAAGTCCGACATAAAGTTGTCCAATAGTGAAGGAAGCACTCTTGTTTCAAATCAAAGCCACCGTTTTAAATGTTTGTCCCTGCGATTTTAACAGAATTAAATAGAATGCATTGCATACAAGAATACCGATGAAAAAGAAACAGACAGTTGATATTATGGCTGAGATAAGAGACAGTAATATGTGGGTGCAGTACGCTGAGTAACTGGAAATATATGACTCATTCATTCGATACCTGTCAAATGATAACAAATATATGAAATACAGTACAAAAATAAAAATTTTGAATATTTCCGAATTTTTAATGTGTTTGGAATCGAATGTTATTCTTCACGTTTTTCTATGAAATATAAAAGTTGAATCGTGTTTCTAGCCCAAAAAATACACCATTCAGAGGACTTTAAAAAAATACAAGTTCTATGCAACCGATAAACTAAAACATGCGACATCGTCACTGATTAAGTTGCTTAAATCACTTAATTAAATTTTTCCCTTTTTTGCAATTTTCTCAAAAACTGGTCTCACGATCTTTTTAAAAATCGCCTGGTTTACTAAATTTTTTATGCTTTACAAGATAGGGTAGGCGCCATGTTTGCTGAAATTCTTGGTGAGGCTGTTTTCACGTAAACAAACTTTTGTTTTATAATTGTGACTTTAATATGCATTTTAGCGCAAAAATGTATGTGATAAAAGTTGTAGAGAATTTAAAATCCTACAAGTTGTATTTGAAACATTTTTTTTTTTTTGTATAACGCTTAGTTTAGCGGTAATAAGGGATTTTCTGTTTTTCTCACGAAAACGTGTGAAAAATTGATTTATTAAGATTTCAGCCTCAGTATGCATTTTACGACAAACGTATACATAATCAAATTTATAGGAAATTAAAAGATCTACAAGTTTTATTTAGAGCATTTTTCTCTACAGAGCCTAGTTTAGAGAGAAAGAAAGATTTTCCGTATTTTTAAGTCAAACTGAGGTTGATTTTCATTTTGCGTCTCACTCATGAAAACTAAAGTTACGTTTTTTGAGGTTAGTTTTTTTGTTTATTTGTAATGTTTTATTACTAATGTTAGGTTTATTGTTAATTATTTGCATTGGTAAGAGAAAGTTGTGTGAGTGTTTCACACCAGATTTTTCATAAAAAAATTCTGAAAAAATTACTTTCGCTTCCTAATGAATCTTATTTTATTACACTATAAATGTTATTATTATACTCTGATATTTAGATAAAATACACTTGTTCAAAGTTAAGTTAGACGTTTAAATCTCATCACATTTTGTGCGTACCACGTAATATAACTTTTTACTTTCTCTTGCTTGTATGAATATATAGAAAGAAAATTATTGTTTTTATGTCGATTTTTCGAAATCGAGTTTTCACCGGATCTATACGTTTTCAGACCTCCTGAACCCAAAAAAACATGGTTTTAGCGATTGATGTGTGTGTGTGTGTGTGTGTGTGTGTGTGTGTGTGTGTGTGTGTGTGTGTCTTTGCGTGCGTGCGTGCGCGCGCGTGTTTGTGTGCGCGTGCGTGTGTGTGAACATAATATCTCAAGAACGGAACATCGTACGAACTTGAAACTTAAAACTTAAGTTACATACCACTACCGGACCCGACACGAACATTTGCATCAAAATCGGTCAACTGAAAGTAGTAGTTTATTCGTACAATTTTTCACTTTTTTGCGATTTTCTCAAAAACTGGTCCTACGATTTTTTAAAAATTGCCTCATTTACTCAATTTTTTAATCTCTACAAGATAGGGTAGGCGCCATGTTTGCTGAAATTCTTGGTGAGGCTGTTTCTACGTAAAAAAAGTGTTTTTTTAAGTTTACGGCTTTAATGTGTATTATAGCGCAAAAATGTATATACTAAAAAATGTAGAGAATTTGAAATTCTACAACTTTTATTTCAAACGTTTTTTTGTATAACGCTTAGTTTAGCGGTAATTAGCAATTTTCTGTTTTTTCTCATGAAAACGTGTGAGAAATCGATTTTTTTTAAAGATTTCGGCCTTAGTATGCATAAATAATAAAATTTAAAAATTTAAACAATATAACCTAACGGTTATATTGTTTTAATTTTTTTCATTGGCAAGAGAAAGTTGTGTGAGTGTTTCACACCAGATTTTTATCTGTAGTTTGATATAAATGTTGAGTTATATGTTTGGCGGAAACAGAAATAATAAACGAGCTCGAAAAAATCACTGTTTGAATGGAAGTCAAAGACAGATCTTCAAGTCTGTTGTCTCCTTCCTGTTAGTATTCCAAGAAGCTGAATCATGGTTTATAATTGTGAACTTTATACGAACATACGTCAATTTTTAGAAATCAACTAGACACGCACAATATCAGTTGTACGAAATTTTAACCAAAAAGAACCGCATAGTAAATATAAGAGAAAGAGGGTATGACGTCCTTCTTTTTCGGGCCTGTAATGTATGGTACATCATTTACAAAAACCTTATTACCTATTTAATCACCAACCGTCTGCATTAGCTGTAATTGCAGAACAGTCGGACGTTTAATAAAAAAAAAACTAATACAGATGTCAATTACTTCATGTTAGTATGAACGAGTAATATTATAAAACAAAAATTATTAAAATTTTGCACAACAAATTTGTATTTTGTACACCTCGATGCTTATAATAATAATAATAACAGTTATTATTATTATTATTTTGCCAGAGGAAAATTGAACTGTGATAATGGCGGAAATGCGGTTTTCTTTAGACTTTGTTAGTTAGGTTATATTGGAAGAAATTTATGCTGGTACTGTCTGATGTCTCTCTCGCCTGATAATCTACAAAAGGAAAGTCTAGTCTTTACGTTTCTAAGAAGCACTTGCTTAAAATCTAATGTGCGGGAAGAGCACAAATCAAAGAGTATAAACTGATTTATGCAAATAAATAGCTTCAATCTCTTTGTAATATAATTACTCAACTATTTTAAACATCTTTGTAGTTTCCCGTTTTTCCTCCCCTATGACTCAGATTGACTCAGATTGACTCATTCAGTCGTAACTAATTCTTTAACTTCCTCATCACCTAAATAACTGAAATTATGCGTAAATATCTCTCAGGCGGTGAACAGAAAATCTAGAAAGCGTTATAAATGTGATACAGTAAAATTTGGTTATGGTAGAATTGGCTTAACCCACCGGGTTGGTCTAGATGTAAAGTCCTCGCCAGAATCAGCTGTTTAACAGCTGCTTTTCGGAGACGAAGGTTCCTGGTTCAAATCCTAGTGAAGGTAGTTACTTTTATACGGATTTGAATACTAGACAGTGGTTACCGGTGTACTTTGATGGTTGGGGTTCAATTAACCATACTCTCTCAGGAATGGTCGGCCTGGGTATGTACAAGACTACACCTCATTTACACGTCATACACATCATCCTCATCTCATTGGGTCATGGGGTTGCTTATTGTTCTGAATTGAACAGATTGCAACGTACACACATTAGGAATTAAAAAAAATATATAGAATTGGCTGTAACGAAAAACTAGTATACTTTGGACAATTAGAATTGGCACAAGCAGTTTCGGTGTTTATCTACTCAACTCTTTAACCCTCGCCATGCAACGGCAGTACAGTCACAAAAGTAAACAATTTTAGCCGGCCATTTACACAGATACTTACTGGCGGGTTTGGAACGCCACGTACCAAGAACGCGTACAAGAGTGTGTGTTAAGGGGAGAGACGCATCAGATACTTGGATCGAGACACTTGGCGCGCGGGTTTAGCGTGTGACAAGCCCACTAATTTGAGGTCTAGAACGTGCCGTTCTTATTTCATCTAGTTGTGAAATTGCATCAAAACCGTTCGTTAACTTTTGTTGCATTCTTTCTCCTAAATGTTTAGTTTTTATTTTTTGTATTTTTTAAATTTTTAGTATTCTTTAGCTTTTTGTTCTTTCGTATGGAAAATAGATACACGATATTGGAGTAAGGAGTTCATGATGGAATTTATAGAATTGTATAGGTGTCATCCAAGTTTATGGAAAGTTAGAAGTAGTGAGTATACGAACCGCAATTTAAAATTAAAAGCTTATGAAGAAATTATTGAGCTGTGTAAAAAAATCTACAATAAGGCTGATAAGAAGTTTGTTGTGAAAAAAATTCAAGCTATATGTGACTGTTTCCGAATGGAATTTAAAAAAGTAGAGCAGTCAAAACGGATTGGAGCCTCAGGATTATCTTCCCGTAATTCGTTTAAAAGGTTAACGTGTGTATACTCCCGTTTTTGTACCAACGTTTTTCCGTTTCTTAGGCTTGTCATCAGCGTAAAGAAATGTAACGGGTAAAGCCAAAGCTTTTTTCTTTTCAAGGCTTATTAAACTCATATTTCACAATTTTAATAAATGTTAAACAAATAACTTAAACTAAGCACGTGTATAACAAAAAAAAAAACAATTTAAATAACTAAGTCTACTATAAAGTATAACCAATAATAATAAAATATTAAAACAACGTGAACTGAAACAGATTTATCACACTCCAAACATTTAGTATTTCTAACCGGATGAAATACTTACTCGCGTACTTGGAACGTACAAAATTCGATGTATCTCACCCATAAACGAACGCGCAAGTATTTGGCGTTCCTGGAGCGCGAGTCTAGCACGTGTAAATTCAACTTATGTTAGTGGGCAACACACAGTAAGTACACGACGTTCCAAACACGCCAGCAAGTACGTGGCGTTCCAAACCCGCCAGTAAGTATCTGTGTAAATGGCCGGCTAATGGCTACTGTAATGTGTGACTCACGCACGCACGGTCACTACGCTTTGTTTTCACTCTTGTTATTAATAATCTGTCAGACATAATCAAGTGACTAATTTGTTTTCATATTATTTCCTGTTCATTATTCAGAGAAATTTGTTTAGGTAGTTGCGTGCTTCACTAGAGTATAGTTTAGTGAGTTTTTGCCGTTTAGTTCTTGTAATAAATTATTTACATTTCTACTGAGACAAATTAAATAAATATTTTAAAATGAAATAAATATTTGTATGTTTGTACGTACATTGAAATAAGGTTGTAGGCATTTGCGTACATTAAAATTTGTAGTTGAAAGAATAGGTTATGTATATACTTTATGCGGAACTGTGTGTACACGTAGAGGACGAGACTTGTGCCAGTTCAAATTGTCCACAGTATATTGGCTGACATTCGACCGTCAAGATACTTTTTACACGTTTTCGTGAGAAAAAAACGGATAATTTCCAATTACCGCTAAACATAATACAAAAAAAATGTTTAAAATAAAAGTTGTAGGATTTTAAATTCTCTACAACATTTATTATACAGATTTTTAGGTTAAAATGCATATTAAAGACGCAATCTTAAAAAAACAACATTTTCACGAGAAAACAGCCTCCCCTAAAATTTCAGCAAACATGGCGCCTATCCGATCTTGTAAATAATAAAAAATTTAGTTAATAAAGCAATTTTTTAAAAAATCGTACGAGCCGTTTCTGAAAAAATCAGAGTAAAGTGAAAAATGACACGAATAAACTACTACTTCCGGTTGACCGATTTTGATGAAAATGTTGTGTCGAATCCGATAGTGGTGTCTAACTTAAGTTTAAAGTTCGTACGATGTTCACACACACACACACACACACACACCAAGCGCAAAAAACATGTTTTTTTGGATTCAGGGGGTCTGAAAACGTGTAGATCCAGTGAAAACTCGATTTCGAAAAATTGACATTTAAACAACACTTTCCTTCCTATAGTCTATATTCATATAGGCAAGAGAAAGTAAAAAACTTGGCAATGGAACGCGGTACAGTCACTGTAGTATACAATCGTTACTGTAATGTGAGACTCAAGCTCGGTCACTACGCTTTGTTTTCAATGTTCTTATTAATATTTGTTAGACATTATCATGTGACTAATTTGTTTACAGTTGAGCCGTTCTTAGTTTGCTTCTCCTTCTGTCAACAAACAAAAGCCACCTACTACAGGGTGCACGCTAGAGTCCACGACTTTACGGATCTCATATTCCTATTAAGTTAACTAATTTTTACTTTCTCTTGCCTATATGAATATATAGGAAGGAAAGTATTGTTTTCATGTCGATTTTAAAGAAATCGAGTTTTCACCGGATGTATACGTTTTCAGACCCCCTGAACCCAAAAAACATGTTTTTAGCGATTGGTCTGTGTATGTGTGTCTGTGTGTGTGTGTGTATGTGAACAGAATATCTCAAGAACGGAATATCGTACGGACTTGAAACTTGAAACTGAAGTTACATACCACTACCGGACGCGACACGAACATTTTCATCAAAATCGGTCAACCGGAAGTAGTAGTTTATTCGTATAATTTTTCACTTTTTTGCGATTTTCTCAAAAACTGGTCCTACGATTTTTTTTAAAATCGCCTATTTTACTCAATTTTTTATTCTCTACAAGATAAGAGTAGGCGATATGTTTGCTGAAATTCTCGGTGAGGCTGTTTTCACGTAAAAACGTTGTTTTTTTAAGATTACGGCTTTAATATAAATTTTAGCGCAAAATCTTATATAATAAAAGTTGTAGAGAATTTAAAAACCTACAACTTCTGTTTCAAACATTTTTTTGTATGACGCTTAGTTTAGCAGTAATTAGCGATTTTTCTGATTTTTTCTCACGAAAACGTGTGAAAAATCGAGTTTTTTAAGATTTTGGCCTTAGTATGCATTTTACGACAAAAGTGTATATAACCAAATTTATAGGAAATTTAAAGATCTACAACTTTTATTTAACGTATTTTTCTCTACAGAGCCTAGTTTAGCGTGAAATAGTGATTTTCCGTATTTTTAAGCCAGTCTGAGGTTGATTTTCATTTTGAGTGTTTCACTCATGATTAAAATAAGGTTATGTTTATTGAGGTTAGTTTTTTGTTTATTTCTAATATTTTATTACTAATGTTAAATTATATTGTAAATTATTTGCATTGGCAAGAGAAAGTTGTGTGAGTGTTTCACACCAGATTTTTAAATTATAAGTACTTAAATTACTTAAAACATCAATCATGATATGATGTAGGCCTAACAATTTCATTTAGAAAAATACTTTTAAAAGTATTTTGTATTTAAATAATTTTGAAAGTATTTTGTTGTTACTTTTTAATCAGCGTGTACACATTTTGATATGATGCGCATGCTCAGTGACGTCATTATTTGTTTACATTAGGAGTAAACTAAAAGAGGCTGGACTTTACAAGTTCAAACCACCTTTTCGGTTAATAACCTTCATAACATCTGAACCCATGAGCTTTATCTCCGTATCTGACCCATGGGTCACGCATGTGTAATTCATACTTCCTCATGTTCTAATAAAACCAATGATCGTAACCAAATTGATGGGCCACCCTGTGGCATATTCCACGTTTTAAATAGTCGTTTTGTCATTTAAATAAAACTAATAAATTTGAAACGAATAAAATTACTGGAATTTTCAAATATTTTATGACAATACTATAAAAGGAAAATTCCATTTAAACGAACGAAGATTGCATTCGATTCAATTTTCTAAGTGCATCTATCTCTTTGAAATAGATTTGTGTTTTAAAATGGAATTGCATCTTTCATTGCCGAGATAGGTAATTTGTTCCAAATTTAATTTAATCATCAAAAGGAAAAACAAGTGTAGAGAAAATTTTATACACTTACGAAACGTTTGCAAAATGAAATTGGAAAATTTAAAATTTGGGTTTAATCATATTCAATTTTATAGTCTCTTGCCCTATTTGAATATTATATAGGAAAGGAAAAAATCTGGTGTGAAACACTCACACAACTTTCTCTTGCCAATGCAAATAATAAACAACAATCCTATGAGCAAAAGCTAACTTCAATAAACATAACCTAATTTTAATCATGAGTGAAAGACACAAAATAAAAATCGACCTCAGTTTGGCTTAAAAATACGGAAAACACCTATTTCACGCTAAACAAGGCTCTGTACAGATAAATGCTACGAATAAAAATTGTAGATCTATTAATTTTCCATAAATTTGATTGTATACACGTTTGTCGTAAAATGCATACTAAGGCCGAAATCTTTAAAAAAATCGATTTACCACACGTTTTCGTGAGAAAAAAAAACAGAAAATCGCTAATTACAGTTTAACTAAGTGTTATACAAAAATATTTTTGAAATAAAAGTTGTAAAATTGTAAATTCTCTACAAGTTTTATTAAATAAATTTTTGCGCTCAAATGCATAATAAAGCCGCAATCTTAATAAAACATTTTATTTACGTGAAAACAGATTCACCGGAAATTTCAACAAACCTGGCGCCTATTTTTTTTTGTAGAGCATTAAAAATTTAGTAAACCAGGTGATTTTTAAAAAAACTCGTAGGACTAGTTTTCAAGAAAATCGAAAAAAAGTGAAAAATTACACGAATAAACTACTAGTTCCGGTTGACCGATTTTGATGAAAATGTTCGTGTCGGGTCCGGTTGTGGTATGTAACTTAAGTTTAAAGTTTCAAGTTCGTATGATGTTCCGTTCTTGAGATATTTTGTACACACACACACACACAGACACACACACAGACCAATCGCTAAAAATATGTTGTGTGGGTTGAGGGGTCTGTTTACGTGTAGATCCGGTGAAGAGTGTATTTGTTGTGATCGACATAAAAACAATACTTTCCTTCCTATATATTTATATAGGCAAGAGAAAGTAACAAGTGTAGAGAAAATTTTATACTTTTACGAAACGTTTGCAAAATGAAATCATATTCAGGTTTAATCACATTCAACTTTACTGTTTCTTGCCCTATTTGAATATATAGGAAAGAAAATTAATGTGAGGCCTATCTCTAAGATCCGTTTCACAGAAAAAAATTTATATTTTTCTCGTAAATTAAAAAAATCTGGTGTGAAATACTCAAACAATTGATCTCTTGCCAACACAAATAATTAACAATATAATCTAACTTTAATGATAAAACATTAGAAATAAACAAAAAAATTACCTCAATAAACATAACCTTATTTTAATCATGAGCGAAAGACGCAAAATGAAAATCGATCTCAGTTTGGCTTAAAAATACGGAAAGTCATTCGTTGACGCTAAACTAGGCTCTGTATAGAAAAATGCTTTTTATAAAAATTGTAGATCTTTTAATTTTCTATAAATTTAATTACATACACTTTTGTCATAAAATGCATACTAAGGCCGAAATCTTAAAAAAATAGATTTTTCACACGTTTTCGAGAGAGAAAACAGAAAATCGGTAATTACCGCTAAACTAAGCATTTTACAAAACAATGTTTAAAATAAAAGTTGTAGGATTTTAAATTCTCTAATTTTTTTATTATATATATCTTTGCGCTAAAATGCATATTAAAGCCGTAATCTTAAAAAAAATTTACGTTAAAACAGCCTCACCAAGAATTTTAGCAAACACGTCGCCTACCGTACCTTTTATAGAGCATAAAATATTTAGTAAATGGGCAAATTAAAATAAAAAAAATAGTACAAGCCTTTTTGAGGAAATCGCAATATAGTGAAAAATTACACAAATAAACTTCTACTTCCGATTTTGATGAAAATGTTTGTGTCGGGTCCTCTAGTGGCATCTAATTTAAGTTTCTTTAAATAATATTTTATTCTCTCTCACACACACACAGAATAATGACTAAAACCATGATTTTTGGATTCAGGGGGTCTGAAAATGTGTATATCCGGTGAAAACTCGATTTTTAAAATCGACATGAAAACAATACTTTCCTTTCACATATATTCATATGTTGTTGTTGTTTAGGTCAACAGCCGAAAGGCTGGTTTGAACCTCTAGAGGTTTTACTAAGTAAAACGAGGAATGAGATGGTTTACCATTGCCTTCCTCACTGAGTTGAAAGAGTATGCTTATCAGCATGCCAGGCCTTCCGAAAAGCACTCACTTTCCACCCTGCAAATGACACCTTCACTTCATTCACCACAGGGTCTGGCTGCATAGTGAAATTCATTACTCTCAGAGGATATAACTCTGGCTAGTGTCTTTTACACCTCTACCTCTTCTGTTCTTAAATGATTCAGTCATTTAATTGGCTGACCATATAATAAAAAACAGAACTATTTATTTTAACCCTGCAACTAACAGATTGAGTGTAAATAAACTGACATTCCACCTGTCTGTTAAAGGCATTATTTATATATATATATATATATATATAAACAATTCGGTATGAAAATAATAGTTAATAGAAACGTTAATCCGAACTGAGGTTAAACTGCATTACACAAATATCATTACAGACCGACAGATATACAGAGAGAGAGAGAGAGAGAGAGAGAGAGAGAGAGAGAGAGAGAGAGAGAGAGAGAGAGAGAGAGAGAGAGAGAGAGAGAATGTAATGAAAGACAGACACAATGAACCACACACTGACCAATCACTAAAAACATGTTTTATTTGGATTCAGGAGGTCTGAAAATGTGTATATCCGGTGAAAACTGGATTCTTAAAATCGTCATTAAAACAATACTTTTCTTCCTTATATATTCATATAGGAAAAAGAAAGAAAAAATATTTATGTACATATATATAAACAAAATTCGGTATGAAAATAATAGTTAATAGAAACGTTAATCCGAACTGAGGTTAAACTGCATTACACAACTATCATTACAGACCGTCAGATAAACAGAGAGAGAGAGAGAATGTAATGAAAGACAGACACAATGAAATGATAATTGTCATCAAGTTGTAACTCATTTGGTTCACTATGATAAAGGGATTATGTCAGAACGGATCATAACAAGCGGTGACGAGAATGGCGTTAACAGAACAATATCCTGGTTGCCATTGTTTTATACAAATGGAGACACATACACACACACACACACACACACATTACACACAAGTATAGGGTGTTAATAAACATATTGTGACAATATCAAAGAAAAGGATGGTTCGGGTAATTTCTAGAAGTTCATTCACAAAAAATCTAGTGTGAAACACTCACACAACTTTCTCTTGCCAATGCAAATAATTAACAATAAACCTAATATTAGTAATAAAACATTAGAAATAAACAAAAAACTAACCTCAATAAACATAACCTTATTTTAATCATGACTGAAAGACGCAAAATGAAAATCAATTTTGGCTCAAAAATACGGATAATCGCTCTTTTACGCTAAACTAGACACTGTACAAAAAAATGGTATTAAATAAAAGTTGTACATCTTTTAATTTCCTATAAATTTGATTATACACTTTTGTCGTAAAATGCATTCTAAGGCTGAAATCGTGTAAAAAATCGATTTTTCACACGTTTTCGTGAGAAAAAAAATAGAAAATCGCTAATTACCGGTAAACTAAGCTTTATACAGAAAATTGTTTGAAATGAAAGCTGAAGGATTTTAAATTTTCTACAACGTACCGTATGAACCTTTTTGCGCTAAAATGCATATTAAAGCTGCAAACTTGAAAAAACAATTTTTTTACATGAAAAGAGCCTGACCAAAAATTTCAGCAAACATGGCGCCTACCCTATCTTGTAGAAAAATAAAAAATTGAATAAACCAGGCGATTTTTTAAAAAAATCGTAGGACCAGTTTTTGAGAAAATTGCAAAAAAATGAAAAATTACACGAATAAACTACTACTTCCTGTTAACCGATTTTGATGAAAATATTCGTGTCGGGACCGGTAGTGGTATGTAACTTAAGTTTTAAGTTTCAAGCTCGTGCGATGTTCCGTTCTTGAGATATTTTGTACCCACACACACACACACCCACACACACACACACACACCCACACACACATACACACACCCACACACACACACACATTACACACAAGTATAGGGTGTTAATAAACATATTGTGGCAATATCGAGGAAAAGGATGGTTCGGGTAATTTCTAGAAGTTCATTCATATAAAAATCTGGTGTAAAACATTCACACAACTTTCTCTTGCCAATGAAAAAAATTAACAATAAACCTAATATTAGTAATAAAACATTAGAAATAAACACACAAACTAACCTCAATAAACATAACCTAATTTTAATCATGACTGAAAGACGGAAAATGAAAATCAACCTCAGTTTGGCTTAAAAATACGGAAAATCACTCTTACACACTAAACTACTCTCTGTAGAGAAAAATGCTCTAAATACGAGTTGTAGATCTTTGAAATTCTTATAAATTTTATTATATACACTTTTGTCGTAAAATGCATACTGAGGCCGAAATCTTTAAAAAATCAATTTTTCACACGTTTTCGTGAAAAATAAAAACCGAATATCGCTGATTTACCGGTAAACTAAACGTTATACAAAAAATAAAACATGTTTAAAATAAAAGTTGTAGGATTTTAAATTCTCTACAACTTTTATTGTATAAATTTTTGCGCTAAAATTCATATTAAAGCCGTAATCTTAGAAAAACAAATTTTTTACGTGAAAACAGCCTCACCATGAATTTCAGCAAACATGGCGCCTACCTTATTTTGTAAAGCATAAAAAATTTAACAAACCAGGGGATTTTAAAAAAAAATCATAGGCCATTTTTTTGAGAAAATCACAAAAAAGTGAAAAATTACACGAATAAACCTACTTCCGGTTGACCGATTTTGATGAAAATGTTCTTGTCGGGTCCGGTAGTGGTATGTAATTTAAGTTTCAACTTTCAAGTTTGTACAATGTTCCGTTCTTGAGATATTCTGTTCACACACGCGCACACACACACACACACACACACACACGTCTTTTTTGGTTCATGGGGTCCCAAAACTTGTAGATCCGGAGAAGAGTGTATTTGTTAAAATCGACATGAAAACAATACTTTCCTTCCTATATATTCATATAGGCAAGAGAACGTCAGAATATAGGACTATAAGTCAATGTAGAATGAGCTAAATTTTGATATAAAGCATATAGGTTGAAATACTGTCACCGGATTGCTACATTAAGTGGCAAACCTTATTTGTTTGGTGGCCCTGAGAAGGGCCGTTTCGTGAAAAGTGGTGGTCGTCTTGATGGGAAGCGTCGGTCGTAGTCATCGTGGCGGTCAAGGAGCTGGGCGACATGGCGTGTCGTCGTCCAACGGAGATATCATCTTCTTCCCTCGCAGTAGTGCTTCGATGGCTGTTTCGTCGGGTCCGGTGGGCGTAAGGCTCGGTCGAGGGACCGCTGTGGGCATCGCTCGCGTCACCGGACGATGACGGTCCGGTCGACGGCTTACGGTGACGGGTTGGCGAGCGGAAGCATCATCTTTCCTTTTGCAGGGTCGTCGATTAGTCTTTGCTGGAGTCCGGCAGCCGTGTGCCGTGGTGGACGTCTTGTCTGCTGTCTGGTTTGAAGTGAATCCCTCAGAGTCTTGATCGAAATTTTTTTTTTTTGCGCCCTGGTGACTCCAGGAGGAGTATAGGACATGTCGTCAGATATAACACCTGAAATATACCGGGTGTCCATTAAGTCTGGAAACGGCTGAATTACAGAAAAGTGAGCGTGACTAGGTGACCAGAATGACTTTAATTGCTTGTTGCACCAAAAAAACTATTCTAGGTGATATTTGAAATTTTTGTCCGCCATCTTGGATCCGCCATATTGGATTTAACTTTCTTAATTTAAATAGGATGATGGTCATATGATACATGATTTCGATCTAAAATTTCAAAATAAATTCAATGGCGAAAACCGGAAATCGATATCTTTTTTCGTTTTTGAGATATTACCATTCAACTATCCAGATCGGCCATTCCTCCCTCCTCCGTCTTTGAGCCTACATAGACAATTTAGGTAGCAAGTGAACGACTACACATAAGATTATTGAAGGACTTTATAAGAGGAGCAATTGAATGGCCTCCGAGATCACCTGATTTGAGTCCATTAGACTACTTCTTTTGGGGATACTTAAAAAACAAAGTTTACAGAACGAAACCTAACAGTCTGCATGAACTCAAACAAATTTTATTTTCAATTATGTAAATTATTTTCACAGTTAGTTCCTTACAAACACTAACCTTAAACCTTAAACACTAACATTTAAAAAAATAACAATAAGTATTAGGCTAACTGGTAACAAATTAAATAATGTAGTTTTATAATGCAATAAATCAGCCGTTAAATTGTTTTTCCGTATTTCTGAATGACAATAATTTCCTATTTATGAACGAGTGGAGATATTAAAAAACTTATTATTCTCAATAATCTTATGTGTAGTCGTTCACTTGCTACCTAAATTGTCTATGTAGGCTCAAAGACGGAGGAGGGAGGAATGGCCGATCTGGATGAATGGTAATATCTCAAAAACGAAAAAAGATATCGATTTCCGGTTTTCACTATTGAATTTATTTTGAAATTTTAGATCGAAATCATGTATCATATGGCCATCATCCTATTTAAATTAAGAAAGTTAAATCCAATATGGCGGATCCAAGATGGCGGACAAAAATTTCAAATATCACCTAGAATAGGTTTTTTGGTGCAACAAGCAATTAAAGTCATTCTGGTCACCTAGTCACGCTCACTTTTCTGTAATTCAGCCGTTTCCAGACTTAATGGACACCCAGTTATAGTCGCCGAGAGCGCTGTGGTAGAGAGCGGCTACTGGCTCGGCCTTGATGACAAAGGCCTCTGTCAGTGCGCAGCCGAAAGGTTTGTCGGTGCGCCGACAAAGGCCGGGAGAACTTTTGAAGGCCGGCAACACAGTAAATGAATAATTAAAAGGGGTATCTGTGACAAACGATTCATCGTTTCTAAAATGCTTTGGGTTCAAACTCGGGTGCATATAATTATGAAACCGATCGTATTTCTACCGATATATTGCTTAAATAGTGAAATTTTTGTAGTCTTCTGCCGAATTTTATATTCCATTCAAATTTGATAAAAGAAAAGTGTAACGGTAAGATTTTTTTGACATAATTTTTAGGACGGTTAATTAATTCTTGAGCTTAGAGCTGAAGATTAATCTTGTTCTGTAAAGGAGAGAGAGGAGAACCAAAACCTATTCTGGCATCGAAAACCCAGTTCCCCTTCCTGGACAGAATTTTCTCTATCTGGAATAACAGCACTCACTTCGTGTCATTTACCCCAAACTCCTCTTGTTTAATTCCATACGAATGGACATTAAACAAAAGGACTCTCTCCCTCTCTCTATTCGAACTGCTTTAATTCAGATGACAATACTTTCTCCTCAATCACTCTCTCCAACACTCTTTCTCTCTCTGGCAGCCTTTCTCTCTCTCGCTCTCTCTCACTCTCTCTCTATCTATCTATCTATCTATCTCTCTTCAAACTGCTTTAATTCAGATGACAACACTTTCCCCTCAATCAACCTCTCCTTCACTCTTTCTCTCTCTGTCTGCCTTTCCCATCTCCCCAAAATCTCTCCCTTTAGAATTTGAATCCACTTATTTCCCAAATTGCAACAAAACAATGCCCTTAACTGATTAATTATCACAATACAATACCTCCTCAACGTTTTTACTTAAAATAAAAAAAAGTAAATTAAAGAAAAACAATACCATGAATAATTGTGAAACAAATATAAAGGTTCTGTGATCGGACCAAATTTATTTCTTATTAGAAAAATCTGGAGTAAAACACTCACAGAACTTTCTCTTGCCATTGCAAATATTTAACCATTTTTTTTTATCCCTAATATGTGTACGTTGCAATCTGTTCAATTGAGAACAATAAGCAACCCCATCACCCAATGAGATGAGGATGATGTGTATGACGTGTAAGTGAGGTGTAGTCATGTACAGACTCAGGCCGACCGTTTTTGAGAGAGTATAGTTAATTGAACCCAAACCATCAAAGTACACCGGTAAACACAGTCTAGCATTCAAATCCGAATAAAAGTAACTACCTTTACTAGGATTTGAACCAGGAACCTTCGTCTCAGCTGTTAAACAGCTGATTTTGGCGGCGACATTACCTCTAGGCCAACCCGGTGGGTTTTTAACAATTAATTTTGATTTAATATGCTTTTCACGGTTGATAACTCTGCTGTTCCACGTGTTTAGACCAATCAGAACGTTTGCCAGCGTTGTCAGATTGTACCTGACAAAGATTACGCGCGCATGCGTATAAGAGCCGCAATAGTTCACTCTCGTTTTGCATCTCGTACTGAACACATCGATTTTAGAGCGCGTTAACATGCTATACTTTATAATATAATCGACTGATTGTATTTTTAAAGGTTATAATTGTTATTGAAGGAACAAAAAAATGGCCGACGGAATATTTAACAGAGCTACAAGAGTAAGCGTTGGCAACGTTGCTGGTAATAAGTCATTGGCTAGCTATAAAGTGATTAGGGGGCAATGCATACGTTCAGAGCTCATAAGCCTTGAAAAATAGTATAGATATCTTACATAAAACAACAGAATTGGTGCAAAGAAATGATACATTTTTGTGTTTAACGTAAGATTACTTCCATAAATGGTAAATAAAGGTGTATTTTTTCTTAAATAAATTTGTAGAAAATTTAATTCTGAAAAGATTCATGTGAATTACTCAGAAAAAAAATGAATAATAGATATTGAAATTTCGCTTTATTTAAAATCAAAACAGACGCACATAAAACGCACATTCTTAACTGCGTAACATTGGGAGTAACAAATGATCATTATCAGCTGTTACTCCCAACCTACATATTAGTTAATAATTTATGCAGTTAAGAATGTGCGTTTTATGTGCGTCTGTTTTGATTTTAAATAAAGCGTATATTATTGATTTTTTCCTGAGTATTTCAAATGAATCTTCAGAATTAAATTTTCTACAAATTTATTTAAGAAAAAATACACCTTTAATTACCATATATGGAAGTAATCTTACGTTAAACACAAAAATGTGTTATTTCTTTGCACCAATTCTTCTATTTTATGCAAGATATCTCTGAAAGTATTGCATTTACAGCTCTGGAACCAATTTTATTCAATTTTTCAGATTAATAAACATAAACAATCGTATTTGTATCTTTGTAACTACATTTAACATTTTTATACGGCCTTACTTCACCGAGGGTACAGAGTTCTAGGTGAAATTTTTCGTAGTGGTAACTGGCTAACTAAGCGTTTTCAGGCATATGTTTATTTTCTTAGCTATAGAATGAGATCCAAGAGATTGCCGAATAGTTTTGAATCACCCTGTATATATAAGATAGATTTATATTCCTAATATGTGTACGTTGCAATCTGTTCAATTTAGAACAATAAACAACCCCATGACCCAATGAGATGAGGATGATGTGTATGACGTGTAAATCAGGAGTAGTCTTGTACAGACCCAGGCCGACCATTCCTGAGAGAGTATGGTTAATTAAACCCCAACCATTAAAGTACACCGGTAACCACTGTCTAGTATTCAAATCCGTATAAAAGTGACTACCTTTACTAGGATTTGAACCAGGAACCTTCGTCTCCGAAAATCAGCTGTTAAACAGCTGATTTTAGCGACGACTTTGATAGATATATGACAAGAGAAAATACAAAGTGGTTAGAGAGAGAGAGAGAGTACAAAAATAAAAACAAATTAATCGAGTGCGCATGAGCGAAGAATCAATCGAACCAATCAAAGAGCTATTTCAACAGAGTACTTTGAAAGCACAAATTAAAAATGCTCGTCCAAACACCTTGAGGCGGTAACAATTTCAGCCCTGAAGAGAAGTCCGTTTCCTGGCCGCTCTATTTCCAAATTAATAAACCAGTAAGAAAATTAAAAATAAACAAGATTTTTAATGGGTAACTCGGTTAAAAACATTCACGCGCTTCAATAAATTGAATTAAAATTTTGTTTCGTCCGTTTTTGTTTACGCTTCCTTCCTTCCCTTTCTGTCTAAATCCACCAAGTTGAGTTGCCCGTTTACTGCAAACAATGTTATTTACAATATTAATGTATTTTTACTTTCTCTTGCCTATATAAATCTATAGGAAGGAAAGTATTGTTTTCATGTCGATTTTTAGAAATCGAGTTTTCACCGGATCTACACGTTTTCAGACCTCCTGAACCCAAATAACATGTTTTTAGCGATTGGTCTGTGTGTGTGTGTGTGTGAACAGAATATCTCAAGAACGGAACATTGTACGAACTTGAAACTTGAAACTTAAGTTACGTAACACTACCAGACCCGACACGAACATTTTCATCAACATCGGTCAACCGGAAATAGTAGTTTATTCGTGTAATTTTTCACTTTTTTGCGATTTTCTCAAAAACTGGTGCTACGATTTTTTAAAAAATCGCCTGGTTTATTCAATTTTTTATTCTCTACAAGATAGGGTAGGCACCATGTTAGCTGAAATTCTTGGTGAGGCTGTTTTTACGTAAAAAAGTGTTTTTTTAAGGTTGCGGCTTTAATATGCATTTCAGCGCAAAAATGTATATAATATATATATATGTATATAAAGTTGTAGAAAATTTAAAATCCTACAACTTTTATAGCTAACATTTTTTTGTATAACGCTTAGTTTAGCGGTATTTAGCGATTTTCTGTTTTTTTTCACGAAAACGTGTTGGCGACATTAAGTGGCAACCTTATTAATTTGGTGGCCCTGAAAAGGGCCGTTTAAGCGGTGGTCGTCTGTCGTAGTCGTCGTGGCATTCGAGGAGCTGGGCGACACGGCTTGCGTCGTCCAGCGGAGACGTCATCTTCTTCCCTCGCAGTAGTGCTTCGATGGCTGCTTCGTCGGGTCCGGTGAGCGTAAGGCTCGGTCGAGGGATTGCTGTGGGCATCGCTCGCGTCACCGGGCGATGACGGTCCGGTCGACGGCTTACAGTGACGGGACGGCGAGCGGAAGCATCATCTTCCAATTGCGGGGTCGTCGTTCAGTCTTCGCTGGAGTCCGGCAGCCGTGTGCCGTGGTGGACGTATTGTCTGCTGTCTGGTTCGAAGTGAATCCCGCGGTGTCTTGATTGGAACTGAATCGACTCGGCTCAGTGCAGCGCTCTTTATATAGCTGCCGAGAGCGCTGTTGTAGAGAGCGGCGACTGGCTTGGCCTTGATGACAAAGGCCTTTGCGGTGCGCAGCCGAAAGCTTTGTCGCTATACCGTCAAAGGCCGGAAGAACTATTGAAGCCGGCAACACAGTAAATGATTAATTAGAAGAGGTGGCGGTGACAGTGTGAAAAATAGATTTTTTACTTTCTCTTGCCTATATGAATATATAGGAAGGAAAGTATTGTTTTCATGTCGATTTTTAGAAATCAAGTTTTCACCGGATCTATACGTTTTTAGACCTCCTGAACCCAAAAAACATGTTTTTAGCGATTAGCCTGTGTGTGTGTGTGTGTGTGTGTGTGTGTGCGCGCGCGCGCGTGCGTGTGCGTGTGTGTGTATGTGTGTGTGTGAACAGAATATCTCAAGAACGAAACATCGTACAAACTTCAAACTTCAAACTTAAGTTACATACCCTTACCGGACCCGACACGAACATTTTCATCAAAATCGGTCAACCGAAAGTAGTAGTTTATTCGTGTAATTTTTCACTTTTTTGCGATTTTCTCAAAAACTGGTCCTACGATTTTTTTAAAAGTCGCCTGGTTTACTCAATTTTTTATTCTCTACAAGATAGGGTAGGTGTCACGTTTGCTGAAATCCTAGGTGAGGCTGGTTTTACGTAAAAACAAAGTTCTTTTAAGATTACGGCTTCAATATGCAATTTAGCTAAAAAATGTATAAAATAAAAGTTGTAGAGAATTTAAAAACCTACAACTTTTAATTCACACATTTTTTTGCATAATGCTTAGTTTAGCAGTAATTAGCGATTTTCTGTCTTTTTCTCACGAAAACGTGAGAAAAATCAATTTTTTAAAGATTTCGGCCTTAGTTTGCATTTCATAATAAAAGTGTATATAATCAAATTTATAGAAAATTAAAAGATCTGCAACTTTTAATTGAAACATTTTTCTCTACAGAGCCTAGTTTAGCGTGAAAGAGTGATTTTCCGTATTTTTAAGCCAAACTGAGATCGATTTTCATGTTGCGTCTGTCAGATATGATTAAAATTAGGTTATGTTTATTGAGGTTAGTTTTATGTTTATTTATATTGTTTTATTACTAATGTTAGGTTTATTGTTAATTATTTGCAGTGGCAAGAGAAAGTTGTGTGAGTGTTTCACACCAGATTTTTTCGTAAAATAAAATCCAGAATTTCATTAACAATTTCAAAATAATTTGAAGTAAAAAATAACCGCATGTCGTAACGGTTAATTACAGAGATGTCGAATTAATTTTCGACAGCAAATAATGTACGAGAAGAAAAACAAATATGAATAAATATTGAATTTTCTTTTGACATTTACAAATTGACAAATCTGGTGTGAAACACTCACACAACTTTCTCTTGCCAATGCAAATAATTAACAAGAAACCTAACTTTAGTAAAAAAACATTACAAATAAACAAAAAACTAACCTCAATAAACTTAACCTAATTTTAATCATATATGAAAGATGCAAAATAAAAATCAACCTCAGTTTGGCTTAAAATACGGAAAATAACTCTTTCACACTAAACAACTCTCTGTAGAGAAAAATGCTCAAAATAAAAGTTGTAGATCTTTTCATTTTCTATAAATTTGATTATAAACACTTTTGTCATAAAATGAATACTAAGGCCGAAATCTTAAAAACATCGGTTTTCACACGTTTTCGTGAGAAAAAACAGAAAGTCACTAATTACCGCTAAACTAAGCGTTATAGAAAAAAATGTTTGGCATAAAAGTTGTAGGTTTTTTAATTCTCTACAACTTTTATTATATACATTTTTTTACTAAAGTGCATATTAAAGCCGCAATCTAAAAAAAACAAATTTTTTACGTGAAAACAGCTTGACCAAGAATTTCAGCAAACATGGCGCTTACCCTATCTTGTAGAGCATAAAAAAATTAAGTAAATAAGGCAATTTTTAAAAAAATCGTACCCTCAATTTTTGAGAAAATTGCAAAAAAGTGAAAAATTACACAAATAAACTTCCGGTGGACCGATTTTGATGAAAATGTTTGTGTCGGGTCCGGTAGTGGTATGTAAATTAAGTTTTAAGTTTCAAATCCGTTCGATGTTCCGTTCTTGAGATACTTTGTATACATGCGCGCGCGCACACACACACACACAGACCAATCGCTAAAAATATGTTTTTTGGGTTCAAGGGGTCTGAAAACGTAAAGTAAAGATCCGGTGAAAACTCGATTTCGAAAAATCGACATAAAAACAATACTTTCCTTCCTATATATTCATATAGGCAAGAGAAAGTAATAACCGTATGTTGTAACGGTTAATTACAGAGATGTCGAATTAATTTTCAACAGCAAATCATATTCGAGAACAAAAACAAATATGAATAAATATTAAATTTTCTTTTGACATTAACAAATTGAAAAAGGAAAAGTTTACTTGGAAAATTTTCACCGATAATCCCTTTGGTACGAATTCATTGAGAAATAATTTCGAATTACTTACAGGAGGTTTAAATTTCGAAACATAATACTTGTTAAAAGTAAATTGTAAAATTAGGTAGGTAAATAATTTTTGCCTTCAAGTGGTTAAACTTTTCACAAAACGAAAAGTATTATATACTTATTTTATTAAATGAAGATGAAACTGAAAAGCGGGATTTTCCTTGGATGAAAAGTTATTCATTCAAGAGTCCTAACAAAAAAGAGAATTGAAAATAAAAATGACGTAATAAACTGGTAGAAAAAAGGAATATATATTTAGTTAAAGAGGCTCTCTTATCAAACGCAAAATAATATATTGACGAGTTTTAGGCTTAAATCGGATTAATAAATTAAATTAAATTGAATTAATTCATAATTAGATTGATTTACAAAAGATAAATCGCTTTATTATTTTTAACTTCTTACGTTCTATCTACAGGGTATCCAAGAAAAAAATGACATTTACTGGTTTCATACATACCGGGTGATTTTTACTTTCTCTTGCCTACATGAATATATAGGAAGGAAAGTAGCCTATTGTTTTCATGTCGATTTTTAGAAATCGAGTTTTCACCGGATCTATACGTTTTCAGACCCCCTGAACCCAAAAAACATGTTTTTAGCGATTGGTCTGTGTGTGTCTGTGTGTCCGTGTGTCTGTGTGTGTGTATACAAAATATCTCAAGAACGAAACATCGTACGAACTTGAAACTTGAAACTTAAGTTACATACCACTACCGGACCCGACACGAACATTTTCATTAAAATCGGTCAACCGGAAGTAGTAGTTTATTCGTATAATTTTTCACTTTTTTGTGATTTTCTCAAAAAACTGGTCCTACGATTTTTTTAAAAATCGCCTGGTTTACTAAACTTTTTATTCTCTACAAGATAGGATAGGCGTCATGTTTGCTGAAATTCTGGGTCAGGCTGTTTTCACGTAAAAACATAGTTTTTTTAAGATACGGCTTTAATATGCAATTTAGAGCAAAATTTTATGTAATAAAAGTTGTAGAGAATTTAAAATTCGACAACTTTTATATCAAACATTTTTTTGTATAACGCATAGTTTGGCAGTAATTAGCGATTTTCTGTTTTTTTCTCACGAAAACGTGAGAAAAATCGATTTTTTTTAACATTTCGGCCTTAGTATGCATTTTATGAAAAAAGCGTATATAATGGAATTGATAGAAAATTAAAAGATATACAACTTTTATTTAAAGCATTTCTTTGTACAGATCTTAGTTTAGCGAGAAAGAGTGATTTTCCGTATTTTTAAGGCAAACTGAGATCGATTTTCATTTTTCGTCTTTCATATATGATTAAAATTAGGTTATGTTTATTAAGGTTAGTTTTTTGATTATTTCTAATGTTTTATTTCTAATGTTAGGTTTCTTGTTAATTATTTGCACTGGCAAGAGAAGGTTGGGTGAGTGTTTCACACCAGATTTTTTTTTAAGTTCTTACGTTCTATCTACAGGGTATCCAAGAAAAAAAATGGACATTTATTGGTTTCATACATACCGGATGATTTTTTAGTCCTGTTACCCAATTGTTAATGTCTGGTAATTTTTTTCTAAGAAAGGGATATTTTGTTTTGTGACACAAAGTTGGTAGCCCTACTCAACCGGTATAGATACGACGACAGTTTGAGTTGATTCTCCTTGAGTTGCGTAAAATTTTGTGCTGTTTCCAGTTGTGTTACGAACAGAATGTCTTTTACCCTAGAACAACGGGTTTTCATTCTTGAACAATATTTTGCTACAAAATCGTATGCGAGTGTAAAAGAATCATTTCAAATTAAATTTTTTGGTGTTCCTCCACTCTATTCTAGTCAATGTCTAGGCTAACTAACTGATTTTTAGAGGCAGGTATTGTTTGCAGCAGAAAACGTAGTGGTCGACCAACTCTCTTGACAGATGACGTTAAGAGAATGTGAAAACAAGATTGCTCAATTCTCCATGGAAAAGGTTACAAAAACTTTCCTCGCATGTTGATTTGCCAAGTTCGAGTGCTCAGAAAGCTGCTAAAAAATTGAAATTGTATCCGTATCACATACGATTAGTTCTAGAACTTCAGCCTCCAGATTTAAACAAGAGATTGTTTTAGGATAAAAGACATTCTGTTCGTAGCACGACCGGAAATGGCACAAAACTTTACACAGCTCAAGGAGAATCAACTCACACTGCCATATCCATACTGGTTGAGTAGGGCTACCAACTTAGTGTCACAAAACAAAATTTATTTTTATTATAAAAATATTACCAGACATTAACAATTGGGTAACAGGACTAAAAAAACACCCTGTATATTGATGAGTTTTAGGCTTAAATCGGATTAATAAATTAAATTCAATTGAATTAATTCATAATTAGATTGATTTACAAAAGATAAATCACTTTATCATTTTTAAGTTCTTAATTTCTATCTACAGGGTATCCAAGAAAAAAGTACACATTTATTGGTTTCATACATAAAAGGTTTGCCCGTACGTAAAAACGTATAGTTCAGCCGCTCTAAGTTTGCTCCTACTGTCAACAAACCAAAACCAGCTACTACAGGGTGCACGCTAGAGTCCGTGACTTTATGGATGTCGTATTCCTATTAATATAACTATTTTTTAAATTATAAGTACTTAAAGTACTAAAAACATCAGTCGTGATATGATGTAGGCCTAACAATTTCATTTATAAAAATACTTTTAAAAGTATTTTGTAGTTAAATACTTTTGAAAGTATTTTGTTGTTACTTTTTAATCAGCGTGTACACATTTTTATATAATGCGCATGCTCAGTGACGTCATTATTTGTTTACATTAGGAGCAAACTTAGAGAGGCTGGACTATAAATAAAAACATTTATTTTATGTATTCACAAATTACTTTTTAAATAAATCCCTATTAACGTTTTTACTTTCTCTTGCCTATATGAATATATAGGAAGGAAAGTATTGTTTTCATGTCGATTATAAGAAATCCACTCTTCACCGGATCTAGACGTAAACATACTCCCTAAACCCAAAAAACATGTTTTTAGCGATTGGTGTGTGTGTGTGAGTAAGTGTGTGTGCGAGTGTGTTTATGTATGTGTGTGAGTGTGTGTATAAGTGTGTGAGTGTGTGTGTGGGTACGCGTGTGCATATGTGTGCGTGTGAACGGAATGTCTCAAGAACGGAACATCGTACGAACTTGAAACTTGAAACTTAAGTTACATACCACTACCGGAACCTACACGAACATATTCATCAAAATCGGTCAACCGAAAGTAGTAGTTTACTCGTGTAATTTTTCAATTTTTTCCAATTTTCTCAAAAACTGGTCCTACGATTTTTTTTTAAATCGCCTCATTTACTAAAATTTTTTATACTCTACAAAATAGGGCAGGAGCATTGTTTGTTGAAATTCTTGGTGAGGCTGTTTTCACGTAAAAAAATTGTTTTTTCTAAGATTGCGGCTTTATTATGCATTTTACTGTAAAAATGTATATAATTACAATTGTAGAGACTTTAAAATTCTACAACTTTTAATTTTAACATTTTTTTGTATAAATAACGCTTAGTTTAGCGGTAATTAGCAATATTTTGTTTTTTTCTCACGAAAACGTGTCAAAATCGATGTTTTTAAGTTTTCGCCGTTAATATTCATTTTACGACAAAACTCTATATAATCAAATTTATAGGAAATTAAAAAATTTACAACTTTTATTTAAAGCATTTTTCTCTTTAGAGCAATTTTTGCTAAAAAACTAAAAAAATTAAAATTTTAAAATAAAAATAAAAATTTTTTTATAGGGCATTTTTGCTCTATAGAGTTTAGCCTATGCCCAAAACGGGCAGGTGGAGTATTATTTTAATTGCACTCTATCTGTTTGGTCCAGGGTTAAAAAAAAAAATAGTTCTGTTTCTTATCACATAGTCAGCCACTTATATGACTGAACTATTTAAGAACAGAAGAGGTAGAGGTGTACTGTGACACTAATCAGAGTTATCTCCTCTGAGAGTAATGAATTTCACTATGCAGCCAGACCCTGTGGTGAATGAAGTGAAGGTGTCATTTGCAGGGTGGAAAGTGAGTGCTTTTCGGAGGGCCTGGCATGCTGATAAGCATACTCTTTCAACTCAGTGAGTTGTGGCA
The DNA here is from genome assembly GCA_035578175.1 of Catonia carolina. Classification (NCBI taxonomy): domain Eukaryota; kingdom Metazoa; phylum Arthropoda; class Insecta; order Hemiptera; family Achilidae; genus Catonia; species Catonia carolina. The sequence goes on along the minus strand of JAQMRL010000046.1, from coordinate 430,738 downwards.
ATGGTAAACCACCTTACTCCTCGTTTTTACTTAGTAAAACCTCTAGAAGTTCTAACCAGCCTTTCGGCTGTTGACCTAAACAACAACAGAGTTTAGCGTGAAAGAGTGAAACGGTTTACGGTGGAAACATTGCGCACTCCTGCCAACAACAAAAACCTGCTTGAGTTGCACTTTCGTTAAATATCATTTAAAACAGCTGCAAGTATAATGTATTCAATATTATAGAGCGATAAACCCCCCTCACGCTATTCATTTTTACTTTATCTTGCCTATATGAATATATAGGAAGGAAAGTATTGTTTTCATGTCGATTTTTCAAAATCGAGTTTTCATCGGATCTATACGTTTTCAGACCCCCTGAACCCAAAAAACATGTTTTTAGCGATTGGTCTGTGAGTGTGTGTGTGTGTGTGTGTGTGTGTGTGTGTGCGCGCGCGCGCGCGTGTGTGTGTGTGTGTGTGTGTGTGTATGTGTTTATACAAAATATCTCAAAAACGAAACATCGTACGAACTTTATACTTAAAACTTAAGTTACATACCACTACCAGACCCAACACGAACATTTTCATCAAAATCGGTCAACCGGAAGTAGTAGTTTATTCGTATAATTTTTCACTTTTTTGCGATTTTCTCAAAAACTGGTCCTACGATTTTTTTTAAAATCGCCTCATTTACTCAATTGTTTATTCTCTACAATAGGGTAGGCGCCATGTTTGCTGAAATTCTCGGTGAGGCTGTTTTCACGTAAAAACATAGTTTTTTTAAGATTACGGCTTTAATATGTATTACAGCGCAAAAATTTCTTAAATAAAATATGTAGAAAATTTAAAATTCTACAACTTTTATTTCAAACAACTTTTTGTATAATGCTTAGTTTAGCAGTAATTTGCGATTTTCTGTTTTTTCTCACGAAAATGTGTGAAAAATCAATTTTTTTTAAATTTCGGCCTGAGTATGCATTTTACGACAAAAGTGTATATAATTAAATTTATAGGAAATAAAACGATTTACAACTTTTATTTATAGCATTTTTCTCTACAGAGCCTAGTTTAGCGTGAAAGAGTGATTTTCCGTATTTTTAGGCCAAACTGAGGTTGATTTTCATTTTGCATCATTCACTCATGATTGATTAAAATAAGGTTATGTTTTTGAGGTTAGTTTTTTGTTTATTTCTAATGTTTTAATACTAATATAAGGTTTATTGTTAATTATTTGCACTGGCAAGAGAAAGTCGTGTGAGTGTTTCACACCAGATTTTTAAACAACCGGTATGGTAATTAATAAATATAGAGCAATGGTTCCCAAAGTGGGGGGCGCGCCCCCCAAGGGAGGCGTGAAGACACGTCAAGGGGGCGTGGGATTTCGAGATAGCTTTACCCTCCATAACGGATCCTGTCAGTGTCAACATAGACTTCCTGTCCGAATTACTTAAAAAATCTGGTGTGAAACACTCACACAACAACAAGTTGTTGTTTGGCAAGAGAACTTGCCAATGAAAATAAATAACAATACACCTAAAATTAGTAATAAAGCATTAGAAATAAACAAAAAACTAACCTCAAAAAACATAACTATGTTTTAATCATGAGTGAAAGACGAAAAATGAAAATCGACCTGTTTTGGTTAAAAATATGGAAAATCACTCTTTCACGCTAAACTAGGCACTGTACAAAAAAAATGCTTAAATAAAAGTTGTAGATCTCCTAATTTCCTATAAATTTTATTAAATACATTTTTGTCGTAAAATGCATTCTAAGGCCGAAATCTTAAAAAATTAGATTTTTCTCACGTTTTCGTGAGAAAAAACAGATAATTGCTAATTACCGCTAAACTAAGCGTTATACTAAAAAATGTTTGAAATAAAAGTTGTAGAACTTTACATTTTCTACAACTTGTATTATATAACGTTTTGCGCTAAAATGCATATTAAAGCCGCAATCTTAAAAAAACCACGTTTGTACGTGAAAACAGCCTCACCAAGAATTTCAGCAAACATGACGCCTACCCTATCTTGTAGAGAATAAAAAACTAAATAAACCAGGCGATTTTTAAAAACATCGTAGGACCAGTTTTTGAGAAAATCGCAAAAAAGTGAAAAATTATACGAATAAACTACTACTTCCGGTTGACCGATTTTGATGAAAATGTTCGTGTCAGGTTCGGTAGTGGTATGTAACTTAAGTTTCAAGTTTCAAGTTCGTACGATGTTCCGTTCTTGAGATATTCTGTTGACACACACACACACACACACACACACAAACTCACGCGCGCGCGCGCACTCACTTACACACACACACACACACACACACACAGACCAATCGCTAGAAACACGTTTTTTGGGTTCAGGGGGTCTGAAAACGTATAGATCCGGTGAAAACTCGATTTGTTAAAATCGACATGAAAACAATACTTTCCTTCCTATATATTCATATAGGCAAGAGAAAGTAATAAGAGAAAATGACCTTGAATTGTCAATAGATATGGGGAGCAGAATATAATGTGATGAAAACCCAAAGGAGTTGTTTAAAGATTGTGGGTCGGGGGGAGATAGAGTGGGAGAGGGAGAGCGGTGGATAGAATTACTCCATAATCATCAGTTTTCAAATAACTGACAACCGCCGTTCCAACTAAACGGAGCAAACGATATAACGGAATTCTCTCGGGAGAACTTTACCATCAAACGCTCCTTATATATCAAAAATGTAATTACTACATATTCGGGTCATTCCTCTTTACAACAAATATATTTCACGGCAAGCTTCACTTACTTTATCCCTGATTTCAATCCATTCCATATTTCATTTCTTTTTACACTTGCTGTCAATTTCTTTATTAATGATACCCGAGTTTGGAGCCTTGTTTCTTCAAAACCGCTAGTTCAATTTTAACGTACTGTCACCGGATGGTGACATTAAGTGGCAAACCTTATTTGTTTGGTGGCCCTGAAAAGGGCCGTTTAAGCGGTGGTCGTCTGTCGTAGTCGTCGTGGCGGTCGAGGAGCTGGGCGACACGGCGTGTCGTCGTCCAGCGGAGACGTCATCTTCTTCCCTCGCAGTGTTGCGTCGATAGCTGCTTCGTCGGGTCCGTTGGGAGTAAGACTCTGTCGAGGGACCGCTGTGGGCATCGCCCGCTCGCCGGTCGACGGCTTACCGCCCGGTCGACGGCTTACGGTGATGGGTCGGCGAGCGGAAGCATCATCTTCTCTCTTGCGGGGTCAACGATTAGTTTTCGCTGGAGTCCCGCAGCCGTGTGCCGTGGTGAACGTCTTGTCTGCTGTCTGGTTCAAAGTGAATCCCTCGGAGTCTTGATCGAAATTGAATCGCCTGACTCAGTGCAGCGCTCTTTATATAGCTGCCGAGAGCGCTATGGTAGAGCGGCGACTGGCTTGGCCTTGATGACAAAGGCCTCTGTCGGTGGGGAGCCGAAAGGTTTGTCGCTATGCCGTCAAAGGGCCCACCACGCCGACAAAGGGCGCAAGAAGTATTGAAGGCCGGCAACACAGTAAATGATTAATTAGAAGGGGTGGCGGTGACAGTACTATGCACCAAAATTTAGCTAATTACAATCTGCGTTGTTACATGTCAGTTTCATATTTTCACCAGATCTACACGTTTTCAGACCCCCTGAATAAAAAAAACATGTTTTTAGCGATTGGTCTGTGTGTCCGTGTGTGAACACAATATCTCAAGAATGGAACATTGTACAAACTTGAAACTTGAAACTTAAGTTAAATTACCACTACCAGATTCGACAAGAACATTTTCATCAAAATCGGTCAACCGGAAGTAGTAGTTTATTCGTGTAATTCTTCACTTTTTTGCGATTTTCTCAAAAATTGGCCCTACGATTTTTTTAAAAATCGCCTGGTTTACTAAATTTTGTATGCCCTACATGATACTGTAGGCGCCATGGTTGCTGAAATTTCTTGGTGAGGCTGTTTTCACGTAAAAAAATAGTTTTTTTAAGATTACGACTTTCATATGCATTTAAGCGCAAAAACGTATCTAGTAAAAGTTTTAAAGAATTCAAAATTCTACAACTTTTATTTCAAACAGTTTTTGTATAACGGTACAAACATTTTATACAACGGTACATTTTTTCGTTTAGCGGTAACTAGCGATTTTCTATTTTTTTCTTACGAAATCGTGTAAAACAATCGATTTTTTTAAAGATATCAGCCGTATTATGCATTTTACGACCAAAGTGTTTATATTCAAATTTACAGGAAATTAAAAGATCTACAACTTTTGTTTATAGCATTATTCTCTACAGAACCTAGTTTAGGGTGAAAGAGTGATTTTCCGTACCTATTTTTAAGCCAAACTGAGGCCGATTTTCATTTTGCGTCTTTCATCACTCATGATTAAAATTATTTTATGTTTTTAGAGGTTAGTTTTTTGTTTATTTCTAATGTTAGCTTTATTGTTAACCCTTTCTCACTCAGTGTGGCATAGAAGTCACATTGGAGTGAAATAACATGACACAAAAACTTTAATTGTTAGCGACTACTTTTGATTAAAGAGCGCTGGATGTGAAGTGTAATAATTTTCTGTACCCTAGCCAGGAATCGAACCTGAGACCTCCGTTTTGCAGTGTAAGATGCTGACCACTACGCCACGGACGCGACCATTAGTTTCTTTTTAAAGTTAATTTTAGTTTTTAATATTCGTGTTCATTTACTAATATAAAGTACCATATCTTCAAGTATGTTGAATGTACATAAAAGTATATTTTTTAGGCTGTAAATAGTGATTTTGTCCATTTTACCAATATTTTTGAATTGTAACATTTTTTAAGTCTTAAATAATGCTTTGATATCATGTTTCATGTTGAATCATGTTTCGTTCTTTTGCTACAAATTATAGTTAAGAGAATATTGTTTAGGAAGCCTCAATATGATTTTAGTTATTCATATTGTTGGGAACTTTGATACCATCAAGCCCAATGTGACATATCTATGTGTCACATTTTTTTGTCACACTATCAAAAAGGCTGAAGGTCTTTAAGTGATTTTATTTTACTTAAATGTCAGTAAAGTGTATGAAACAGTGTACACATATTTGTTTGTGTAAATTTAAAAAATTTGGGATTGAAAAGGTTATTAATCATTTGCATTGGCAAGAAAAAGTTGTGTGTGTGTTTCACACCAGATTTTTAAATTTGTATCTGAGTTGTGAGAAATTCATGTCGAAACGCCATACTATTAAATATAGGTTGAACGTAATGCGGAGTTAATTAGAAACAGGGACTGTTTCGATCAAAAAAGAAAAAGTCAACTTTGTTCTTTTGTTTTGTAAAAATCCACCCGTTCTCCAAAGAAAAACACTGAAAACTCTTCTGTACGACTAGAGATGATATTGATTGCTGATAAATTCTAATTAAAAAGCAGTACAAGAATTTATGCAGCCAATACTTTTTGTTATCTTCATTTGGTCTGAAGATGTACATTAAAAGTCAAATGCCATTACAACCGACAACAACTAACTATTACTATAGTCTTTGTGACATAAATAGGCGACTGACAATTTTTTTAACCATTACTATAGTCTTTGTGACATAAATAGGCGACTGACAATTTTTTTAACTATTACTATACTTTTTGTGACATAAATAGGCGACTTACAATTTTCTTAACTATTACTATAGTCTTTGTGACATAAATAGGCAAATGACAAGTTTTTTTAACTATTACTATAGTCTTTGTGACATAAATAGGCGACTGACAATTTTTTTTAACTACTACTGTCTCCTTTGTAACATAAATAGGCGACTGACACTTTTTTAACTATTACTATAGTCTTTGTGACGTAAATAGGCGACTGACAATTTTTTTTTAACTATTAGATACTATAGTCTTGTGACATAAATAGGCGACTGACAATTTTTTTTATTTTATTTATTACTATAGTCTTTGTGACACAAATAGGCGACTGACAATTTTTTTTCTAGTTCCTAATGTGTACGTTACAATCTGTTCAATTGAGAACAATAAGCAACCCCATGAACCAATGAGATAAGGATGATGTGTATGACGTGTAAATGAGGTGCAGTCTTGTACTGACTCAGTCCGACCATTCCTGAGAAAGTATGGTTAATTGAACCCCAACCATCAAAGTACACCGGTAAACACTGTCTAGCATTCAAATCTGTGTAAAAGTAACTACCTTTACTAGGATTTGAACCAGGAACCTTCGTCTCCGAAAATCAAATAAATAAAAAACAAAATCAGCTGTTAAACAGCTGATTTTGGCGACGACTTTACCTCTAGACCAACCCGGTAGGTTGTATGTATATATATATTTTTTAAATTCCTAATGTGTGTACGTTGCAATCTGTTCAATTCAGAACAATAAGCAACCCGATGACCCAATGAGATGAGGATGATATGCATGACGTGTAAACGAGACTGTGTAGTCTTGTACAGACCCAGGCCGACCGTTTCTGAGAGGGTATGGTTAATTAAACCCCAACCATCAATGTACACCGGTAACCACTGTCTAGTATTCAAATCCGTATAAAAGTAACTACAGTATTGAGATGAACTGCAGTCCCCTAGCCGTGGGGGTGAGAGAATGCATAACGCTCTCACTCGCACAAGCCATACGCACCGTTCCAATAACATTGTCTTTAAATTTACTCATTGTTGTGAGCAAGCGTTTATGCATGCAGTAGTAAAATAACAAGCAAGGTAACGACTATATAGGTATCAGACGAACTAATGTCTCATACACGAGCAAGTGAGAGAGAGATATGTAACATAACTACGCATGCGCTCAAAGGTCTTTACCGTTACAATCCAAATCTGAAAACATACTACAGTCGTTATCTTGCTTGTTAGTTTACTACTGCATGCATAAACGCTTGCTCACAACAATGAGAAAGCTTATATCACAATGTTATTGGAATGGCGCGTATGGCTTGTGCAAGTGAGAGCGTTATGCATTCTCTCACTCCCACGGCTAGGGGACTTAAGTTCATCTGAATGGTGTACATTATCTTGTAGAACATAAAAATGTAGTAAATGAGGCGATATTAATAAAAATTGTACGAACCGTTTTTGAGAAATTAGCAAAAAAATGAAAAATGACACGAACAAACTACTACTTATTTGCTGACTCAGGCCGACCATTCCTGAGTGAGTATGGTTAATTAAACCCCCAACCATCAAAGTACACCGGTAAAAACTGTCTAGTATTCAAATCCGTATAAAAGTAACTACCTTCACTAGGATTTGAACCAGGGACCACGTCTCCGAAAATCAGCTGTTAAACAGCTGTAAATTTAGAAGTAAAAAAATAAAAAAATTTAAAAGTATCAAAATAAAGTAAATTTTAAAGAAACAATAAAAAATCTGGTGTGAAACAATTACACCAGTTTATCTTGCCAATGGAAATAATTAACAATAATATAACCTAACATTAGTAATAAAACATTGGAAATAAACGAAAAACTAACCTCAAAAACTTAACCTTATTTTAATCATGAGTGAAAGACGCAAAATGAAAATCCGTTCACAAAATGATTCGAATGTTGCGCAGTCCGAGGAAACGGATCTCTTAAAACGTGAAAGGCCGAATTAAAAGAAGAAAACAAGTTATTTAGAGAAAAATTTTAGGCCGCTAACGAAGAACTATTAAAATTAAAATCGATTTCCCGTGTGAACATACCTAAACCGCTATGTTTGTAAAATCGATGTAAAAATCTTACCGTGACTACGCACCGGCCGAGTTGTTAGGGACCAACTACATCATCACTCACCTTATATTTCACAGCAACTGCGCGTGACCCCTACCGTCTGATACAGGGTGATTCACGAAGATATGCAGAAACTTTAGGAGCCCATTGTACATGTAAAAATAATGAAAAAAATTTATATAAACATGGGTCCGGAAATGCTTCGTTTCCGAGTAACGGCTAGCGAACGTTTCGCCCGGATTTCAGCTCACCAGGTGAAATGAGGTCTTCCTGAAATTCTGGTAAGGTAGATTAAGCGGCGAATTCAATCGTTTCTTATGGTTTTTGACCTGATAAATTGAATAAAACACGTCCCAGAACTGTAAGTTATATAGTTTTTTTTAAAAAACCACGGTCAAATGCAAAAAAGAGTGAAAAAAAACACATTTTTTCATCTTAGTTGTTTCGGTTAATTTTACTTTGTACTCTTATGAATAAAAATTCATTTAAACAAACATCTATTCGCTTTCTGTGTACTTTATTTACACCGGTTTGTTCAGAATAAAATTTTCTACATGTTTTATTCAAAAATTTTAACTGTTTCTTGGTGAAAGAACAAAGTTATTCTTGCCCAAAGATGATAAAATGTGTTTTTCACTCCATTTTTTGCATCTGACACTGGTTTTCTCAAAAACTATTTAACTTACAGTTCTAGGACCTGTTTTATTCAATTTATCAGATCAAAAACCACAAGAAATGATTGAATTTGCCCCTTAATCTACCTTACCAGAATTCCAGGAAGACCTCATTTCACCTGGTGAGCTGAAGTCCGGGCGAAACTTTCGTAAGCTGTAACTCGGAAACGAAGCATTTCCGAACCCATGTTTATAATAAACTTTTTTCATTATTTTTACATGTACAATGAGCTCCTAAAGTTTCTGCATATCTTCGTGAATCACCCTGTATAGTAACCGTGATAAAACCTAACATTTGTAATAAAACATTATAAATAAACAAAAAACTAACCTCAATAAACATAACCTAATTTTAAACATGAGTGAAAGACGCAAAATGAATATCAACCTCAGTTTGGCTTAAAAATACGGAAAATCACTCTTTCACGCTAAACTAGTTTCTGTAGAGAAAAATGCTCTCAAAAAAAGTTGTAGAGCTTTTAATTTCATATAAATTTTATTGTATACACGTTTCTCGTAAAATGCATACTAAGGCCGATATCTTAAAAAAAATCGATTTTTCACACGTTTTCGTGAGAAAAAACAACAGAAAATCGCTAAATACCGCTAAACTAAGCGTTTTACCGAAAAAATGTTTGAATTAAAGTTGTAGGATTTTGAATTCTCTACATTTTTTATTATATAAATTTTTGCGCTAAAATGTATATTAACGCCGTAATCTTAACTAAAAAATTTTTTACGTAAAAACAGCCTCACCAAGAATTTCAGCAAACATGGCGTCTATCCTATCTTGTAGAGCATACAAAATTTAGTAAATCAGGCGGTTTTTAAAAAAATCGTAAAAATCTTAAAAAATCTCAAAAACCCGTTTTTGAGAAAATCGCAAAAAGTGAAAAATTACACGAATAAACTACTACTTCCGGTTGACCGATTTTGATGAAACTGTTCGTGTCGAGTCCGGTTGTGGTATGTAACTAAAGGTTCAAGTTTCAAGTTCGTACAATGTACCGTTCTTAAGATATTCTGTTTACACACACACACACACACACACACTCAAATCCCTAAAAACATGTTTTTGGGTTTAAGGGATTTGAAAACGTGTAGATCCGGTGAAAACTCGATTTCTTAAAATCGACATGAAAATAATACATTCCTTCCTATATTCATATAGGCAAGGGAAAGTAAAAATAAGTTCTTTATTTCTTTTCCCGGTTTAATTTACCTCTTCATTCGTCAAGTTTCAAACGGTACCTAGGATTTTATTATATTTATTTATTATTGAATAGGGAGAAGTTTCTGATATTAGGTCTACTAAATACAAAAAAAAACCGTTAATTCTATGATTTACGCATTTATATGTGTCTTAGACACACGCGGATAATAGTTTGTAAAAACTAAATTAAATTATAGTAATATCTAAATGAATTTGTAATCACTTACATGAATGGAAAGGTTTTGACTTCAATGGAACCACACGTAATCTATAAAAGAGAAAAAAACAATTAATTAATAAATAAGTCGCCCACGGTGTTGGTCTAGAGGGAGGGGATTTTGGTCGTCGCCAAAATCAGCTGTTTAACAGCTGATTTTCGGAGACGAAGGTTCCTGGTTCAAATACTAGTAAAGGTAGTTACTTTTATACGCATTTGAATACTAGACAGTGGTTACCGGTGTACTTTGATGGTTGGGGTTCAATTAACCATACTCTCTCAGGCATGGTCGGCCTGGGTCTGTACAAGACTACACCTCATTTACACGTCATGCACATCATCCTTATCTCATTGGGTCATCGGGTTGCTTATTGTTCTCAATTGAACAGACTGCAACGTACACAAATTAAAAGTAAAAAAAAAAAAATTATTTTTACAAATGTATATATTAAATAGTATAAAATCTTTGTCTTGCAATTTTGAAAATCATATGGAATTAATTATTTTACAGACCTTTGTTATTGTGAAATTCAGTAACCCGAATATTCAATATAAAAGACGTGATTAATTAATACATTAATATTTAATACATAATTAATAATAATGTAATAAAATAATAAATAATTAATGACCCTGATTTCAATTTTCCGTGTGTGTTATTGGAAAAAATCATTATTTTTTCCTTTTCTATTATTACTTTTCTTGTCTATTGCCTGTATGAATATACAGGAATGAAAGTATTGTTTTTATGTCGATTTTAAGAAATCCAGTTTCCAACGGATATACACGTTTTCAGACCCCCTGAACCCAAAAAACATGTTTTTAGCGATTGGTCTGTGTGCGTTCTGTGTGTGTGTGTGTGTGTGTGTGTGTGTGTGTGTGTGTGTGTGTGTGTGTGTGTGTGTGCGTGTGTGTGTGCGCGTGCGTGTGTGTGTGTGTATGTGTGTGTGTGTGTGTGTGTGTGTGTGTGTGTGTGTGTGTGTGTGTGTGTGTGTGTGTGTGTGTGTGTGTGTGTGTGTGTGTGTGTGTGTGTGTGTGTGTGTGTGTGATTGTCTGACAGAATACCTCAAGAACGGAATATCGTACGAACGTGAAACTTAAACATAAGTTAGATACCACTAGAGGACCCGACACGAACATTTTCATCAAATTCGGTCAACCGGAAGTAGTAGTTTATTCGTATAATTTTTCACTTTTTTGCGATTTTCTCAAAAACTGTCCTACGATTTTTTTTAAAATCGCCTGGTTTACTCAATATTTTATTCTCTAAAAGATAGGGTAGGCGCCATGTTTGCTGAAATTCTTGGTGAGGGTGTTTTTACGTAAAAAAAGTGTTTCTTTAATATTACGGCTTTAATATTAATTTTAGATAAAAAATGTATATAATAAAAGTTGTAGAAAATTTGAAAACCTACAACTTTTATTTCAAACATTTTTTTGTTAAACGCTTAGTTTAGCGGTAATCAGCGATTTTCTGTTTTTTTCTCACGAAAACGTGTGAAAAATCGATTTTTTTAAGATTTCGGCCTTAGAATGCATTTTACGACATAAGTGTACATAATAAAATTTATAGGAAATTAAAAGATCTACAACTTTTATTTAGAGAATTTTTCTCTACAGAGTAGACTCTGTAGAGTCTTAGAGTTTAGCGTGAAAGAGTGATTTTCCGTTTTTTTTAAGCCAAATTGAGTTCGATTTTCATTTTGCGTCATTCACTCATAATTAAAATAAGGTTATATTTTTAGAGGTTAGTTTTTTGTTTATTTCTAATGTTTTATTACTAATGTTAGGTTTATTGTTAATTATTTGCATTGGCAAGAGAAAGTTGTGTGAGTGTTTCACACCAGATTTTTTGATCTTCCTCACAGTGTTTTCATAATCGCCCGATTTACTACCTCACTTGTTATTAGGTATTTTAATTTCAGACAACTTTAATTGTATAAACTTCAGCTGTTAAATGCATATTAACCCTGCAATTATAAGAAAAAATCTGGTGTGAAACACTCACACAACTTTCTCTTGCCTATGCAAATATTAATAATAAACCTAACATTATTAATAAAATAGTATTAGAAATAAACAAAAACTAACCTCAAAAACATAACCTTATTTTAATCATGAGTGAATGACGCAAAATGAAAATCGAACTCACTTTGGCTTAAAAAAAAACGGAAAATCACACTTTCACGCTAAACTAGGCTCTGTAGAGAAAAATGCTCTAAATAAAAGTTGTAGATCTCTTACTTTTCTATAAATGTTATTGTATACACTTTTGTCGTAAAGTGCATACTACGGCCGAAATCTTAAAAAAATCGATTTTTCACACGTTTTCGTGAGAAAAAACAGAAAATTGCTAATTACCGCTAAACTAGGCGTTATACAAAAATATGTTGGAAATAAAAGTTGTAGGATTTTTAATTTTCTACAACTTTTATTATGTACATTTTTGCGCTAAATTGCAAATTAAAGGTGTAATCTTAAAAAAACTATGTTTTTACGTAAAAACAGCCTCACTAAGAATTTCAGCAAACATGGCGCCTACCCTATCTTGTAGAGATTAAAAAATTGAGTAAACCAGGCGATTTAAAAAAAAATCGTAGTACCAGTTTTTGAGAAAATCGCAATAAAGTGAAAAATTACATGAATACACTATTACTTCCGGTTGACCGATTTTGATGAAAATGTTCGTGTCGGGTCCGGTAGTGGTATGTAACTTAAGTTTCAAGTTTCAAGTTCGTACGATGTTTCGTTCTCGAGATATTCTGTTCACACACACACACACACACACACACACACACACACAGACCAATCGCTAAAAACATGTTTTTTTTGGGTTCAGGGGGTCTGAAAACGTATAGATCCGGTGAAAACTCGATTTCTTAAAATCGACATGAAAATAATACTTTCCTTCCTATACAGGGTGATTCATGAAGTTCTCCCACCCACTTCTACAGCACATTGTACTAGTAAAAATAATGAAAAAATGTTATATAAACATAGGTCCGAAAACGCTTCGTTAGCGAGTTACAGCTAGCGAAAGTTTCGCCTGGATTTCAGTTCACCAGGTGAAATGAGGTCTTCCTGGAATTGTGGTAAGGTAGATTAAGGGGCGAATTCAATCATTTCTTATGGTTTTTGATCTGATAAATTGAATAAAACAGGTCCCAGATCTGTAAGTTAAATAGTTTTTAAGAAAACCAGTGTCAAATGCAAAAAATGGAGTGAAAAACTTATTTTTTCATCTTTGGGCAAGGATAACTGTGTTATTTCACCAAGAAACAGTTAAAATTTTTCAATAAAACATGTAGAAAATTTTATTCTGAACAAACCGGTGTAAATTAAGTACACAGAAAGCGAATAGATGTTTGATTAAATGAGTTTTTATTCATAAGAGTACAAAGTAAAATTAACCGGAAAAACTAAAATGAAAAAATGTGTTTTTTTCACTCCATTTTTTTGCATTTGACACTGGTTTTCTCAAAAACTATTCGCTTTCTGTGTACTTTATTTACACCGGTTTGTTCAGAATAAAATTTTCTACATTTTTTATTGAAAAATTTTAACTGTTTCTTGGTGAAATAACAAAGTTATTCTTGCCCAAAGATGAAAAAATGTGATTTTCACTCCATTTTTTGCATTTGACACTGGTTTTCTCAAAAACTATTTAACTTACAGTTCTGGGACCTGTTTTATTCAATTTATCAGATCAAAAACCATAAGAAATGATTGAATTCGCCCCTTAATCTACCTTACCACAATTCCAGGAAGACCTCATTTCACCTGGTGAACTGAAATCCAGGCGAAACTTTCGCTAGCTGTAACTCGCTAACGAAGCGTTTTCGGACCTATGTTTATATAACATTTTTTCATTATTTTTACTAGTACAATGTGCTGTAGAAGTGGGGGGAGAACTTCATGAATCACCCTGTATATTCATATAGCCAAGAGAAAGAAAAAACGAGGTAAATTAAAAATAAATTTCCATTGGAAACACCTAAAATATAAAAACAAGGAAATAATATTGAAAAGAATTAAGTCGCCACTGAAACAATTATTATAAACTTTAGCTATAATCTTTACGATACGACTTAAGTACTCAGAGCAGTGAATTTCATATTTTCTAATCTCACATGTCGGAAAACAAATAAAAATCAAACCACAACAAACTTTTTAGCTTATATCATAATCTGGTACCAGTATTTCTGTCATCATACCAAACGGGTTGTAAAAATAAACTTTACGTAGTTTTTTACTGGACTTCACTGCTTAAAATAAGACTTCATATCCAGTATAAACATTTTATATTCTTCAAATCCTGTAAATATTAAAGTATTGTCTTGTGAAATTTACTGGTTTATTATATTTCCCGGTTTTTAAGGTTTTAACACATAATATTCTATATATCACTTTAAGAGAAGTTTACACGATGGTTTTAATTTAAAATTTCGATTTTTTTGTTTTTTTAATGTTTTTCAATAGTTTAGGACTACCAGAAAACATTAAATTACGTCAAAAAAATATTTTTTATGAAAAAATTAAGTTTTTATCAGGTTTACACAGAAAAATTATCATGTTAAGACAAACGAATATTTTTACTTTCTCTTGCCTATATAGGCCTATTAAAAAAAAATCAACATCAGCAAAAAAGATAAATCGACATGAAAACAATACTTTCCTTCTTATATTTATATAGAAAGGAAAGTATTGTTTTCATGTCGATTTTCGAAATCAAGTTTTCACCAGATCTACACGTTTTCCGACCCCCAGAACCCAAAAAACATGTTTTTAGCGATTGGTCTGTGTGTGTGTGTCTGTGTGTGTGTGTGTGTGTGTGTCTGTCTGTCTGTCTGTCTGTCTGTCTGTCTGTGTGTGTGTGTGTGTGTGTGTGTGTGTGTGTGTGTGTGTGTGTGTGTGTGTGTGTGTGTGCGCGTGTGTGTGTGTGTATGTGAACAGAATATCTCAAGAACGGAACATCGTACGGACTTGAAACTTAAGTTACATACCACTACCGGACCCGACACGAACATTTTCATCAAAATCGGCCAACCGGAAGTAGTAGTTTATTCGTATAATTTTTCACTTTTTGCGATTTTCTCAAAAACTGGTCCTACGATTTTTTTTAAAAGCGCCTAGTTTACTTAACGTTTTATTCTCTACAAGATAGGGTAGGCGCCATGTTTGCTGAAATTCTTGGCGAGGCTGTTTTCACGTAAAAAAAGTGTTTTTTTAAGATTACGGCTTTAATATGTACTTTAGCGCAAAAATTAATTTAATAAAAAATGTAAAGACTTTAAAATTCTACAACTTTTATTTCAAATATTTTTTTGTATAACGCTTAGTTTAACGGTTATTAGCAATTTTCTGTGTTTTCTCACGAAAACGTGTGAAAAATCGATTTTTTTAAGATTTCGGCCTCAGTGTGTATTTTATGAGAAAATTTTATGTAATCAAATTTATAGAAAATTAAAAGCTCTATAACTTTTATTTAGAGCATTTTTTTCTACAGAAAGTAGTTTAGTGTGAAAGAGTGATTTTCCGTATTTTTAAGCCAAACTGAGATTGATTTTCATTTTGCGTCTTTCACTCATGATTAAAATAAGGTTATGTTTTTTAGGTTAGTTTTTTGTTTATTTCTAATGTTTTATTATTATTTAATTAGGTTTATTATTTAAATACTGAAGAATTGTCTTGTGAAATTTACTGGTTTATTATATTTCCCGGTTTTTAAGGTTTAAACAAATAATTTTCTACATATCACTTTAAGAGGAGATTGCACGATAGTTTTAAGTCAAAATTTCGATTATTTGCTTTTTATGTTTTTCAATAGTTTAGGCCTAGATCTTCCAGAAAAACATTAAAGTACTTAAAAAATCTGGTGTGAAACACTCACACGACTTCCTCTTGACAGTGGAAATAATGATCAATATAACCTAACATTAGTAAGAAAACATTAGAAATAAACAAATAACTAACCTCAATTAACATAACCTAATTTTAATCATTTATATAAAACAGGCAAAATGAAACTCAACCTCAGTTTGGCTTACAAATACGGAAAATCACTCTTTCACGCTAAACTTGTTGTTTAGGTCATCAGCCGAAAGGCTGGTTTGAACCTGTAGAGGTTTCACTAAGTAAAACGAGGAGTGAAGTGGTTTACCATTGCCTTCCTCACTGAGTGGAAAAGTACTCTTATCAGCATGCCAGCCCCTCTGAAAAGCACATATTTTCCACTCTGCAAATGACACCTTCACTTCATTTACCACAGGGTCTGGCTGTTTAATGAAATTCATTACTTTCAGAGTAGATAACTCTGATTAGTGTCTTTTACAGCTCTACCTCTTCTGCTCCTAATTGATTCGGTCATTTACGTAATTGGCTGACCATGTGATAAGAAACAGAACTATTTATTTTAGCCCTGCAACTAACAGATTGAGTGTAAATAATTTGACACTCCACCTGACAGTTATGGGCAGACGCTAAACTATACTCTGTCAAAAAATGTTAAAATAAAAGTTGTAGAACTTTTAATTTCCTATAAATTTGTTAGCCTATAGGTATACACTTTTGTCGTTAAATGCATACTAAGGCCGGAATCTTAAAAAAAAACGATTTTTCTCACGTTTTCGTGAGAAAAAAAGAAAATCGCTAATTACCGCTAAACTAATTAGTAGAGGAAGAATGTATGTACTGGGACAACCTTGACCTTTGACCCGGAGAGGCCGAGGACAAGCTTGACCTTTGACCTCGACTTTGAAAAAAAAAAAAAAAAAAAAAAAAAAAAAAAAAAAAAAAAAATCCCGCCAAATTTTTTTCCCCGCCAAATTTTCAAACTCAATTTTCTCCGCAACCGCTGGACCGATTTTGACGCGCGTGGTACCCACGTGACCGGGAGATCGAGATCTACAAGATAAGCCCTAATCCGTAGCCGTATCCCCGATGGAACCTGAGATCGCTTGTAACACGTGACCTGAGGGTCGGATCGACGAGGTTTAGGTGCGCGCAGGATCCGGACGACCCGTAGAACGCGTTACGTCCGGTTTCGACCGTTAGGTTCCTTCGGGATCCGAACAATCGGTAATTTTGGTAATTTTGTTTCGGAACACCCTATACTTTAATTTATTAGCATTGACGTCATTCGTTTTTATCTATGCACGTGATAGACTATTGATTCAGATGATGCAACTTGTTTATTACGAATTTAAATGTACAGTTAATTTTTTTAAATGCTGCAACGTATTATTTAAAATCACGAGTCGTCGGGTCAGCGATAAGTTGTTTGTTTCAATTTTTAAAACCAACAACGTCATACCGCATGTTATTATGTGCCAAACCGCAGATTTAGCGTTTCCAATGCATTAGCATAGGATAATTATTTGTATAAAAGGCCGCCGATTGTCCCATTGTACCATGATTCAACTACCACTGCTCTACACTGCTAGACACATCTTCTTCTCTTACCTGCTGCTACGCTGCTAGAACAGTTCTTCTTCTCCACCTACCTGCTGCTACGCTGCTAGAACAGTTCTTCTTCTCCACCTACCTGCTGCTAGACACAGTTCTTCTTCTCCTACCTGTTGACCTACCGTTAATTGAAGGTGAGTTTTATTATACTTTAAATATTTTTTAAATTTGAAAGACTCTAGCACCTTTATGAAATATACACTTTGAATCTTTAATAAAATTAAAACCTAAAATCTGTTTATGAAATTAAGACGTAGAACCTGTTGGTACGGCAACATTACCAGTTTTAGCCGTTGTTGGTGCAGCAACAACAACAACAACAACAACTACCGTAACTGTACACTGAATATGTAGTCTGATGTTTTAATCTGCAGCAGCAAGAACCGTTATTGACGTAAACGTAGAATTAATTACATTTGAACTCTATTGTTTTAATCTGCATCAACAACAACCGTTATTGATGTAAACGTAGAATTAAATAAATTTGAACCTAAAACCTTTTTGTAAATTAAGACTTTGACAATAGTCGTAAGTTGAACTTCGAACGTAGTAGTTTAAAAAATCGGTTTATATTTTCCTTTGACAGCATGATTTACGCTATAACAATATTCCTATGCGTTATAGCGTTACTGTTCATAGCGCTGTTTTACCTGCTATACAAAATCTACGACATGATAGTAGGCGAGTGTAGCGCCACATCGATCTCAAAAGAAAAACCTCTATATTATTTCGTATAATACATGAGGTATTTACATACTAACTATTTTGTTTAAGAGACTGAAGGACTAACACCCGCTCAAAATAGACGGACTGTTAGAGTGTATTGGCCCGGATGGAGAGGGTTCATGTAGTTATCATGGTTTTTATCAGACTTGTGTTTATTTTTTGTTTTAGAAATGGAGGCGCTACTAAAAAAGATGAATGAAGATACCATGAGGGTGTCTGAATTAGTGTTGAACAAGGAATACCGGTTTACGAAGGTCGGCAGGGCGCAGACCATGTACGGAGAGCAAATAATTATATACATCGGCAATTCGAAGGTGTTCCTACCATCAAGATTTACAAAAACGCTGTCCGATGAAGATATCGCTTTACTGAACTATAACGGGGGAGGGATAATAGTGTACAAGGGAAATAAAGACTTGGGTGATGGGAAAACAATGAATATAGTAGAATTTAAAAAATGAATAAGAACTCTCAAGAGTAAACCAAAGGCTGTATTATTTAATTAATAAATGTATATATAAAAATAACGTCTTTTCCATTCAAAATCCCTATTTAACCTAGATATAAGCAGTGTCGCTCTCGGTGCATCGCACGATGAGCTTGAGAAGTGGTATAGCGCGCGAGCTTCACAAGCAAGCCCGCAGGAACTATCCCACCAGAAACGTAGAGCTGAAGGGTATCGACGACTTGTATCAGGCCGATCTGGTAGAGATGATCCCATGCGCCAGAGTCAATAAGGGCTACAGATACATAATGACAGTAATAAATTGTTTTTCTAAATTTGCTATTGCCGTACCGCTCAAGAGCAAGACGGCTGAAGAAGTCGCTAGCGCTCTCGGTCCCATACTGGAAAAACACAAGATGCGCCATTTTCATACCGACGAGGGTAAAGAGTGGTATAACGCGTCTGTAAGGTCTCTGCTGTCCAAGCACGGGATCAACCACTACTCCACTTACTCTCCGAAGAAGGCCTCGATAGTAGAGCGGTTCAACAGGACGCTGAAGGAGATGATGTGGAGAAAGTTTACAGAACGGGGCAATTACGTTTGGGTAGGTCTTTTAGACGACCTCCTGTCTCAGTACAATAACAGGTCTCACAGGACTATAGGTTTCAAACCCCCGCATCAAAATCGGACCAGCGGTTGAGGAGAAAATCGAGTTTGAAAATTTGACTATTTTTTTAATTTTGACTATGTCACATGTTGTTTGTTACGAGTCACGCTGCTTTACTAGGATTTGAACCAGGAACCTTCATCTCCTAAAATCAGCTGTTAAACAGCTGATAAACAGCTGTTAAAAATCAGCTGATAAACAGCTGTTAAAAATCAGCTGTTAAACAACTGATTTTGACGACGATACAAGTATAATAGGTCGCGGTGTTCCCGTCGAATCATACCATCAGTAGCATCTGCTTTCGGAACACCGTATACTTTGTTTTATTCGCATTGACGTCACCCGTTTTTATCTGTGCACGCGTCGGACCATCGATCGCGGGATGATGCAACCTGTTTATTACAATTAATTTTTCTAGATGATGCAACATATCATCCGTTAAAGTCACGAGCCGTCGACTCAGCGATAAGGTGTTTTGTTTCATTTTTTAAAAACCGTTGACGTCATACCGCTTGTTATTCTCATTATGTACACAGAACCGCAGACTCAGCTTTTTCAATGCATTAGCATAGGGGAATTGAGGAGCGATCTAATATCTCCTACCCCACTACGACAGATTACTTTCAAGGTCGTTTTTGTACAAGTTTTTCTATAATCATGCATAAAAACTTTAGCAGCAGCTGCCGTCGTTATATTCATGTATTCTGATCAACTGCGCTATGCCACCAGCCATCAACCCGGAGCATTTAATCGCGATTTCCGCACGCAAACGCCGTCACAGCAAGAAAAATAATTTGCTTGTGTACATGTTCGCCAAAGTGATCATGGACAAGAGTTGGGACATTATATGCGCTAGGGTAGCGGCAAAATATGAACATTAAATAAAAGTTCGCGTGCAATAGGCCTACAGGGGAGAGCACGTTAAAAAAACGCATCTACCTTCCGGCCTCTTGGGCGATGTGGAACAGGAAGTGAATGACCACCTTAATTGTTGAACGGGTTTGGGATTTGAACCAGGAACCTTCATCTCCGAAAATCAGCTGTTAAACAGCTGATAAACAGCTGTTAAAAATCAGCTGATAAACAGCTGTTAAAAATCAGCTGTTAAACAGCTGATTTTGCCATTTTTTATTTTTTAATTTTCAAACTCGATTTTCACCTCAACCGCTGGACCGATTTTGATGCGGCCGGCACCCACGTGACCGGGAGATCGAGATCTACAAGATAAGCCCTAAAACTCGTTCTCCGAAAATCAGCTGTTAAACAGCTGATAAACAGCTGTTAAAAATCTGCTGATAAACAGCTGTTAAAAATCAGCTGTTAAACAGCTGATTTTGCCATTTTTTATTTTTTAATTTTCAAACTCGATTTTCTCCTCAACCGCTGGACCGATTTTGATGCGGTCGGCACCCACGAGTCCGATGAGATGAGGATGAAGTGTATGACGTGTAAATGAGGTGTTGTCTTGCACAAACCCAGGTCGACCACTCCTGAGAGAGTATGTTTAATTGAACCCAAACCATCAAAGTACACCGGTATTACTTTATAATAAAATATTCAGGTACTTGTATTGTACATATTAATAAAATTTACGACTAAATAATAATATTTTAAAATTGAATTAATTAATTACTTAATCTGCGTAATTATAAAGGTTATCTGCTGTTTGACCTTTTTTCTTTATTCAAGCAATGTATGTTACGATACACTCGTACTATGCAAATGTAAGTCCATTGTTCGCTCTGTAGGCCGCACAAGAGACAAATCATTATTTGCACTAGATCTGATAGTTCCAGGGCTACAAAAAATAGTTCTGTTTCTTATTACTAGGTCAGTAAATTATATGACTGAATCAATTAAGAACAGAAGAGGTAGAATTGTAAAAGACGCTAGTCATAGCTATTTCCTGCGAGAGTAATGAATTTCATTATACAGCCAGACCCTATGCATTTAACGGGCTCTAGCCTGTAGAAATTTTATGCGCTATAAATTTAGCACCCACCGGGTTGGTCTAGAGGTAAAGTCGTCGCCAAAATCAGCTGTTTAACAGCTGATTTTCGGAGACGAAGGTTCCTGGTTCAAATCCTAGTAAAGGTAGTTACTTTTATACGAATTTGAATACTAGACAGTGGTTACCGGTGTACTTTGATGGTTGGGGTTTAATTAACCATACTCTCTCAGGAATGGTCGCCCTGGGTCTGTACAAGACTACACTTCATTTACACGTCATACAGATCATCCTCATCTCATTGGGTCATGGGGTTGCTTATTGTTCTAAATTGAACAGATTGCAACGTACACAAATTAGGAATAAAAAAATAAATAAATTTAGCATAAACATAAAATAGTTTTGTTTCTTATCCCGCGGTCAGTCAATTTAATGACTAAATCATTAAAGAGCAGAAGAGGCAAAGGTGTAAAAGATACTAATCAGAGTTATCTCCTCTGAAAGAAATGAATTTCATTTTACAGTTGGACCCTGTGGTGAATGAAGTGGTGGTATCATTTGCGGAGTGCAAAATATGTGTTTTTCAGAGGGCCTGTCATGCTGATAAGCGTACTTTTCCACTCAGCGAGTTGTGGCAATGGTAAACCACCTCACACATCGTTTTATTTAGTAAAACCTCTACAGGTTCAAACCACCTTTTCGGCTGACCTAAACACAATGAACCTTATACCCCCCAAGAGACAAATTATTATTTGCACTAGATCTGATAGTTCCAGGGCTACAAAAAATAGTTCTGTTTCTTATTACTAGGTCAGTAAATTATATGCCTGAATCATTTAAGAACAGAAGACGTAGAATTGTAAAAGACGCTAGTCATAGCTATTTCCTGCGAGAGTAATGAATTTCATTATACAGCCAGACCCTATGCAATTAACGGGCTCTAGCCTGTAGAAATTTTATGCGCTATAAATTTAGCATAAATATAAAATAGTTTTGTTTCTTATCCCGCGGTCAGTCAATTTAATGACTAAATCATTAAAGAACAGAAGAGGCAAAGGTGTAAAAAATTATTATTTGCACTAGATCTGTTAGTTCCAGGGCTACAAAAAATAGTTCTGTTTCTTATTACTATCTAGCGCCAGAACAGTAGGATGTGTTTTTATGTTAAGTCCTGGTAAGTATATTTATCAAGCCCCGTTTATTGAACTTGTATTCGCATAATATTTTAGAAATTTTATGCGCTATAAATTTAGCATAAACAGCCGTTGCATTAGTTTAAGATAAACTAAAATAAAAATATCTCATTTTATTTTTAAATACAAACGTAAAAAATTAAGTATAATGTAAATGATAAGAAATTAATTCTATTAACTATATAATAAAACAATTATATAAATGATTCAACTGCGCGCATGCTCATACGCACGCATAGAATTGAATTGAATTTTTAAGATAACATTTAGTTTCTGTCGAGTATGCTTATCTGCAGAATTTGAACCATAATAGATATTACAGTAAGTTCAAATAGAATCGGTTTGTCATATTTATTATTTTACAATATTTTAGTTTTGTAGGGTAGAAAGTAGATGTTTTCAGGGGGTCTGGTTTAGTGAGGAAGGCATGGTAAACCACCTCACTACCCATTTTATTTAGGAAAGCTTTTAAAGGTTCAAACCAGCTTTTCAGCTGGTAACCTGAACAACAACGACTTATGTGAGTAATAATAATGCGATAAATAATATATTCAAAATAATTGTCCATAAAACCGCAAGAGAGCACAAGACACAGGCAGGATCGGTGATCGATTCCTGGGAGGGTCTGATGGGGTTGCTTATTGTTCTGAATTGAGCAGATTGCAACGTTCAATGTAGAATAAAGTAATAGAACCTTAACATGGATTATTTTAATGGAATTTTAACATTAATATTTTTTACGCTCTCTTCTGTTTTAGTTATTCATCGCTCCTCTAATGGAAGTTTTCCGTTATCACTACCTCATCGATGCTGATGCCTTAGAGCGCAGTCTGATATGGGCTATCAAATCCTGTGCGGAATATGTGGAAGAATATATAGACCCGACGCTATCTGATGAGGGCTTCATCGAAGCGATTCAGACGGCGGTGGATACCGCAGGGGCGTCTGGCTGGTGCATAGCAGGCGGTTTTGTCTCATACGTGTTGGGAAGGACCAAAGCGTATGGAGATATAGACATTTTTTTATTTGATTGTCACCCAGAGAGTCCTTATTCTACACGGGTTAAATATAAAAATAAAACCTTAAATATAATAAGCCTAAAACATGCCGGGCTACCCGCATGGCCTATGATTAAAACTTTTTCGCTTATATCGGAGTTTGACATACCTCTTTGCATGTCTGCATTGGTGTTAGAGGAGGGGTTCTGGCGTGGACTATGCCTGATAGACGATGGGAGGTGTATAAGCAACAACGGTAAGACGCAAAAGAGGAAGAAGAAATATTCTACTAGGCGTTTAACGTTTAATTTTCAGCCTCAGACTCTCGGGCAGTTAGCTGCTCGACGAATCTGCGAAGGTTTCAGGAAGACAACATTCTACGGCCATCCGTATCTAACAGCAAATCTCCAACCAATCGGTTAAGTTTATACCGCACATTTTACTAGTTTATAGATTTATGTATTATTAGCACGTCATATAATTGTATTCGTTCGCATCATCATATCATAACAATAAATGTTTTATTCCTTTATGAATCTGTCTTTTATTTCTTGTAACCTGAACCTCTGCAAGTATCTGAAATACCTGAACCGGGAAGTCGAGTTCCGATTCCCGAAGGGATCCGGCCTACCGACCGGATCCTGTCGTCGTGCTGCGCTTTCGCTTCACGACCGAGAAAGCCTTCGGCTTTAGCAAAACTTATATCTACAGGTGTAAAGGTGGTGAAATGATGACACGTTTTGAAAATAAGTTTAATACATATATTCTGAAATCAAAACGCTATAACTAAATTACAATGACCCAGACTCTAAGGACGGTCGTATATGAAGAATAAAACTCGTGTTACATAATTCACTTTTTAGGCAATACATTATATTTCGAAAGTATTTTACGAAATTGATCAATAATCACGCTGTCGTAACATTTTATTCCGAACAAAGTATAGTCGATCTTGCCGGCTCGTAGTAGTTTACCTGAAAATTCGCTAAACTCGTACATGAGATTTCCTTTGAAGAAGTAGAGTATTCCGTTTGTGTATCGCATAGCAGAGTCTAGACCGAGTGGTATACCAGGAAATATCTTGGTAATCATTCCCAATTCGCGCGAGGTGAAATCATTTTCGTCTATTTCGGCATAGTATATATCATTGTATAATACGTACGTCTTGCCTGTGTACGTATTGATAATACTGTGTATATCACTTGACTCTGGTATGCCGAATTGTCTCGCGGCCGATACTGGATATCCAGTATCCAGTTGAAGGTTATGCATATTAAATACGTACAATGTCTTCCCGTCTACTAGCATAACTACCAGTCCGTTCGGCCTTTGATACACCGCTGTAATATTAAACTTTGTCGGTAGAAACTTTAACCAGTCGGTTAGCACCAATGGTTTCTTCGAGTGATGAAACTCTCCATCGATGTCTAATGACCACACAAGTTTATCATGTAGAATGTAGAACCTATTATTGATGACGACCATTTTCATCGTATTGTCGATGTGCTGACAAATGAAGGTTTTAAGTTCAGCGCCTTCACTCGGCGGCGGAC
Source organism: Catonia carolina (assembly GCA_035578175.1). NCBI lineage: Eukaryota > Metazoa > Arthropoda > Insecta > Hemiptera > Achilidae > Catonia > Catonia carolina. Next base: position 405,944 of record JAQMRL010000046.1, on the reverse strand, counting down.
TAGTGGTGCTGTTTTTTCCTGATACAGTGGTGGCGGCTGTTGTAGTAGCGGTCGTAGACGGCGTTGCTCGAGGTCTAGGTCTGCCGTAAAGACTTTGAATAGCATTGATATCATCCTCGGCTAGACTGGTGTATCCTCTGTAAAACGCATACATGACAGCACGCCTATCGGTAGAGTGTTCGATTCCTATCACATGTCCAATTTCATGTAACATCATCGCTAGAAAGTTGCTGCCGGATGGAATCAATCGATCCAAACTATAGTCCCATTGTTCGTCTCCATCCACGTGTATCTCTACAACACTATTATTCCTATTGGGGAAAAATGCGTGTGCTAAAGTTCCACCTCGTCCGTCGAAGCGTATGGGGCACATACCGCTCACTCTTTTACTGTACCTGTGAAGGGTACGGCCGTTGGTTATCACAATATCAGGGTTCTCGCTGTTCTGGTGGAATGTTAGTCCTGACGAGTTCATCCAGATTTCAAACGCGCGTTCGGTAGCCGCTACCATTTCCGGCGTGGCCAGGCTGTAATGCCATGATAAGTTGTTTTTTGTCCACGAATACGGTGCAGTTTTATAGGCGGATGGTAAATCGAATACACCACACCTTGGTTGTGACATCAAACAGGTAGTGTTCTCGTTCTCCTCCCCATCGATCGGCAATTCGTAAAATTCTTGGAATTGCTTCAAAGCGGTTTTGACGGTTTCGGGATCTGTGAATGAAGCGTTTGTCTCTGTCGCGAGATAGCCGTACGTTTGTAGATATTCTATGGTTGAGGTAGAGATGAATGACGTTGCAGAGGTGAGAACCATGCAAAATATAACCGCTATCAACGATGACATGATGATAACTGGCAGTTTTTATATTTTTGACGGTAACATGCACTGATGGTATGATTCGATGGGAAAACGTCGGGCTTTTACAGATAATTGGAGCCTATTCAAATACAATGGAAACGCTGAATCTACAGTTTATTTGTACGTTAAGTAACTTGCATCGGAAAGGCACGCACATGCAACGTGACTCGTAACAACAACATGCAACGTTCTAAACAATTAAGCAGATTTCACACTTATCGGTAATAAAACCAAAAGACCGATTCTGCAGTTAAATACAATAACCGAATGAGTGACATCAACCTAAAATTAAAAGTATAGAATTGCAAATAAGCAGATATCACACTTATCGGTCGTATGTAAAGACAAAAACAAATGACGTCGATAAATACATGACCAGCGACTGTACGGCTTTTACCTGCTAGCTGCACAGCTTTTTCCTGCTAGCTGCGCAGCTTATTTCTGCTAGCTGCACAGCTTTTTCCTGCTAGCTGCGCAGCTTTTTTCCTGCTTTTTCCTGCTAGCTGCGCAGCTTTTTCCTGCTTATTCCTGCTAGCTGCGCAGCTTTTTCCTGCTTATTCCTGCTAGCTGCGCAGCTTTTTCCTGCTAGCTGCACAGCTTTTTCCTGCTTATTCCTGCTAGCTGCGCAGCTTTTTCCTGCTTATTCCTGCTAGCTGCGCAGCTTTTTCCTGCTTTTTCCTGCTAGCTGCGCAGCTTTTTCCTGCTAGCTGCGCAGCTTTTTCCTGCTTTTTCCTGCTAGCTGCACAGCTTTTTCCTGCTTATTCCTGCTAGCTGCGCAGCTTTTTCCTGCTTTTTCCTGCTAGCTGCGCAGCTTTTTCCTGCTAGCTGCGCAGCTTTTTCCTGCTAGCTGCGCAGCTTTTTCCTGCTTATTCCTGCTAGCTGCGCAGCTTTTTCCTGCTTATTCCTGCTAGCTGCGCAGCTTTTTCCTGCTTATTCCTGCTAGCTGCGCAGCTTTTTCCTGCTAGCTGCACAGCTTTTTCCTGCTTATTCCTGCTAGCTGCGCAGCTTTTTCCTGCTTATTCCTGCTAGCTGCGCAGCTTTTTCCTGCTTATTCCTGCTAGCTGCGCAGCTTTTTCCTGCTAGCTGCACAGCTTTTTCCTGCTTATTCCTGCTAGCTGCGCAGCTTTTTCCTGCTTATTCCTGCTAGCTGCGCAGCTTTTTCCTGCTTTTTCCTGCTAGCTGCGCAGCTTTTTCCTGCTTTTTCCTGCTAGCTGCGCAGCTTTTTCCTGCTAGCTGCGCAGCTTTTTCCTGCTAGCTGCGCAGCTTTTTCCTGCTAGCTGCGCAGCTTTTTCCTGCTTATTCCTGCTAGCTGCGCAGCTTTTTCCTGCTTATTCCTGCTAGCTGCGCAGCTTTTTCCTGCTAGCTGCACAGCTTTTTCCTGCTTATTCCTGCTAGCTGCGCAGCTTTTTCCTGCTTATTCCTGCTAGCTGCGCAGCTTTTTCCTGCTTATTCCTGCTAGCTGCGCAGCTTTTTCCTGCTTATTCCTGCTAGCTGCGCAGCTTTTTCCTGCTTATTCCTGCTAGCTACGCAGCTTTTTCCTGCTTATTCCTGCTAGCTGCGCAGCTTTTTCCTGCTTATTCCTGCTAGCTGCGCAGCTTTTTCCTGCTTATTCCTGCTAGCTGCGCAGCTTTTTCCTACCGTGTGTCGGTCGATTTACGACCCGTACCTCTTCTTCATGGCATCGCAATGAAATGAATACATTAAGGTCTTACTGGAGTCAAAGACCGTAGCGCCTACGTAAATAGGTTTATCTAAATGGGTCGAGGTCTTGGGCAGCTCGACAGCGCATTGCGACTCGTCGTATATGATCCTGTCCTTGAAAGAGGGCTTGGCTATCAGCTTCATTAACCTCTTCGAGTTGCTAAATGGGACCGAGAGCTCTAGCGACTTCTTCAGCCGTCTTGCTCTTGAGCGGCACGGCAATAGCAAATTTAGAAAAACAATTTATTACTGTCAATATGTATCTGCAGCCTTATTGACTCTGGCGTATGGGATCATCTCTACCAGATCGGCCTGATACAAGTCGTCGATACCCTTCAGCTCTACGTTTCTGGTGGGATAGTTCCTGCGGGCTTGCTTGTGAAGCTCGCGCGCTATACCACTTCTCAAGCTCATCGTGCGTTGCACTGAGAGCGACACTGCTTATATATAGGTTAAATGAGGATTTTGAAAGGAAAAGACGTTATTTACAAGTCGTCGATACCCTTCAGCTCTACGTTTCTGGTGGGATAGTTCCTGCGGGCTTGCTTGTGAAGCTCGCGCGCTATACCACTCCTCAAGCTCATCGTGCGTTGCACTGAGAGCGACACTGCTTATATATAGGTTAAATGAGGATTTTGAAAGGAAAAGACGTTATTTACAAGTCGTCGATACCCTTCAGCTCTACGTTTCTGGTGGGATAGTTCCTGCGGGCTTGCTTGTGAAGCTCGCGCGCTATACCACTTCTCAAGCTCATCGTGCGTTGCACTGAGAGCGACACTGCTTATATATAGGTTAAATGAGGATTTTGAAAGGAAAAGACGTTATTTTTATATACATACATTTATTGATTAAATATTACAGCCTTCGATTTTTTATTTACCAACTTGCAATATGAAGAGGCCTAGATCGATCACCTTCGGTTTATTCTCTTGCGAGTTTTTCTTCTTCTATTTACTAACGGACAATATGGCGAAGCCTTCCTATGTTCGGTATCTGGATCGTCGTCGACTCTCCATTGGTATAGCTCTACGCCGCATTCGATACATGCAGTGACGTCTAGTATACCCGTATAGTAGAACCCCGATTTTACGAGGTCGTTCACCCGAGGAGATTCATGAGGCCACTTATCAAATGTTTCTTCAAAGATTATTTCGGAGACTTCTGCGACGTCCTGAAAAAATCTGTAACATTCCATTACTTCTTTGCCTAAACTACATTCCGGACTCGAGAGGATGTGATTTTTACTCGCGTGTAGTAGAGTGGTATCGGAAGAGTGCCACCATCCGCATTCTTTACAAGTCGCGCGATTGGAGTCTGAGCAGTGGATCAGACCGCATCTTTCGAGGTCCGGTTTACCGGCATCCATCATCCTACGGCTCAACAGTACCATTTTTACAAACATGGTCGATGTCGAACACAAGGCTGTCTACGTAGTCTTTGAGCGAATCTGTCAAGGCGGCGAACGAAATAGGCGAAGGCAGATCTAACACGAGCTCTAGCGGACCGAGGTAATGAGCGAAGGCTTGCGGGAACGTCCCCTGGATTATCCCGTAGAATTCCTCCGAACACTCGATGTCGCCTAGCACGCAGCTTATCCGCCAGTTGTCGCTGTAAATGGATCCTTCCGAGGAAGAATTCAGAGGGACATGCGTTCGAGGGTCTTCCGGGTCGAATAGACTAGAATTCTGTGTTGTAGTTCCAGCAGCTCTTTCCGAAACCGTATTAGTCTCCTGCGGTACTCTTCCTCCTTTCGTAGACGCCTGCAACAATGAAATAAAAGATTACTAGCGTTTATCGCAAATTCCCACATCGCGTAGGCTAACAGTAATACGTGGTTTACGTGTGAAGCTCTGTTGTTCCTCTCGTAGCAGGTTTGCAATCGATAGTGACTGTTGAACTTGCATGGATCGTCTTCATCGCGATGAGATCTTAGAGTCCTGTAATACCCCCTATCCATCTCTGCGCTGAAATCGCAAGTCATATTGCCATTCTGTAACGACTATGAACAGTAACCTACTTACAGCTAATTTATATAATCTGTATATTTACATATGCCTGGAGCTCTTCATCGCCATCCAATGGTAATTCGTCTAGGATAGCCCAGGAATACATGCACTCCTTGGTGATGTGGCGCGTCCATAAGTGAGGCTCTATATAATGCTCCCCGTTAAATATACACTTTATACGGTCAGGCTTCCCGTTCTCCTTCCAACAGTGGACGGTGTGTCGTATCAGGTCCTTGGGCGTAAACAGGTGATGCTTCCTGAACGGACAATCAAGGTATCGGGTGCTGAATGCTGACATCCTGAAAATAAACCAAGATTTACGTCGTCAACTCTACCCTACAAATAATTATGGCGTTATAAATTTAGTTACCAGTTCTGTTTTCATCTTACCTTTCAATAGTTATCAGCCGTTCGATGCCTCTCCAGGTTTTGTCCAACGACTACTTTTTTTTGTCACCACCTCAGGTTCTGAAACAGATAACACGTTGTAACAGAGATCGTTCAGGATGTATTTACTTTTTTCGTATTGCTACACGATAAAACTACTAACCTCACAGGAAGATTGCCATATTTCCTTCAATCCGTCTCCTGCACCTGGGGCAATTCCGCAGTCTCAGCCAACACACTCCGCATGTCACATGTCGGCATGGTAGCAGCACTCGGTTAGGTACTCTATCCAAACATACCGGACATCTGACGACGTTCGGATGGTTGTAACAGTCTCTGCACAGTGTGGGCGGTGGCGGTGAGGGGGATGGAGAATGTGACCTGGGTGGTGATGACGTTGGCGACGCAGACACAATGGAAAGCGATGGTGAGGCGATCGAGATGGGCTCCCTCTGCGTTGTGGGAGGAGGCACATCATGGTGAATGAATACTGTCTCCTCATCTTCCTCCATCCACTCTGGATAGTTTCTCGCAAACTCCAGCAAGGATGGAGAACCTTCACGCGATGATTGGGAACCCTCTACATCAGGATCGGCACCACCCTCTAACAACCCGTCTATTTGGGCGGGTGTTAGTCCTTCATTGTGTTGCGACATCTCTATAACAAAATAGTTAGTATGTAAATAGCGCATGTATTATACGAAAATAGCATAGAGGTTTTTCTTTTGAGATTGGTGTGGCGCTACACTCACCTACTATCATGACGTAAATTTTGTATAGCAGGTAAAACAGCACTATGAACAGTAACGCTATAACGCATAGGAATATTGTTATAGCGTAAATCATGCTGTCAACAGAAAATATAAAACGATTTTTAATACTACTACGTTCTAAGTTCAACTTACAACTAGTCAAAGTCTTAATGTTACAAAAAGATTTTAGGTTCAAAATTTATTTAATTCTACGTTTACGTCGATAACTGTTGTTGCTACAGATTAAAACAATAGAGTTCAAATTTATTTAACTCTACGTTTACGTCAATAACGTTTGTTGTTGCAGATTACTAAATATTCAGTATGCAGTTACGGTTGTTGTCGTTGTTGCTGTTGTACCAAAACGGATAACACTGGTGTTGGTGGTTGTTGTTGTTGATGTACCAACAACGGCTAAAACTGGTGATGTTACCGTACAGACAGCACCCATGTATGAGGTTCTACGTCTTAATTTCATAAACAGATTTTAGGTTTTAATTTTAGTAAAGATTCAAAGTGTATATTTCATAAAGGTGCTAGTCTTTTAAATTTTAAAAAATATTTAAAGTATAATAAAACTCACCTTCAATTAACTGTAGGACCTTCAATTAAAGTAAGGTAGATAAGCAGAAGAACTGTCTAGCAGCGTAGCAACAGGTAGGCGGAGAAGAACTGTTCTAGCAGCGTAGCAGCAGGTAAGAGAAGAACTGTGTGTTGGTAACTAAAACATAGCAAAAACAGAAACATGTAGTAGAGACGAACCAGGAAAATAAATATTTATTTGAATTCGCTTTGCTAAACTACCGATATGCGGTCAGAACAATTTAAATTAGGTATGGAAATTGTTATTCCGTACTTGTAATAGTAAACGATAAAACTGGTGTTGTTACAGTTGTTGTTGTTGTTGATGTACCAACAACGGTTACAACTGGTGATGTTGCAGTACCAACAATGTATTACCTATGTATGAGGTTCTACGTCTTAATTTCATAAACAGATTTTAGGTTTTAATTTTATTAAAGATTCAAAGTGTATATTTCATAAAAGTGCTAAAATCTTTTTAATTTTTAAAAATATTTAAAGTAGAATAAAACTCACCTTCAATTAACTGTAGGACCTTCAATTAAAGTAAGGTAGATAAGCAGAAGAACTGTCTAGCAGCGTAGCAACAGGTAGGTGGAGAAGAACTGTTCTAGCAGCAGTAAGAGAAGAACTGTGTCTAGCGGTGTAGAGCAGTGGTTATGATACGGTGGGAAAATCGGTGACCTTTTATATACATAATTGTCCTATGCTACTGCATTGGTAACGCTGAATCTGCAGTTTGGTTCATAATAACATGCGGTATGACGTTGTTGGTTTTTAAAATTGAAACAAACAACTTATCGCTGACTCGGCGACTCGTGTAGAAAAATTAACTGTACATTTAAATTTGCAGTAAACAAGTTGCATCATCTGAATCAATAGTCTGTCACGTGCAAAGATAAAAAACGAATGACGTCAATGATAAAAACTAAAGTAATTTTTTGGGGTCAAAGGTCTTTTTTTTTTTTTTTTTTTTTTTTTTTTTTTTTTTTTTTTTTTTTTTTTTTTTTTTTTTGGCAAAGTTCCAAACTCGATTTTCTCCTCAACCGCTGGGCCGATTTTGATGCGGGTAGCACCCACGTGACCAGGAGATTGAGATCTACAAGATAAGCCCTAATCCGTAGCCGTAACCCCGATGGAACCTGAGATAGCTTGTAACACGTGACCTGGTTATCAGATCGATGAGATTTAGGGCTTATCTTGTAGATCTCGATCTCCTGGTCACGTGGGTGCCACCCGCATCAAAATCGGCCCAGCGGTTGCGGAGAAAATCGGGTTTGAAAATTTGCCATTTTTTTATTTTTTTAAATTTTCAAACTTGATTTTCTCCTCAACCGCTGGTCCGATTTTGATACGGGTGGCATCCACGTGACCAGGAGATCGAGATCTACAAGATAAGCCCTAATCCGTAGCCGTAACCCCTATGGAACCTGAGATAGCTTGTAACACGTGACCTGGTTATCAGATCGACGAGATTTAGGGCTTATCTTGTAGATCTCGATCTCCTGGTCACGTGGATACCACCCGCATCAAAATCGGACCAGCGGTTGAGGAGAAAATCGAGTTTGAAAATTTAACCAAAAAAAAAAAAAAAAAAAAAAAAAAATGGCGAGAATTTTTTTTTTTTTTTTTTTTTTTTTTTTTTTTTTCAAATTTTCAAACTTGATTTTCTCCTCAACCACTGGGTCGATTTTGATGCGGACGGTACCCACGTGACCGGGAGATCGAGATCTACAAGATAAGCCCTAATTTGTAGCCGTATCCCTGATGGAACCTGAGTTCGTTTGTAACACGTGACCTGGTTATCAGATCGATGAGATTTAGGGTTTATCTTGTAGATCTCGATCTCCTGGTCACGTGGGTACCGCCCACATCAAAATCGGCCCAGCGGTTGCGGAGAAAATCGGGTTTGAAAATTTGCCATTTTTTTTATTTTTTTAAATTTTCAAACTCGATTTTCTCCTCAACCGCTGGACCGATTTTGATGCGGGCGGTACCCACGTGACCGGGAGATCGAGATCTACAAGATAAGCCCTAATTTGTAGCCGTATCCCCGATGGAACCTGAGATCGTTTGTAACACGTGACCTGGTTATCAGATCGATGAGATTTAGGGCCTATCTTGTAGATCTCGATCTCCTGGTCACGTGGGTACCGCCCACATCAAAATCGGTCCAGCGGTTGCGGAGAAAATCGGGTTTGAAAATTTGCCATTTTTTTTATTTTTTAAAATTTTCAAACTCGATTTTCTCCTCAACCGCTGGACCGATTTTGATGCGGGCGGTACCCACGTGACCGGGAGATCGAGATCTACAAGATAAGCCCTAATTTGTAGCCGTATCCCCGATGGAACCTGAGATAGCTTGTAACACGTGACCTGGTTATCGGATCGACGAGTTTTAGGGCTTACCTTGTAGATCTCGATCTCCCGGTCACGTGGGTACCACGCGCGTCAAAATCGGTCCAGCGGTTGCGGAGAAAATTGAGTTTGAAAATTTGGCGGGAAAAAAATTTGGCGGAATTTTTTTTTTTTTTTTTTTTTTTTTTTTTTTTTTCAAAGTCGAGGTCAAAGGTCAAGCTTGTCCTCGGCCTCTCCGGGTCAAAGGTCAAGGTTGTCCCAGTACATACATTCTTCCTCTACTCTAATTATTATTCACAAAAATGTTTAAAACAAAATTTGTAGAATTTTAAATTCTCTACAACTTTTATTATATACATTTTTGCTGTAAAATGCATAATAAAGCCGCAATCTTAAAAAAACCATTTTACTATTATTATTAAAAATATCTTGAGATATTTTACAAACATCGATTCAAACCAGAAGATATACAATGAGTTTTTTTTAGCGTTTATTTGTTATTGGGAACTGTTTATTGTTGACAACTATCCAATTTGATCGCTGCTTTTTGCTGTATTTTTTTTAAAATGTAGATTAGACGAGTTTGAACAGGAACTCCCAGTAGAGTTTGTTCATGGATAGCTGTCAACTGGTCACCATACAAAGTCGCTTGCCCAACCGGTGTTACTTAACAAATAATAGAGATTTTCTACCAGCTGACATTAGAGATGAGTTTGAACAGGGACCCCCAGTAGAGTTTGCTCATGGATGGCTGTCAGCTGGTCACCATACAAAGTCGTTCACCCAACCGGTGTTACTTAACAAATAATAGCGACTTTCTACCAGCTGACATTAGGTATGAGTTTGAACAGGGACCTCCAGTAGAGTTAGTCTACCAGCTGACAGACTGGGCTGGCCCAAAGGCCTACAATGAGTAAACCAATTTATTTTTAAAAAAAAAAAAACCTACGGATGCTAGCAAATGCACCGGTGCTAAGCGCAGGCGCATTTGCTAGGTAATAAAGTGTTGTTTATGTATTGTGAAATATGTTTAATATAGAACAGTGTCGTCGGCTTGACATGCTGTTAGAGACAGAGAGAGAGAGAGAGAGAGAGAGAGAGACGTGTAGCCTACCTGTTGTAATTGTTATACCTGTACAGTGAGCAGCAGCAGTGGCAATAGAAACAGGTGTAATTTCAGGTGTATATTTTATTATTCCGTGTCAGGCGTCCAAACGCCGTGTCATCGCTTCTACACACTTCGTTTGTTTCTTTCACTGCTTTCATTATTATTTCACTTTCCCAAGGATACGTATACCATCCATATATACAACAGAGAGAGAGAGAGAGGGGGGGGGGAAGAGATTGTGACAGAGGGGGAGAGGGAGGGAGAGAGAGAAAGAGAGAGATATAATTAGAGAGAGGGAAGAATTTATAATAAGAGAGGGAATGAGAGAAATATAATCAAAAAGAGATCACGACAAAGAGTGAGATATAATTAGACTGAGAGAGAGGCGTGGAAGGAAAGTGAGAGGAGGAGAGAGGGGGAGGGAGAAAGAGAGGGAGGAGAGAGGAAGAGGGAGCGCGGAGGGAGAGGGTGGTAGAGAGGGCGAAAGAGGGGGAGGGAGGGAGAGTGAGGGTGAAAAGAGGAAAGAGAGAGGGAGAGGGAAAGTAAGTGGGGAAGGGGGGACAGAGGGTGAGGGAGAAAGAGAGAGAGAGAGAGAGAACGAAAAGAGAAGAAGAGAGCGAGAGGGAGAGCACGAGAAACAGTGAGTGAGAAGGGGGTAGATAATGAGAGAATGAGTGGTGGGGAAGGGAAGGATATAATCTGTAAGTGAAAGGAGGTAGTAAAATGAGGAGAGGGAGAGATAATCAGTGGCAAGGAGGGAGAGAAAGAGAGGCATGGTGATCAGGAGAAATTGTCGAGAATATAAATTATTTTTCTCACAAAAACGTGTGAAAAATCGATTTTTTAAAGATTTCGGGCTTAGTATGCATTTTACGACAAAAGTGTATATAATTAAATTTATAGGAAATTAAAAGTCCTACAACTTTTATTTAAAGAATTCTTCTCTACAGAGCATAGGTTAGCGTGAAAGAGTGATTTCCTGTATTTTTAAGTCAAACTGAGTTCGATTTTCATTTTGCGTCTTTCACTCATGATTAAAATAAGGTTATTTATATTGAGGTTAGTTTCTTGTTTATTTCTAATGTTTTATTACTAATGTAAGGTTTATTGTTAATTATTTGCATTGGCAAGAGAAAGTTGTGTGAATGTTTAACACCAGATTATTTGAATTCTTTAACGGTTGTTGTAAAATAAAACCATACACAAATACAAAAAATACAATTATTTAAGTATTGCACCTTCAATATTTCCATTAAAATTTAATATAATCAAAAGGACATATTTGGCCACCTCCATAGCATAGTTGTACCGCGCTGGCCTATCATGATTTTTTTTTTTTTTTTTTTTTTTTGCGCCCTGGAGACTCCAGGAGGAGTATAGGACATGTCGTCAGATATAACACCTGAAATACGTATAAGAAACACACTATGTATCACTACTATCAAGAAAGAAATTCTTGTATGCTATAAAAAGTTTCACCGATCAAGTAATTTTTTAAATTTTTTTTAAAGGAATTCAAATCCTCAAAACACTTTAAAGATTGGGGTAATTTATTTATGAATTTTCTCCCTGCATAAGTAGGTTTTTGTTCAAACAATTTTGTGGAGTGATTAGCCACATAATAATCATTCCTGTTTCTCGCGTTATGATTGTGAACATTGAAATTCTGCATAAAATTATTTTGCCTAACATACATAATCACCTCAAAAATGTAGAGAGAGGGAACTGTAAGCAATTTAAGCTCCTTAAATAGTGGCGTGGATTAGGTTAGCTGGTTACCTCCCACCATACACCTAATAGCTTTATTTTGAATTTTAAAAGCCCTATTCATATTACTCATGCTAGAATTACCCCATACTAAAATACCATAACGGATATGAGACAGAATGAGGCCATGATAAGCTGCCATTAGTAATTTTTTATCATTTAATCATTTAATCATTGTGTGTAATCATTTAATCATGTGGAGGTCCCGCGTAGATTCCCGGCTAGAGTTTGGAAATTATAACAAGTCACAACCCACTGTAGTCGTTAATGACCAAGCTGTTGACGCGACTTCAAATAAACAAAAATATCTGGTGTGAAACACTCCCACAACTTTCTCTTGCCAATGCAAATAATTAACAATAAACCTAACATTAGTAATAAAACATTAGAAATAAACAAAAAACTAAAATCTAAAATTATAACCTTCTTTTAATCATATATGAAAGACGCAAAATGAAAATCGATCTCAGTTTGCCTTAAAAATACGGAAAATCACTCTTTCACGCACTGTACAAAAAAATGCTATGCATAAAAGTTGTAGGTCTTTTAATTTTCTATAAATTCGATATTATACACTTTTGTCATAAAATCCATACTAACGCCGAAATCTTAAAAAAAATCGATTTTTCACACGTTTTCGTGAGAAGGAAAAACAGAAAATCGCTAATTACCACTAAACTAAGCATTATACAAGAAACAGTTTGAATTAAAAGTTGTAGGATTTTACATTCTCTACAACTTTTATTATACAACATTTTGCGCTAAAATGCATCTTAAAGCTGCAATCTTAAAATACAATGTTTTTACGTGAAAACAGCCTTACCAAGAATTTCAGCAAACATGGCGCCTACCCTATCTTGTATTGCATAAAAAATGTAGTGGACCAGGTGATTTTAAAAAAAATCGGATGACCAGTTTTTGAGAAAATTGCAAAAAAGTGAAAAATTACACGAATAAACTATTGCTTCCGGTTGACCGATTTTGCTGAAAATGTTCGTGTCGGGTTCGGTAGTGGTATGTAACTTAATTTACATGTTTCAAGTTCGTACGATGTTCCGTTCATGAGATATTTTGTATACACACAGACACACACACACACACACAGACCAATCGCTAAAAACATGTTTTTTAGGTTCATGGGGTCTGAAAACGTGTAGATCCGGTGAAAACTCGATTTCGAAAAATCGACATGAAAACAATACTTTCCTTCCTATATATTTATATAGGCAAGAGAAAGTAAAAACAAATATTTACCAATTTAAAAATATTTTAGAAAAATCTGGTGTGAAACACTCACACGAATTTTCTTGCAAATGCAAATAATTTGCAATAAAACTTAACATTAGAAATAAACAAAAAGCTAACCTCAATAAACATAACCTAATTTTAATCTTGAGTGAAAGACGCAAAATGAAAATTAATCTCAGAAAACGTGTGAAAAATCGATGTTTTAAGATTTCGGCCTTAATATGCATTTTATGATAAAAAGTGTGTATAATCAAATTTATAGGAAATTAAAAGATCTACAACTTTTATTTCAAGCATTTTTCTCTACAGAGCCTAGTTTAGCGTGAAAGAGTGATTTTCCGTAATTTTAAGCGAAACTGAGTTCGATTTTCATTTTGCGTCTTTCATTCATGATTAAAATTATTTTATGTTTATTGAGGTTAGTTTTTGTTTATTTCTTATGTTTTATTACTAATGTTAAGTTATATTGGTCATTATTTGCATTGGCAAGAGAAAGTTGTGTGAGTGTTTCACTTAGATTTTATTAAGTAAATCCTGTAGAACCCCACCGGGTTGGTCTAGAGGTAAAGTCGTCGCCAAAATCAGCTGTTTAACAGCTGCTTTTCGGAGACGAAGATTCCTGGTTAAAATCCTAGTAAAGGTAATTACTTTTATTCGGATTTGAATGGTACACAGTGGTGACCGGTGTACTTTGATGGTTGGGGTTCAATTAATTATACTCTCACAGGAATGGTCGGCCTTGGTCTGTCCAAGACTACATCTCATTTACACGTCATACAAATCATCCTCATCTTATTGGGTCATTGGGTTGCTTATTGTTCTGAATTGAACAGATTGCAACGTACACAAATGAGGAATAAAAAAAAAATCTTGTAGACGTTTAAACTAGCTGATCACGTAAATTACAACTTGAAAATTAGCGAGAAAATTAATGCAGTTTACCATTCAATTAATAATTACACAACTGAAATATAAGTTTGGAGGTCGTTTTTCCGTACAAAAATATAGTTTTACAATAAAATTATTCACATGCTTTGTTTACATATTTTAATATATCGTTTCAAATGTTTGATTACATCAGAAACTAACACATCAAACCTATCAAAATTATCTATTCTAATTACCCCATTCAGGTGAAATAACGTATCATTTTTCTAAAGTACAGCCTTTCTTAGTTTTCTACTAATGTAAACAAATAATGACGTCATTGAGCTTGCGCATTATATAAAAATCTGGTGTGAAACACTCACACAACTTTCTCTTGCCAATGCAAATAATTAACAATAAACCTAATATTAGTAATAAAACATTAGAAATAAACAAAAAACTAACCTCAATTAACATAACTTAATTTTAATCATATATGAACAACGCAAAATGAAAATCAACCTCAGTTTGCCTTAAAATTACGGAAAATCGCTCTTTCACGCTAAACTAGGCACTATACAAAAAAATAATTTAAATAAAAGTTGTAGATCGTTCAATTTACTATAAATTTGAATCTATACTTTTTTGTCATAAAATGCATACTAAGGCCGAAATCTTAAAAAATAGATTTTTCTCACGTTTTCGTGAGAAAAAAACAATAATTTGCTAATTACCGCTAAACTAAGCGTTATACAAAAAAAATGTTTGAAATAAAAGTAGTAGAATTTTAAATTCTCTACAACTTTAATTATATAAATTTTTGCGCCATAATGCAAATTAAAGCAGTAATCTTTAAAAAATACTTTTTTTACGTGAAAACAGCCTCACCAAGAATTTCAGCAAACATGGCGCTTACGTTATCTCGTAGAGCAAAAATAATTAAGTAAATGAGGCGTTTTTTAAAAAAATCGTAGGACCAGTGTTTGAGAAAATCGCAAAAAAGTAAAATATTACATGAATAAACTACTACTTCCGGTTAACCGATTTTGATGAAAATGTTCGTGTCGGGTTCGGTAGTGGTATGTAACTTAATTTACATGTTTCAAGTTCGTCCGATGTTCCGCTCTTGAGATATTTTATGTATACACACACACACGCGCGCGCGCACAACACACACCAATCCCTAAAAAACATGTTTTTTGGGTTCAGGGGGTCTGAAAACGGGTAGATCCGGTGAAAACTCCATTTCGAAAAATCGACATAAAAACAATACTTTCCTTCCTATAAATATTCATATAGGCAAGAGAAAGTAAAAACAAATATTTACCAATTTAAAAAATCTTTAGAAAAATTTGGTGCGGAACACTTACACGACTTTCTCTTGCAAATGCAAATAATTTGCAATAAAACTTAACATTAGAAATAAACAAAAAACTAACCTCAATAAATATAACCTAATTTTAATCAAGAGTGAAAGGCGCTATAATACAAATTAAAGCAGTAATCTTAAAAAAATACTTCTTTTACGTAATAACACCCTCACCAAGAATTTCAGCAAACATGGCGCTTACCTTATCTTGTAGAGCAAAAAAAATTAAGTAAATGAGGCGTTTTTTAAAAAAATAGTAGAACCAGTTTTCGAGAAAATCGCAAAAAAGTAAAATATTACACGAATAAACTACTACTTCCGGTTAACCGATTTTGATGAAAATGTTTGTGTCGGATCCGGAAGTAGTTTTTAATTTAAATTTTAAGTTTCAACTTCGTACGATCTTCCGTTCTTTAGATATTCTGTTCTCACACACACACGCGTACGTGCGATGATTAAAATTAGGTTATGTTTATTGAGGTTAGTTTTTTGTTTATTTCTTGTTAACTTTTTTTGGTTTATTTTTTGTTTTATTACTAAAATTAGGTTATATTGGCCATTATTTGCATTGGCAAGAGAAAGTTGTGTGAGTGTTGCACACCAGCTGATCACGTAAATTACAACTTAAAAATTAGCGAGAAAATTAATGCAGTTTACCATTCAATTAATTACACAACTGAAATATAAGTTTGAAGGTCGTTTTTCCGTACAAAAATATAATTTCACAATAAAATTATTCACATGCTTTGTTTATACATTTTATTCATTTCAAATGTTTGATTATATCAGGAACTGACACATCACACGTATAAAAATTATCTATTCTAATTACCCCATTCAAGTGAAATAACGTATCATTTTTCTACATGATATTTTATGATCATAACTGATTCGGGAAAACCGGAAAAATTAATATACAGGGTGATTCACGAAGATATCCAGAAACTTTGGGAGCTTATTGTACATGTAAAAATAATGAAAAAAGTTTATATAAACATGGGTCCGGAAATGCTTCGTTTCCGAGTTACGGCTAGCGAAAGTTTCGCCTGGATTTCAGCTCGCCAGGTGAAATAAGGTCTTCCTGAAATTCTAGTAAGGTAGATTAAGGGGCGAATTCAATAGTTTCTTATGGTTTTTGACCTGATAAATTGAATAAAACAGGTCCCAGAACTTTAAGTTAAATAGTTTTTGAGAAAAACAGTGTCAAATGCAAAAAATGGAGTGAAAAAACACATTTTTTCATTTTTGTTTTTCCGGTTAATTTTACTTTGTACTGTTATGAATAAAAATTCATTTAATCAAATATCTATTCGCTTTCTGTGTACTTAATTTACACCGGTTTGTTCAGAATAAAATTTTCTACATGTTTTATTCAAAAATTTTATATGTTTCTTGGTGAAATAAGAAAGTTATTCTTGCCCAAAGATGAAAAAATGTGTTTTTCACTCCATTTTTTGCATTTGACACTGCTTTTCATAAAAACTATTTAACTTACAGTTCTGGGACATGTTTTATTCAATTTATCAGATCAAAAACCATAAGAAATGATTGAATTCGCCCTTTAATCTACCTTACCAGAATTTCAGGAAGACCTCATTTCACCTGGTGAGCTGAAATCCGGGCGAAATTTTGCTAGCCATAACTCGGTAACGAAGCATTTCCGGACACATGTTTATGTAAACTTTTTTCATTATTTTTACATGTACAATGAGCTCCTAAAGTTTCTTCACGTCTTCGTGAATCACCCTGTATACCTACAGTATAATTCTATATCTTTACCTTGTTTTACTCCAAATTATACTATTTATGAATTTCACTGTAAAAATAACCATTCCAACTACAATTAAAAAGATCTGGTGTGAAACACTCACACAACTTTCTCATACCTATGTAAAAAATTTTAAAAAATCTGGTGTGAAACACTCACACAACTTTCTCTTGCCAATGTAAATAATTAACAATAAACCTAACATTAGTAATAAAACATTAGAACTTTACAAAAAACACAACTTTATTTAAATCATGAGTGAAAGACGCAAAATGAAAATCGACCTCAGTTTGGCTTAAAAATACGGAAAATCACTCTTTCACGCTAAACTAGGCTCTGTAGAGAAAAATGCCTAAATCAAAGTTGTAGATCGTTTAATTTTCTATAAATTTTATTATATACACTTTTGTCGTAAAATGCATACTAATGCCGAAATCTTATAAAATCGATTTTTCACACGTTTTCGTGAAAAAAACACAAAATTGCTAATTACCGCTATACTAAGCGTTATACAAACAAATGTTAGAAATAAAAGTTGTAGAATTTTAAATTCTCTACAACTTAATTACTGTATATACATTTTTGCGGTAAAAATGCATAATAAAGCCGCTATCTTAAAAAAACAACAACTTTTTTACGTGAAAACAGCCTTACCAAGAATTTCAGCGAACATGGGCCTACCCTATCTTGTAGAAAATAAAAAATTGAGTAAACCAGGCGATTTTTAAAAAAATCGTAGGACCAGTTTTTGAGAAAATCGCAAAAAAGTGAAAAATTACACGAATAAACTACTACTTCCTGATGACCGATTTTGATAAAAATATTTGTGTCGGGTCCGGTAGTGGTATGTAATTTAAGCTTCAAGTTTCAAGTTCGTACGATGTTCCGTTCTTGAGATATTTTGTTCACACACAGACACACACACACACAGACCAATCACTAAAAACATGTTTTTTGGGTTCAGGGGGTCTGAAAAAGTGTCGATCCGGTGAAAACTCGATTTCTTAAAATCGATATGAAAACAATACTTTCCTTCCTATATATTCATATAGGGAAGAGAAAGTAAAAATTAAAATCAACCTCAGTTTAGCTTAAAAATAGGGAAATTACTGTTTCACGCTAAACTAGGCTCTGTAGGGAAAAGTGCTCTAAATAAAAGGTGTAGATCTTTTAATTTGCTATAAATTTGATTCCATTTACTTTAGCCGTAAAATGCATAGTTGAAATGGGCAAAATAGGGTATCACAGTTATAAAAAATCTGGTGTGAACCACTCACACAACTTTCTCTTGCCAATGCAAATAATTAACAATATAACCTAACATTCGTCATAAAACATTAGAAATAAACAAAAAACTAACTTTAATAACATAACCTAATTTTAAAAATGAGTGAAAGACGCAAAATGAAAATCAACCTCAGTTTAGCTTAAAAATACGGAAAATCACTCTTTCACGCTAAACTAGGCTCTGTAGAGAAAAATGTTAAAAAGAAAAGTTGTAGATCTTTTGATTTTCTATAAAATTTATTATATACACTTTTGTCGTAAAATGCATTCTAAGGCTGAAATCTTAAAAAAATTGACTTTTCACACGTTTTCGTGAGAAAAAATCAGAAAATTGCTAATTACTGCTAAACTAAGCGTTAGGCTATACAAAAAAATGTTCGAAATAAAAGTTGTAGAATTTTTAATTCTCTACAACTTTATTATATAAATGTTTTCGCTAAATTGCATATTAAAGCCGTAATCTTAAAAATACTTTGTTTTTACGTAAAAACAGCCTCACCAAGAATTTCAGCGACAGACGCCTACCCTATCTTGTAGAGAATAAAAAATTTAGTAAATGAGGCGATTTTTAAAAAAATCGTAGGACCAGTTTTTGAGAAAATCGCAAAAAAGTGAAAAATTACACGAATAAACTACTACTTCCGGTTGACCGATTTTGATGAAAATGTTCGTGTCGGGTCCGGTAGTGGTATGTAACTTAAGTTTCAAGTTTGAAGTTCGTACGTTGTTCCGTTCTTGCGATATTCTGTTCACATACACACACACACACACACAGACCAATCGCTAAAAACATGTTTTTTGGGTTCAGGGGGTTTGAAAATGTATAGATCCGGTGAAAACTCGATTTCAAAAAATCGACATGAAAACAATACTTTCCTTCCTATACAGGGTGATTCATGAAGTTCTCCCCCCCACTTCTACAGCACATTGTACTAGTAAAAATAATGAAAAAATGTTATATAAACATAGATCCGAAAACGCTTCGTTAGCGAGTTACAGCTAGCGAAAGATTTCGCCTGAATTCCTGGGCAAAGAGTAAAATAAAGCCATACTGAACTTTTGGAAAGGTTAATTAAGTAAGAAATGTCGTGGATTCTTATGTAATTTTACCTGATAAAGCTAATAAAATAGGTTTCAGAACTGTACCTGTAGTAGTTTTTGAGGGATTCACGGTTTAAATGCAAAAAATTGGGGCACGAAACAATGTTTTTTTAAGTTTCATGTACAATAACTTTGTTAAATTGGTAATAAAATCAACAAACATTAATTGTAGAGAATTTAATTCTGAGAAAATTGATATAATCAAAGTCTAAAATAAAACAGAAATAAGTATCAAAAAATCGATTTTATTCAGTATAAATACATTACTAGTTTTAAGCAAAATTAATCAGGTTGGGCCAACCGTACGCACCTTTTTATAATAGATGTTCGAAAATGAGGCCATCATTATCAATACATTTTGCAGCACGTTTGTGTATTGATTGCGTTTCTTAATTTTTCAGGGCTTCCCTGTATCTGCACAGCCGAATCCATAATACGGGCAATTAATTCATCACGAGAATTCACTTTTGTCTTGTATACAATGTCTTTCATCCATCCCCAGATGCAATAATCCAATGGAGATAGATCTGGGGATCTTGGTGGCTAAGGGTGAGGCCCTCCACGACCAATCCAGTGTCCAGGAAATTGATGATTTAAATAAGCAGAAACGGCACGTGAAAAGTGGGGAGGTGCTCCGTCATGCTGGAAGTACAAATTTTGTCTGAGACGTAAAGGAACATTCTCTAACAGCTGCGGCAACTCTTCTTGAAGGAAATGCAAATACAACTCAGCATTTAGGCGTCCAGGTAATATGAAAGGTCCAATCAGCCGATTGTGCAAAAGGCCACACCAGACATTGACGCTAAATCGGTGTTGAAAGTTCTGTTCCACTACCTCATGTGGATTTTCTTCTGCCCATGAGTGTTCATTGTGCAAGTTATTGACACCATCCCGAGTGAATTGTGCCTCATCCGTAAACAAAATACGCTTGTAGAGTTGATTATTAATATTCAAAAAAGTTGCAAAACTCCAAGCGAAGCGGACCATCCCCTGGCTGTAGATGTTGAACCTTTTGTTTATGAAACGGATAAAATTTGTTTCGATTTAGTGACCTCCACACCGTTGACTGCGAAACTCCTATCCGCCTAGAAATACGTCGTGTACTTACACCTGGACTGCGATGAACAGCATTAATAACAATATCATCATCAAGTTGGACAGCTCGTTCATAATTGGTTCTAGTACTTGGTAGTGATCCTGTTTCCCGAAGAGTACGAAAAGTTCCTGAAATTGTTTTGGTATCTGGAATCCTCCTATTAGGGTAACGTAGTTCATATTCTACTACAGCAGCTCTAGCATTACCATTACAGTAACCCAAAATAAAAACCATATCAGCGTATTCCTCTGATGTAAATAAGTAAGGCATTTTTTCGCTGAATAAACAATCGAATTATAACTCACAAAAAAAATTGCATTTAATAACACGATTCACAGAACCCGATCTCCTGCTGTAGCTTGCAAAACACCACTAATACACAGTTCTAACGTAACAGTACAGAATACCATTGTTGATCAGCTGTTATTCGTGCGTTACCAACTTAGAAATTAATAAAACAAAAAACTGCATTTCGATTATTAGTAAACAATAATTGGAAAATGTTTGCTTCATTTATTTTCGAACATTTAATGTAAATTTTTATTTTAAAAAAAAATACAACGTAATAAAACATGATATTTTTATTTACAAACAAATTTATTTAACAGTTCATCTTGTTTTCTCAATTTATCTCATCATTAAGGAACAAACATTTTGTTTTTGTTTTATTTTAACTAAATACCGTACGGTATTTCTTTACAGATAGTAATGTATTATACTGAATAAAATCGATTTTTTGATACTTATTTCTGTTTTATTTTAGACTTTGATTATATCAATTTTCTCAGAATTAAATTCTCTACAATTAATGTTTGTTGATTTTATGTATTTATTACCAATTTAACAAAGTTATTGTACATGAAACTTAAAAAAACATTGTTTCGTGCCCCAATTTTTTGCATTTAACCGTGAATCCCTCAAAAACTACTACAGGTACAGTTCTGAAACCTATTTTATTAGCTTTATCAGGTAAAATTACATAAGAATCCACGACATTTCTTACTTAATTAACCTTTCCATAAGTTCAGTATGGCTTTATTTTACTCTTTGCCCAGGAATTCAGGCGAAATCTTTCGCTAGCTGTAACTCGCTAACGAAGCGTTTTCGGACCTATGTTTATATAACATTTTTTCATTATTTTTACTAGTACAATGTGCTGTAGAAGTGGGGGGGAGAACTTCATGAATCACCCTGTATATTCATATAGGCAAGAGAAAGTAAAGAGTCCAGCCTCTCTTAGTTTGCTCCTAATGTAAACAAATAATGACGTCACTGAGCATACGCATTATATCAAAATGTGTACACACTGATTAAAAAGTAACAACAAAATACTTTCAAATGTATTTAAATACAAAATACTTTTAAAATTATTTTTTGTAAATGAAATTTTTAGGCCTACATCATATCATGACTGATGTTTTTAGTACTTTAAGTGCTTATTAGAAAATAGTTAATACGACATCCATAAAGTCGTAGACTCTAGCGTGCACCCTGTAGTAGGTGGCTTTTGTTTTTTTGACAGTAGGAGCAAACTAACAAACGGCTGAATTGTATATATTACTTTTTGCACACCCTATACAACTATGTAATTTTTTTGAAATGGTTTTTACCTTAAAATACAGTGCGTAATTCAGTTTAAATAACCACAGAAGTCCTTGTTTCGATTATTCAATTAGTACTTTTATATTTAAGCTTATTAGTTAATGATGAAGAGAATTCCGTATAGCTTCAATGAAGGTCATACAACAGCATTTGTCTACTTTTTTTTGTATTTTAATTTTTGATAGTTATTTTTTAATAGAAGTACACATAGTCACGATTTGCTCGTTTTAATAACACGAATATCATAGCTTACTTGTTAAAAATATAACAAAAAAATTAATAACGTGTGGAAAACTAAATTAACTTCCAAAATAATTCGAATTGCGGTTATCAGATGTTCCATGTTAATAGGAATACATTCCAAAATCTGTAACTAAAAATTTCTCAACAGAATTGAAAGGTTTTTCAGTGCGTTATTTTATATTCACTACCTTTTTCCTTTCTCTTGCCTTTATAAATACACGTATATAGAAAAAATCTGGTGTGAAACACTCACACAACTTTCTCTTGCCCAATGCAAATAATTAATAATAAACCTAACATTATTAATAAAATATTAAAATAAACAACAACTAACCTCAAAAACACAACCTTATTTTAATCATTGAGGGGAAGACGCAAAATGAAAATCGAACTCAATTTGGCTTAAAAAAAACGGAAAATCACACTTTCACGCTAAACTAGGCTCTGCAGAGAAAAATTCTCTAAACAAAAGTTGTAGATCTTTTAATTTTCTATAACTTTTATTATATACACTTTTGTCGTAAAATGCATACTAAGACCGAAATGTTTGAAAAAATCGATTTTTTCTCACGTTTTCGTGAGAAAAAAAAACAGAAAATCGCAAATTACCCGCTAAACTAAGCGTTTATACAAAAAATGTTTGAAACAGAAGTTGTAGGTATTTTTAAATTCTCTACAACTTTTATTATATACATTTTTTCGCTAAAATTTATATTAAAGCCGTAATCTTAAAAAAACAACGTTTTTACGTGAAAACAGCCTCACCGAGAATTTCAGCAGACATGCGCCTACCCTATCTTGTAGAGAATAAAAAATTGAGTAAATAGGCGATTTTAAAAAAAATCGTAGGACCAGTTTTTGAGAAAATCGCAAAAACTGAAAAATTATACGAATAAAACTACTACTTCCGGTTGACCGATTTTTGATGAAAATGTTCGTGTCGCGTCCGGTAGTGGTATGTAACTTAAGTTTCAAGTTTCAAGTTCGTACAATGTTCCGTTCTTGAGATATTCTGTTCACACACACACACACAGACCACACAGACCACACACACAGACACACACACAGACCCAATCGCTAA
Organism: Catonia carolina; assembly: GCA_035578175.1. Classification (NCBI taxonomy): domain Eukaryota; kingdom Metazoa; phylum Arthropoda; class Insecta; order Hemiptera; family Achilidae; genus Catonia; species Catonia carolina. The sequence goes on along the minus strand of JAQMRL010000046.1, from coordinate 382,762 downwards.
AAACATGTTTTTTGGATTCAGGGGTCTGAAAACGTATAGATCCGGTGAAAACTCGATTTCGAAAAATCGACATGAAAACAATACTTTCCTTCCTATATATTCATATAGGCAAGAGAAAGTAAAAAGGAAAATATTCTTTTCATGTCGATTTTAAACAAATCGGAATTTCACCGGATCTACAGGTTTTCAGATCCCTTGACCCACAAAATCATATTTTTAACGATTGGTTTGTGTGTGTGTTTGTGTGTGTGTGGGTGTGTGTGTACAAAACGCACTCTGATATGTGGTACGAACTTGAAACTTAAAACTGAAGTTACATACCACTACCGGACCCGACACGAACATTTTCATCAAAATCGGTCAACCGGAAGTAGTAGTTTATTCGTATAATTTTTCACTTTTTTTGCGATTTTCTCAAAACTTGGTCCTACGATTTTTTTTAAATCGCCTGGTTTACTAAATATTTTATGCTCTACAAGATAAAATAGGGTACCATGTTTAGTGAAATTCTTCGTGAGGCTGTTTTCACGTAAAAACATTGTTTTCTTAAGATTACGGCTTTAATATGCATTTAAGCGCAAAAATGTATAATAAAAAATGTAGAGAATTTACAATACTACAGCTTTTTTTCAAACATTTTTTTGAATAACGCTTAGTTTAGCGGTAATTAGCGATTTTCTGTTTCTTTTCTCACAAAAACTTGTGAAAAATTGATTTTTAAAAAATTTCAGCCTTAGTATGCATTTTACGACAAAAGTGTCTATAATCAAAATTTATAGGAAATTAAAACTATCTACAACTTTTATTTAAAACGTTTTTCTCTACAAAGCCTAGTTTAGCGTAAAAGAGTGATTTTCCGTATATTTAAGCAAAACAGGTCGATTTTCATTTAGCGTGTTTCACTGATGATTAAAATAAGTTTATGTTTTTTGAGGTTAGTTTTTTGTTTATTTCTAATGTTTTATTATTAATGTTAGGTTATATTGTTTGAATTATTTGCATTGGCAAGAGAAAGTTGTGTGAGAGTTTCACACCAGATTTTTTTTTAATAGAAGTACACATAATCACGATTTGCTCGTTTTAATAACACGAATATCATAGCCTACTTGTTAAAAATATAACAAAAAAATTAATAATGTGCGAAAAACCAAATTAACCTCCAAAATAATTTGAATTCCAGTTATCAGAAGTTTCATGGTGGTAATCGAAGTGAAATATCAGAATTGGCTTGTCATTTTCATAAAAATATGACGTCAAACACTCAAACGACTTTCGTTTGGAAATGGAAATAATGAATCCTATAAACTTACGTTTAATTATGAGTAAACAATGTAAAACGAAAAATCTGGTGTAAAACACTTACACAACTTTCTCTTGCCAATACAAATAATAAACAATATAACCTAACATTAGTAATAAAACATTAGAAATTAACAAAAAACTAACCTTAATAAACATAACCTAATTTTAATCATGTATGAAAAACGCAATATGAAAATCAAATTCAGGTTGGCTTAAAATTACAGAAAATTGCTCTTTCTCGCTAAACTAGGCTCTGTAGAGAAAAATGCTCTGAAAAAAGTTGTACATCTTTTAATTCTCTATAAATTTGATTATATATACACTTTTGTCGTAAAATGCATACTAAGGACGAAATGTTAAAACAACCGATTTTTCACACGTTTTCGTGAGAAAAAACAGAAAAATTGCTAATTACCGCTAAACTAAGCGTTATACAAAACAATGTTGAAATAAAAGTTGTAGGATTTTTAATGCTCTACAACTTTTATTATATACATTTTTTCGCTAAAATGCAAATTGAAGCCGCAATCTTTAAAAAAAAAACTTTTTTATGTGAAAACAGCCTGACCAAGAATTTCAGCAAACATGGCGCCTACCTTATTTTGTAGAGCTCAAAAAATTTAGTAAACCAGGCGATTTTTAAAAACTTCGTAGTACCAGTTTTGAGAAAATCGCAAAAAAGTGATAAATGACACGAATAAACTACTACTTCCGAATGACCGATTTTGATGAAAATGTTCGTGTCAGGTCTGGTAGAAGTATGTAATTTACGTTTCAAGTTTCAAGTTCGTACGATGAGATATTTCTTGAAATATTCTGTTAGGGCCTACACACAAACACACAGACCAATCGCTAAAAACATGTTTTGTTGGGTTGACGGGGTCTGAAAACTTGTAGATCCTGCGAAAACTCGATTTGTTAAAATCGACATGAAAACAATACTTTCCTTCCTATATATTCATATAGGCAAGAGAAATATTTTTAAGCCTTACTGAGGTTGATTTTCATTTTGCATCATTCACTCATAATTAAAATAAGGTTAGCCTTATGTGTTTTGAGGTTTATTTCTAACGTTTTATTACAAATGTTAGGTTATATTGTTCAATATTTGCATTGGCAACAGAAAATCGTGTGAGTGTTTCACACCAGATTTTTAAAGTAGCAAAACGAAATCAAAAACTTTTTATTATTTTAATAGTACATACATGTATATGAAAAGATTATGGATAAATAAATGTAGTGAAATTTACCGTGTTTTGTATTGTGCAAAATATCCGCAATTTATAATACAATATTTAAATTGATCCATTGTTTATGTAATTAAGATAGACTGTAATTAATAAACATTCTGAAATAAACTATTGTAAATAAATTGGACGCAATTAAAGCTGTATTGTTTTTCCACGTGCACTCTTCCCCTATTATATAGAGGTAAACGGTGTTCCCATAAAATTCCAGTATTCCATACACGATATCGACGGATTATTATTCGTCACCCTTGAAGCCAAATTAAAATCTCAACAAACAACACTAATAATCTTTTTTCTGCCCATAACAGACAGGTAAAGTGTCAAATTATTTACACTCAATCTGTTAGTTGCAGGGCTAAAATAAATAGTTCTGTTTCTTATCACATGGTCAGCCAATTAAATGACTGAATCATTTAAGAACAGAAGAGGTAGAGGTGTAAAAGACACTAATCAGAGTTGTCTCCTCTGAAAGTAATGAATTTCATTATACAGTTGGACCCTGTGGTGAATGAAGTGAAGGTGTCATTTGCAGAGTGGAAAATATGTGCTTTTCAGAAAGCCCGGCATGCTTATAAGCGTAATTTTCCACTCAGTGAGGAAGGCAATGGTAAACCACAATACTCCTCGTTTTACTTGGAAAAACCTCTACAGGTTCAAACCAGCCTACAGGCTGATGACCTAAACAACAACAATCTTTTCTATAGGTAATATATAAGTTACGGAGGTGTGGCTATTAAATAACGAGACTGACGTTGTAAAAAAAAAAAAAGTTTACAGTAAAACTTCACTAATTCGGACTAATTGGGGGGAAGTGAAGTCCGAATTATCGCGAATATTTGTTTACATCTAAAAATTGAATAATTTAGGCAATTAAAATTAAAAAATAAACGTTACTTGTCTGAAATATCGATGTTAAAGAATTTACAGTACAGTAGCCTATATTGAAAAACAACAAAGTTAAATGTATAGAAATAAAAATATTTACGGCAGTAAAAATATTGTTGAATAATAAATGTCCAGTGTAAAATTATATTTAATTAAAACACTGTACTTACGTACCGATAATTTGGCACTTGTTGAAGTAGAGGGTTGACAATTATCCTCAGGGATCATTTGAGGTTGCTTAGAAAAAAAACTTGTTATTTTTTTCTGTGATTCTTTGCTACACTGTTTTCTTATAACTTGTTGGCGCATCTCTCTTAGGACAAGATAACAGTCATTGAATTCCGGATTGAAGTCTGCAAATTCAATAAATTCGTTTATGTGGTTTCTCACTTCACTAGCTTAAATTGTGGAACGTTTTCTTCACTGAGTAACCAATAATGTATTACAGGATGAAACAATTTTTATTAGACAGTTAAAATAAAAGCTATTATTTTTTGAAGTAGCACTTTATTAATTTTTAACTAAAAAACTTCAAAAAAATTAAAAAAGCTGCTCTTCTTGAAGTAGTCCGAAATATCTCGAATTCCGGATTAGTGAGGTTTTACTGTACAATATTTAAATTGATCCATTGTTTGTCTAATTAAGTTAGACTGTAATTAATAAACATTCTGAAATAAACTATTGTAAATAAATTGGACGCAATTAAAGCTGTATTGTTTTTCCACGTCCACTCTTCCCCTATTATATGAAGGAGAAGAGGTAAACGGTGTTCCCATAAAATGCCAGTATTCCATACACAGATATCGACGGATTATTATTATTCGTCACCCCTTGAAGCCAAATTAAAATCTCGGCAAACAACACTAATAATCTTTTCTATTATACAGAGTGATTCAAAACTACTCGGCAATCTCTTAAGATCTCATTCTACAGCAAAAAATAAGAAAAAAAGTTCACATAAACATATGCCTGAAAACGCTTAGTTAGCGAGTTACGGCAAGCGAAAAATATCACCTTCAACGCTGTACCCTCGGTGAAGTAAGGCCGTATAAAAATGTTAAACGTAGTTACAAAGATACAAATATTATTGTTTCTTATGTTTTTTAATTTGAAAAATTAAATAAAATTGGTTCCAGAGCGGTAAATGCAATACAATGTCAGAGATATCTTACATAAAATACAAGAATTGGTGCAAAGAAATAACACATTCTTGTGTTTAACGTAAGATTACTTCCATAAGTGGTAAATAAAGGTGTATTTTTCTTAAATAAATTTAAGTGAACAAAAAAGTGAAAAAATTCATGAATGTACTAATTTCGGTTGACCGATTTTGATGAAGATGTTCTTGTCGGGTCCTCTAGTCGGCCCTGCTTTAAGTTTGAAGTTCGTACGATGTTTCGTTCTTGAGATATTCTGTTCACACAAACACACACACACACACACACACACACACACACACACACACCAATAGCTAAAAATATGTTTTTTTGGGTTCAGGGGTCACTCGATTTCTAAAAATCAACATGAAAACAATAGGCTATATTACTTGTTATACGAGGTGTGGCTATTCAACAAGTGAGACTGACGTTAAAATTTTTTTTTAAATTTTATACATATTTTGTATGAAACACAAAATATGTATTACATATAGGAAGGAAAGTATTGTTTTCATGTCAATTTTTAGAAATCGAGTTTTTACCGAACCTAAACGTTTTCAGACATCCTGATTCCAAAAATTATGTTTTTAGCGATTGGACTGTGCGTGCGTGCGTGCGTGCGCGCGCGCGCGTGTGTGTGTGAACAGAATATCTCTAGAACGGAACATCGTACGAACTTGAAACTTAAAACTTAAGTTACACACCACTACCGGACCCGACACAAACATTTTCATCAAAATCGGTCAACCGGAAGTAGTAGTTTATTCGTGTAATTTTTCACTTTTTTGCGATTTTCACAAAAACGGGTCCTACGAATTTTTAAAAATCGCCTCGTTTACTAAATTTGTTACGTTCTACAAGATATGGTAGACGCCATGTTTGATGAAATTCTTGGTGAGGCTGTTTTCACGTAAAAAATTGTTTTTTTAAGATTGCGGGTTTAATATGCATTATAGCGCAAAAATTTATTAAATAAAAGTTGTAGAGAATTTAAAATCCTACAACTTTTATTGCAAATTTAAATGATTCTGAATCAAAACTAAATATATCAAGATAAATTATAAGAAGAAAATATCGAATTTTAAATAATAATCCAGAAGCCAAATATCTAAATTTGAAACAAGAAAACAAAAGATAGTGTAATTTTAAATTAAAAATTTGAACCAGTTAGAAAAGATTTAAAAGAAATTACAAGAATATCAAGATTTAATTTAATTATGGAACCAACTGAAACAATTTTGATTATTTTAGAATATGCAGATAAAATTTAGATAAATTTGTCAAAAACTATAAAACCAAGTGCAACAATGCATCGACGCCCCATTTGATTCTCGATCGATGGATGGACAAAAAGAAACCAGAGGACTGCAAGCAATCCAGAACAATTCGTAATTATAATTATTCATTAATAACTGAGCTCATTAAATATCATTAAATAAACTTAAAGATTTTCAGAATAACAAATTGCAATATATTTAGAACAGTAAATTCATTAGCATAATTAGAAGTGTAACAAGAGTGTCATCAATAAATTTAATAAAAAAATTTCAATTATACGTAACGGGTGATTCAAAAAGAGCGCCGGTTTTTAAACGGCTGGTAAATTTTTGTTTATCGGTTGGCAACATTGTTAGACCTCATTTCTATTTCGGAGAACATTCCGATTGACGATTCAGTTGTAGTTTCTCTTGTTCGCAGTGTAGTACTCTCGCAGTCTGTGTCTAACCATGGAGAAGTTTACTATTGCACAACGAGTGTTAATCGTCAAAACATTTTACCAGAGTGGAGAGAGTTATGCGGCTACTGTCAGGCAACTTCGCGGTACTCTAGGACGTAATGAAGCACCGAATGAATCAACAGTTCGCAGGCTCATGAAAAAGTTTTTTGAGACGGGTTCAACAGTCGACCTTAAAAGTTCTGGACGTCGTCGTTCTGGCCGAACTGAGCAGAACGTTGCGTTGGTTCGTGACAGTGTGGCTGTTAGCCCAGCAAAATCAATACGTCGCCGTTCTCAACAATTGGGTTTACGATGTTCTTCTGTACGGAGAATTCTTCGGTACGATCTCCAATATCACCCGTATAAAATTCAGTTGACGCAACATTTGAAAGTGGCAGACCACTAGAAGAGACGACAGTTTGTTGGCTGGGTATTGAGAAAACGGCAGGATGCTGACACCTTCGCAAAAAAAATCATTTTCAGTGATGAGGCGCACTTCCACTTAAACGGTTTTGTTAATAAACAGAACTGCCGTATGTGGGGTTTAGAAAACCCTCGCGTGGTTAATGAAAGGGAAATGTATGCACAGCGAGTGACAGTTTGGTGCGGCTTTTGGTCGGGCGGTGTCATCGGCCTTTACTTTTTTGAAAATCAAGAAGGACAAGCCGTGACAGTAAATGGAGACTGATACCGTACGATGATTAGGGAGTTTTTATGGCGTCATTTGGATGGAATGGACATTGACGAGTTGTGGTTTCAGCCGGATGGTGCCACCTGTCACGCTGCACGAGAAACAATGTTGTTGCTCCGTGAACAGTTCCAGGATCGCATCATTTCTCGTAATTCCGACCATCAATGGCCACCAAGGTCGTGTGACTTGTTGCCTTGTGACTTTCATCTTTGGGGTCATCTGAAGTCATTGGTGTATGCCAATAAACCCCGAAACATCAATGACTTGAAGGAGGAAATTCGACGGGTTATCGGGCAAATGGAAGTCGAAACTTGTCGTGCAGTAATATCCAATTTCATGGACAGAGTTGATGCGTGCCAGCGCAGTAGAGGAGGACACATGCATGACATCATTTTTCATACATGAAATCGGAAGGTAAGATGAACTTGTTGATGTATTTATTTTCAGTTTTTCAATAAAATAAATCTCTTAATTTGATATATCAAAACCGGCGCTCTTTTTGAATCACCCTATATATACAGTTAATTTCAATTTATTTGTCAATATCAAAATATATCTAATTAATTTCATTTATCTTGTATTTTATTTCATTTCTTCATTCATTTATTTCAAACCATTCAAATCCCCTTTACAAGTGATATTCCATATTTTTTAACCAAACAGGTTGATTTTCATTTTGCGTCTATCCTCCCTCATGAATGGTCGGCCTGAGTCTGTAGAAGACTACACAGTCTCATTTACACGTCGTATATATCATCCTCATCTGATTGGGTCATGGGGTTGCTTTTTGTTCTGAATTGAACAGATTGCAACGTACAGTATTCAGATGAACTGCAGTCCCCTAGCAGTGGGAGTGAGAGAATGCATAACGCTCTCACTCGCACAACACACACGCGCCGTTCCAATAACATTGTCGTACAATTTTACTCAGTGTTGTGAGCAAGCGTTTATGCACGCAGTAAGCTAACAAGCAAGATAACGACTGAAGTATGTTTTCAGATTTGGATTAAAATGGTAAAGACCTTTAAGCGCATGCGTAGTTATGCCACATATCTCCCTCTCACTCGCTCGGCTATGGGACATTAGTTCGTCTGATACCTTTACACACATTAGGGTTTAAAAAAAAAAGTTTTTTGAGGTTAGTTTCTTGTTTATTTCTAATGTTTTACTACTAATGTTAAGTTATATTGGTCATTATTTGCATTGGCAAGAGAAAGTTGTGTGAGTGTTTCTTACAATAGATTTTTGAAACATTAAATAATTGATTGGAGATAAATTAGAAATCTATTTTATGTATTCTGAATAAATTACACTAGTACAATAATAGAAGTCCTAATAATTTTGTGATGTTTTGTCATAGTCATTTGTTTAATACGGGAACAAATTAAAGGTGTATTATTTTAGTTAGTTACATATGTTGTAATGTACGAGTGGATACGGGCATATCGCCTTTAAAAGAGAGAACTTTGTACAAGCTGCGATCCGTCCTCTCACTCAATCTCTCTCTCTCTCTTCGTCACATGGTCGTTGTTTCAAGCCAATGAACGTTATTCTAGTTGAAAAAGCCTGAAGGGTAAGGAAGGTAAAACAGACCGTAAAATCAAAAGGAAAGAACCAACTCTGCTGGAAGCAAACTGCAATTTTAACCTCACGTCGTCACGTAACAACACTGTCACATACACATGCACACGCACACGCACACAACCCTCCACTAAATATTAAAACTACTCTACTAACGTTCTTTGAAAACCTCTACTCTCTCTCTCCGCATGTACTCCATAAACCACTAGCAATTGCATACATCGCTAACTGTAATCCAATTACATCACTAAGTGATATCTACTGATAAAAAAATATGGTGTGAAACACTCACACAACTTTCTCTTGCCAATGCAAATAATTAACAATAAACCTAACATTAGTAATAAAACATTAGAAATAAACAAAAAACTAACCTCAAAAAACATTAGTGAAATACGCAAAATTAAAATCGACCTTAGATTAGCTTAAAAATACGGAAAATCGCTCATTCACGCTAAACTAGGCACTGTACAAAAAAAATGCTTAAAATAAAAGTTGTAGATCTCTTAATTTCCTATAAATTTTATTTTATACACTTTTGTCGTAAAATGCATTCTAAGGCCGAAATCTTAAAAAAATAGATTTTTCACACGTTTTCGTGAGAAAATAAACAGAAAATTGCTAATTACCGCTAAACTAAGCGTTATACAAAAAATTGTTTGAACTAAAGTTGTAGAATTTTACATTCTCTAAAACTTTTAATACATAACGTTTTGCGCTAAAATGCATATTAAAGCCGCAATCTTAAAAAGAAAATGTTTTTACGTGAAAACAGCCTTACCGAGAATTTCAGCAAACATTGCGCCTACCCTATCTTGTAAAGCATAACAAATGTAGTGAACCAGGTGATTTTAAAAAAAATAGTAGGACCAGTTTTTGAGAAAATTGCAAAAAAGTGAAAAATTACACGAATAAACTACTACTTCCGGTTGACCGATTTTGATGAAACTGTTCGCGTTGGGTCCGGTAGTAGTATGTAACTTAAGTTTCATGTTTCAAGTTCGTACGATGTTCCGTTCTTGAGATATTCTGTTCACACACACACACACACACACACACACAGACCAATCGCTAATAACATGGTTTTGGGTTCAGGGGGTCTGAAAACATGTAGATCCGGTGAAAACTCGATTTCGAAAAATCGGCATGAAAACAATACTTTCCTTCCTATATATTCATATAGACAAGAGAAAGTAAAAAACAAACAACTAATCTCAAAAAACATAACCTTATTTTAATCATGAGTGAAAGACGCAATATGAAAATCGACCTCAGTTTGGCTTAAAAATACGGAAAATCGCTCTTTCACGCTAAACTAGACACTGTATAAATGAATGCCACAAATAAAAGTTATAGATCTTCTAATTTTCTTGTTGTTGTTGTTTAGGTCAACAGCCAAAAGGCTGGTTTGAACCTCTAGAGGTTTTACTAAGTAAAAACGAGGAGTAAGGTGGCTTACCTTGCCTTCCTCACTGAGCTGAAAGAGTATGCTTATCAGCATGCCAGGCCCTGTGAAAAGCACATATTTTCCAATCTGCAAATGACACCTTCACTTCATTCACCACAGGGTCTGGCTGTATAATGAAATTCATTACTCTCAGAGGAGATAACTGAGTAGTGTCTTTTGCACCTCTACCTCTTCTGTTCTTAAATGATTCAGTCATTTAATTGGCTGACCATGTGACAAGAAACAGAACTATTTTTTTAGCCCTGCAACTAACAGATTGAGTGTAAATAATTTGACACTCCACCTGTCTGTTATGGGCAAATTGTAATTTATAGTGCTTAATAAATATTTGTTTGTGATTTAAAACTATAGTGTGTTAATTAATTAATTTTACCCAAATTCCGAAACGGACATTAGAGATAACTGTAACAATATGATGCAGGAAGTGGAGAAATCTGTTGGACCGTCCGGCAAAAAAGTAAAAATTAAAATACAAGATTTTCTCAACTAACCACAAAAATTGCGGGTGGCGCACATAAAAGTAGCCCCGTTAATAAAGTGCAACACAAAATTGAAATGATATCTGTTTATTTACAAATACCAATAATTTTTACTTTCTCTTGCCTATATGAATATATAGGAAGGAACGTATTGTTTTCATGTCGATTTTTCGAAATCGAGTTTTCACCGGATCTATACGTTTTCAGACCCCCTGAACCCAAAAAACATGTTTTTAGCGATTGGTGTGTGTGTGTGTGTGTGTGTGTGAACAGAATATCTCAAGAACGGAACATCGTACGAACTTGAAACTTAAATTACATACCACTACCGGACCCGACACGAACATTTTCATCAAAATCAGTGAACCGGAAGTAGTAGTTTATTCGTATAATTTTTCACTTTTTTGCGATTTTCTCAAAAACTGGTCCTACGATTTTCTTTAAAATCGCCTGGTTTACTTAATTTTTTATGCTCTACAAGATAGGGTAGGCGTCATGTTCGCTGAAATTCTGGGTGAGGCTGTTTTCACGTAAAAACAAAGTTTTTTTAAGATTACAGCTTTAATATGCAATTTAGCGAAAAAAATTATATAATAAAAGTTGTAGAGAATTTAAAAACTTACATTTCTTATTTCAAACATTTTTTTGTATAACGCTTAGTTTAGCGGTAATTAGCAATTTTCTGTTTTAATCTCACGAAAACGTGTGAAAAATCGATTTTTTTAAGATTTCGGCTTAGTGTGTATTTTATAATAAAAGTGTACATAATCGAATTTATAGAAAATTAAAAGATCTGCAATTTTTATTTAGAGCATTTTTCTCTACAGAGCCTAGTTTAGCGTGAAAGAGTGATTTCCGTATTTTTAAGCCAAACTGAGTTCGATTTTCATTTTGCGTTTTTCACTCATGATTAAAATAAAGTTATGTTTATTGAGGTTAGTTTTTTGTTTATTTCCAATGTTTTATTACTAATATTAGGTTTATTGTTAATTATTTATATTGGCAAGAGAAAGTTGTGTGTTTCACACCAGATTTTTTTTATTATTTTTATTTTATTCAATAGTCTAATATTATGCCCATAACAGACAAGTGGAGTGTCAAATTATTTACACTCAATCTGTTATTTGCAGGGCTAAAATAAATAGTTCTGTTTCTTGTCACATGGTCAGCCAATTAAATGACTGAATCATTTAAAAACAGAAGAGGTAGAGGTGTAAAAGACACCAATCAGAGTTATCTCCTCTGAAAGTAATGAATTTCATTATACAGCCAGACCCTGTAGTGAATGAAGTGAAGGTGTCATTTGCAGAGTGAAAAATATGTGCTTTTCAGAGGGCTCGGCATGCTGATAAGTGTACTTTTCCATTCAGTGAGGAAGGCAATGGTAAACCACCTCACTCCTCGATTTACTTAGTAAAACCTCTACACGTTCAAACCAGCCTTTTGGCTGATGACCTAAACAACAACAACAACAGTCTAATATTGTTACGTTATTACACGATATGTTGAAAGTGATCACCGTCAGCTTGTACAGATAAGATAGCGCGGCGTAGCCTACCATATTCTGAAATACAGACTGGAGTTCAGGAGCTGTAATGGTACGTATGACGTTCGTGATCGAGATCTTTAGGTTTTTAATGGATTTTGGATTGCTATCATATACTTTATTCTTTAAATATCCCCATAATTAGTAATCACAAGAAGAAAATCCGGTGATCGCGATGATGCTGCTGGGTTCCGGGTCATGCTGGAATCTCGGGAAATGAGGCTGCTGATTTGGCCGCTAAGGAGGCGGCACGTCAACCGGCCTTCACGCAATATCTGACTGTGTCAGATTTCGTGGGCCTGGTGAAGCGTGTCATCACTGATTCCTGGCAGGTAGAATGGACTGGCTCTCATGGCAACAAACTTCGGGAAATAAAACATAATGTTAAGCCTTGGGATACGTCACTGAGGAAGAACAGAAGGGAAGAAGTTGTCATCGCGCGACTTAAAATTGGGCACACCAGATTAACCCATGGGTATCTCATGACGTCTGGTGATGCTCCAGTTTGTGGCAGATGCGATTGTCCTTGTCAGTCAAACATGTATTGGTTGATTGCGTCTGCTACGCAGCTCTGCGTCGGCGATTCAAGATTCCCTCTGAATTAAGGTATATACTCGGTGACGAAAGCCCTATTTTGGACGCAACTTTAAAAATTTTTACGATCCATTAGTGTGTACAACAGTGTCTGACAGTCTAGGGTCATCTGTAATGTTTTATTTGTTCTAATTAGTTATATTTTATAGTGTATGTTTTATACTAGTTATTGTAAGTGTATATTTATATGTTTGTGTATTTATTTTTTTTTGAATATTTTATATGTAGATTTGTGTATGTTTTTTATATTTTCGTGTGTAGAACAACGGGCGATGAAAACTGTCCAGGTTGTTCGCCCTAAAAAAAAAAAAAAAAAAAAAAAAGGTGACCGCGGTGGCCATAAGCCTAAAGAGATAGTCCTCCAATCGGTAAAAACACTACGCACACAAGTCAGTGATCTGCGAGATGTGTGACAAAGTCACCCCGTCTTGTTGGAAAAGAGAATATGTAATTTCGTGTGGTGCTAATTGATTAATAAATTGATCAAATAAACATTATACAATCTCGGCTAAGTTATGGGGCTACTTTTATGTGCGCCACCCGTTATAATATGAATCTATACAAAATTTGTATTCGGTGGATTAAAAAAAATGTCATACAAACCTAAAACAGATCTAAAATTAGACGATCCGTTTAAATAGAAAAGAGTTCCTGATAAAAACATATCTGGTGTGAAACACTCACACAACTTTCTCTTGCCCATGCAAATGAATAACAATATAACCTAACATTAGTAATAAAATATTTAAATAAAAAACTAACCTCAAAAAACATTACCTTATTAATCATGAGTGAAAAACGCAAAATGAAATTCAACCTCAGTTTGGCTTAAAAATACGGAAAATCACTCTTTAACGCTAAACTAGGCTCTGTAGTGAAAAATGCTTTAATAAAAGATGTAGATCTCTTAATTTTCTATAAATGTAATTATATACATTTTTGTCATAAAATGCATGGGCTACTTAGTCCGGAATCTTAAAAAAATCGATTTTCACACGTTTTCGTGAGAAAAAAAATTTCTAATTACCGCTAAACTAAGCGTTTTACAAAAAAAATGTTATAATTAAAAGTCGTAGAACTTTAAATTGTCTACAACTTTTACTAAATAAGTTTTTGCGCTAAAATGCATGTTAAAGCCGTAATCTTAAAAAAAGTTTTTTTACGTGTAAACAGCCTCGCCATGAATTTCAGCAAACATGGCACCTACTCTATCACGTAGAGCATAAAAAATTTAATATACAAGGCGATTTTTAAAAAAATCGTAGGACCAGTTTTTGAGAAAATCGCAAAAAAGTGAAAAATTACACGAATAAACTACTACTTCCGGTTGACCGATGATGAAAATGTTCGTGGCATGTCCGGTAATGGAATCTAACTTAAGTTTCAAGTTTTAAGTTCGTACAAAGTTCCGTTCTTGAGATATTCTGTACAGACACACACACACACACACACACTCGCACAGAGCAAGCTCTAAAAACATGTTTTTTAAATTCAGGTATCTGAAAACGTGTAGATCCGGTGAAGAGTGTATTTGTTAAAATCGACATGAAAACAATACTTTCCTTCCTATATATTCATATAGGCAAGAGAAATAAAAATTAAAATATAAGATTTTCTAAACCAACCACAAAAACAGTATAGGCTATAATATGAATCTACTATACTAAATTTGTATTCGGTGGATTAAAAAAAATATCATGTAAGCCTAAAACAGATATAAAATTAGACGATTCGTTTAAATAGAGAAGAGTTCCTGATAAAAAAAATCTGGTGAGAAACACTCACACAACTTTATCTTGCCAATGCAATTAATTAAAAATAAACCTAACATTATTAATAAAACATTAGAAATAAACAAAAAACTAACTTTAATAACATAACCTAATTTTAATCATGAGTGAAAGACGCAAAATGAAAATAAACCTCAGTTTGGCTTAGAAATACGGAAAATCACTCTTTCTCTCTAAACTAGGCTCTGTAGAGAAAAATGTTATAAATAAAAATTGTAGATCTTTTAATTTTCTATAAATTTGATAACATACACTTTTGTCAAAAAATGCATACTAAGGCCGAAATCTTAAAAAATCAATTTTTCACACGTTTTCGTGAGAACAAACAGAAAATCACTAATTACCGCTAAACTAAGCGTTATACAAAAAATTGTTCAAAATAAAAGTTGTAGAATTTTAAATTCTCTACATCTTTTATTATATAAATTTTTGCGCTATAATAGCCTACATATTAAAGCCGTAAGCTTAAAAACCACTTTTTACGTAAAAACACCCTCACCAAGAATTTCAGCAAACATGGCGCCTATCCTATCTTGTAGAGAATAAAAAATTTAGTAAATGAGGCGATTTTAAAATAAATCGTAGGACCAGTTTTTGAGAAAATCGCAAAAAAGTGAAAATTACACGAATAAACTACTACTTCCGGTTGACCGATTTTGATAAAAATGTTCGTGCCGGGTCCCCTAATGATATCTAACGTAAGTTTCAAGTTTCAAAATCGTACGATGTTTCGTTCTTGAGGTATTCTGTTCACACACACACACACACACGCACGCACGCACGCACACGCACACGCGCACGCGCACACACACTCTCACACACACACACACACGCGCACGCACGCACACGCACACACGCGCGTGCGCCCGCACGCACGCACGCACGCACGCACACGCACACACACACACACACACACACACAGATCAATCGCTAAAAACATCTTTTTTGGGTTGAGGGGGTCTGTTTACGTGTAGATCCGGTGAAGAGTGTATTTGTAAAAATCGACATGAAAACAATACTTTCCTTGCTATACAGGTATATCCCTATAGGCAAGAGAAAGTAAAAAAAATATCATGCAAGCCTAAAACAGATATAAAATTAGACGATCCGTTTAAATAAAAAAGAGGTCCTGATAAAAAAAAAATCTGGTGTGAAACAATCACACAAATTTCTCTTGCCAATGCAAATAATTTAAACAATATAACCTAACATTAGTAATAAAACATTAGAAATAAACAAAAAACTAACCTCAATAAACATAACCTTATTTTAATCATGAGTGAAAAACGCAAAATGAAATTCAACCTCAGTTTGGCTTAAAAATACGGAAAATCACACTTTAATGCTAAACTAGGCTCTGTAGTGAAAAATACTTTAATAAAGATTGTAGATCTTTTAATTACCTATAAATTTTATTATATATACTTTTATCGTAAAGTGTATACTAAGGCAGAAATCTTAAAAGAATCGATTTTTCTCACACGTTTACGTAAAAAAAAAAATAGAAAATTGCTAATTACCGCTAAACTAAGCGTTATACAAAAAAAAAATGTTACGAATAAAAGGTATAGAATTTTAAATTGTCTACAACTTTTATAAAATAAATTTTTGCGCTAAATGCATATTAAAGCCAAAATCTTTAAAAAAGATTTTTTTACGAGAAAACAGCCTCACCAAGAATTTCAGCATACATGGCGCCTACCCTATCTTGTAGAGCATACAAAATTTTACATAACGCGATTTTGAATAAAATCGTAAAACCAGTTTTTGAGAAAATTACAAAAAAGTGAAAAATTACACGAATAAACTAGCCTACAACTTCCATTTGACCAATTTTAATGAAAATGTTCGTGTCGGGTCCGGTTGTGGTATGTAACTTAAGTTTCAAGTTTTACGTTTGTACAATGTTCCGTTCTTGAGATATTCTGTACACACACGCGCGCGCGCGCGCACGCACGCACGCACACACACACACAGACCAATCGCTAAAAACATATTTTTGGGTTCAGGGGATCTGAAAACTTGTAGATCCGGTGAAAACTCGATTTCCAAAAATCGATATGATAATACCTTCCTTCCTATACATTAATATAGGCAAGAGAATATAAAAATTAAAATATAAGATTTTGTCAACCAACCACGAAAACAGTATATAATATGAATCTACTATACTAAATTTGTATTCGGTGGATTAAAAAAAATATCATGCAAGCCTAAAACAGATATAAAATTAGACGATCCGTTTAAATACAGAAAAGAGTTCCTGATAAAAAAAAAATCTGGTGTGAAACATTCACACAACTTTCTCTTGCCCGTGCAAATAATGACCAATATAACCTAACATTAGTAATAAAACATTAGAAATAAACAAAAAACTAACCTCAATAAACATAACCTAATTTTAATCATGAGTGAAAAAACGCAAAATAAAATTCAACCTCAGTTTGGCTTAAAAATACGGAAAACCACTCTGTAATGCTAAACTAGGCTCTGTAGTGGAAAATACTTTAATAAAAGATGTAGATCTTTTAATTTCCTATAAATTTGATTATATACACTTTTGTCGTAAAGTGCATATACTAATGCTGACATCTTCAAAAAAATCAATTTTTCACACGTTTTCGTGAGAAAAAAACCGAAAATCGCTAATTATCGCTAAACTAAGCGTTATACAAAAGAAATGTTGGCAATAAAAGTTGTAAAATTTTAAATCGTCTACAACTTTTATTATATAAATTTTTACGCTAAAATGCATATTATAGCCGTAATCTTAAAAAAAGATTTTTTTTTATGTGTAAACAGCCTCACCAAGAATTTCAGCAAACATGGCGCCTACTCTATCTGGTAGAGCATAAAAAATTTAATAAACCAGGCGATTTTTAAAAAAATTGTAGGACCATATTTTGAGAAAATCGCAAAAAAGTAAAAAATTACACGAATAAACTACTACTTCCAGTTGACCGATTTTGATGAAAATGTTTGTTTCGAGTCCGGTAGTGGTATGTAACTTAAGTTTCAAGTTTCAAATTCGTACGATGTTCCGTTCTTGAGATATTTTGCACACACACACACACACACACACACACACACTCACGCACGCACGCACGCACACACACACACGCAGATCAATCGCTAAAAACATCTTTTTTGGGTTGAGGTGGTCTGTTTACGTGTAGATCCGGTGACGAGTGTATTTGTTAAAATTGATATGAAAACAATTGTTGTTGTTGTTTAGGTCAACAGCCGAAAGGCTGGTTTGAACTTCTAGAGGTTTTACTAAGTAAAACGAGGAGTGAGGTAGTTTACCTTGCCTTCCTCACTGAGTGGAAAAGTACGCTTATCAGCATGCCGGGCCCTCTGAAAAGCACATATTTTCCACTCTGCAAATGAAACCTTGACGTCATTCACCACAGGGTCTGGCTGTACAATGAAATTCATTACTTTCAGAGAAGATAACTCTGATTAGTGTCTTTTACACCTCTACCTCTTCTGTTCTTAAATGATTCAGTCATTTAATTGACTGACCATGTGATAAGAAACACAACTATTTATTTTAGCCCTGCAACGAACAGATTGAGTGTAAATAATTTGACACTCCATCTGTCTGTTATGGGCAGATGAAAACAATACTTTCCTTCCTATATCCCTATAGGCAAGAGAAAGTAAAAAAAATATCATGTAAGCCTAAAACAGATATAAAATTAGACGATCCGTTTAAATAGAAAAAGAGTTCCTGATATAAAAAAGCTGAACAAAACTTAAAAAATTTATCAACCGAATAATTCGCCTGTAGCAAATTATTATAAACTGAGTATTGGTAGAAAACTTTTGAAGTTAAAAAGTTTCTGACAAAAAAACGGAAAATTACTAAAATGGAAAGTAATTTATAAAATGGAAATTATTTGTTTCAAATTCAAACACAACCTTAGGCATTCTTTTAAGTCCCGCTTTCATTTCACAGCATATTTTATCACAGGGTGTTCCATAAATCTATCATAAATCCAAATCTATCATAAATACCATAAACCTATCATAATCACAGAGTGTCGAATAGAGAAGGCACGGAGTGCATTTATAAGGTTCAGAAGCATCCTCACAAACGCGGAATTTGACCTCAACCTTAAAATACGATTCACAAAATGCTATGTATGGTCGGTACTTTTGTATGGCATGGAGGGTTGGACGCTGAAGGTTAACACCATGAACAAGCTGGAAGCATTTGAAATGTGGATCTACCGAAGAATCCTGAAGGTTCCATGGACAGCAAAAAGAACCAATGAGGAGATTCTGGAGAGGATAGGAAGGAAACGGGAACTGATGAGCACCATAAAAAGAAGGAAGACCGCTTATCTGGGACATGTGATGCGCAATGAGAGGTGCCATCTGCTGCAACTGATAATTGAGGGGAAGATACAGGGACGGAGAGGAGTAGGCAGAAGGAGGATGTCGTGGCTGCGGAATATCAAGCAATGGACAGGGATGGAGGCCGCAGGAGACATAATACACACGTGTTGCGACAGGGAAGAGTGGTCAGCGGTGATCGCAAACATCCATTAATGGATAGCAGACAAAAAAGAAGAAGAGTGTTCCATAAAAATGATCGAACACGTCATTTGGACGAAAATTGTGTTTTAAAATTTGTTTTGCTTTTTTGTGTGGCCCTTAAGTTTTGTTATTGTAGTTTATTTATTTTTTAGAGCCCCTAGTCTAAAACCTAACTTGGTTTTTTTACTTTCTCTTGCTTATATGAATATTATGCGAAGGAAAGTATTGTTTTCATGTTGATTTTTCGAAATCGAATTTTCACCGGATCTACACGTTTTCAGACCTCCTGAACCCAAAAAACATGTTTTTATCGATTGGTCTGTGTGTATGTCTGTGAACAAAATATCTCAAAAACGGAACACCGTAAAACTTGAAACCTAAGTTACATACCACTACCGGACGCGAAACGAACATTTTCATCAAAATCGGTCAACCAGAAGTAGTAGTTTATTCGTGTAATTTTTCACTTTTTTGCGATTTTCTCAAAAACTGGTCTACGATTTTTTTTAAAATCGCCTGGTATACTGAATTTTTTATGTTCTACAAGATAGAGCCATGTTTGCCGAAATTCTTAGTGAGGCTGTTTTCACGTAAAAGAAATTGGTTTTTTAAGATTACGGCTTTAATATGCATTTTAGTGCAAACATTTTTATAATAAACGTTGTAGAGAATTTAAAATTCTACAATTTTTATTTCAAACATTTTTTTGTATAACGCTTAGTTTAGAGGTAATTAGCAATTTTCTGTTTTTTTCTCACGAAAACGTGTGAAAAATCGATTTTTTAAAGATTTTGGCCTTAGAATGCATTTTACGAAAAAAGTGTATATAATAAATTTTATAGAAAATTAAAAGATCTACAACTTTTATTTAGAACATTTTTCTCAACAGAAAGTAGTTTAGTGTGAAAGCGTGATTTTCCGTATTTTTAAGCCTAACTGATGTTGATTTTCATTTTGCGTCTTTCACTCACGATTAAAATTAGGTTATGTTTATTGAGGTTAGTTTTTTGTTTATTTCTAATGTTAGGTTTATTGTTAATTATTTGCATTGGCAAGAGATAGTTGTGTGAGTGTTTCACACCAGATTTTTATTTATATAGATAAGCATTTTTACTTTCTCTTGCCTATATGAATATATAGGAAGGAAAGTATTGTTTTCATGTCGATTTTTCGAAATCGAGTTTTCACCGGATCTACACGTTTTCAGACCCCCTGAACCCAAAAAACATGATTTTAGCGATTGGTCTGTGTGTGTGTGTGTGTGCGTGCGTGCGTGTGTGTGTGTGTGTGTGTGTGTGTGTGTGTGTGTGTGTGTGTGTGTGTGTGTGTGTGTGTGTGTGTGTGTGTGTGTGTGTGTGTGTGTGTGTGTGAACAGAATATCTCAAGAACGGAACATCGTACGAACTCGAAACTTGAAACTTAAGTTACGTACCACTACCGGACTCGACACGAACATTTTCATCAAAATCGGTCAACCGGAAGTGGTAGTTTATTCGTGTAATTTTTCACTTTTTTGCGATTTTCTCAAAAACTGGTCCTACGATTTTTTTAAAAATCGCCTGGTTTACTCAATTTTTTATTCTCTACAAGATAGGGTAGGCGTCATGTTTGCTAAAATTCTGGGTGAGGCTGTTTTCACGTAAAAACGTTGTTTTTTTAAGATTAAAGCTTTAATATGCATTTTAGCGCAAAACTTTATATAATAAAAGTTGTAGAGAATTGAAAATTCTACAACTTTTATTTCAAACATGTTTTTGTATAACGCTTAGTTTAGCGGTAATTTGCGATTTTCTGTTTTTTTTTTCTCATGAAAATGTGTGAAAAATTGATTTTTTTAAGATTTCGGCCTTAGTATGCATTTTACGACAAAAGTGTATATAATCAATTTTATAGAAAATTAAAAGATCTACAACTTTTATTTAAAGCACTTTTCTCTACCAAGCCTAGTTTAGAGAGAAAGAGTGATTTTCCGTATTTCTAAGCCAAACTAAGAATTTTAATTTTCCATCTCACTCATGATTAAAATTAGGTTATCCTTATTGAGGTTAGTTTGTTTTGTTTATTTTTAATGTTTTAATACAAATGTTAGGTTTATTGTTAATTATTTGCATTGGCAAGAGAAAGTTGTGTCAGTGTTTCACACCAGATTTTTTCGGGTGAGGTGGCCTATAAAAGTGTAACCTATATCCGGTGAAAACTCGATTTCGAAAAATCGATATGACAACAATACTTTCTTTCCCTATTATTCATATAGGGCAAATGAAACTGAGAGTTTTGAACTCTTTCATAGAATTATTTTACTACGACCTCTCACCAGACCGGCCCGTTGGCGTAGCGGTTAGCGCAACTGTCTTGTACCCCGGGGTCCGGGTTCGATTCCC
This sequence comes from Catonia carolina, assembly GCA_035578175.1. NCBI lineage: Eukaryota > Metazoa > Arthropoda > Insecta > Hemiptera > Achilidae > Catonia > Catonia carolina. The sequence continues at coordinate 361,376 of JAQMRL010000046.1, read as the reverse complement.
GGTCAAGTCTGGCATTTTTTCATCACTCATTTTTATCAACCATCCTTCTCGCCGTCTGCATTTGCAGCAATTGCAAAACAGTCAAACGTAAAACAGAAAAAAATCTTGTGTGAGACACTCACACAACTTTCTCTTGCCAATGCAAACAATGATCAATATAACCTAATATTAGTAATAAAACGTTAGAAAAAAATCTGGTGTGAAACACTCACACAACTTTCTCTTGCCAAAGCAAATAATAACAATAAACCTAACATTAGTAATAAAACATTAGAAATAAACAAAAAACTAACCTCAATAAACCCCTACCTAATTTTATTCATATAGGAATAACGCAAAATGAAAATCGATCTCAGTTTGCCTTAAAAATACGGAAAATCACTCTTTCACGCTAAACTAGGCTCTGTAGGGAAAAATGCTCTAAAAAAAAGTTGTAGATCTTTTTATTTCGTAAAAATTATATTAAGTTATACATTTTTATCGTAAAATGCATACTAAGGCCGAAATCTTAAGAAAATTGATTTTTCACACGTTTTCGTGAGAAAAAACTGAAAATCGCTAATTACCGCTAAACTAAGTTATACAAAAAACTGTTTGAATAAAAATTGTACGATTTTTAATTCTCTAAATTTTTGATTATAAAATTTTTTGCGCTATATTGCATATTAAAGCCGTAATCTTAAAAAAAACGTTGTTACGTAAAAACAGCCTCACCAAGAATTTCAGCAAATATGGCGCCTACCCTATCTTGTAGAGCATAAAAAATTTAGTAAAACAGGCGATTTTCAAAAAATCATAGGACAAGTTCTTCAGAAAATCGCAAAAAATTAAAAATTATACGAATAAACTACTACTTCCGGTTGACCAATTTTGATAAAAATGTTCGTGTCGGGTCAGGTAGTGGTATGTAACTTATGTTTTAAGTTTCAAGTTCGTGTGGGCGCGCGGGACCACACACACACACAGACAAATCGCTAAAATCATGTTTTTTTTTGTTTCAGGGGGTCTAAAAACGTGTATATACGGTGAAAACTCGATTTTAAAAAATCGACATGAAAACAATACTTTCCTTCCTATATATTCATATAGACAAGAGAAAGTAAAAAACAAACAAATACTCTCAAAAAACATAACCTTATTTTAATCATGAGTGAAAGACGCAATATGAAAATCGACCTCAGTTTGGCTTAAAAATACGGAAAATCGCTCTTTCACGCTAAACTAGACACTGTATAAATGAATGCCACAAATAAAAGTTATAGATCTTCTAATTTTCTTATAAATTTTATTATATACACTTTTGTCGTAAAATGGATACTAAGGCCGAAATCCTAAAAAAATACATTTTTCACATGTTTTCGTGAGAAAAAACAGAAAATTACTAATTACCGCTAAATTAAGCGTTATACAAAAATATGTTGAAAGTAAAAATTGTAGGATTTTAAATAGTCTACAACTTTTATTTTATAAATTTTTGCGCTAAAATGCATATTAAAGCCGTAATCTTAAAAAACTGTTTTTTACGTGAAAACAGCCTCACCAAGTATTTTAGAATCATGGCGCCTACCCTATCTTGTAGAGCATAGAAAATCGAGTAAACCAGGCGATTTAAAAAAAAATCGTATGACCAGTTTTTGAGAAAATCGCAAAAAAGTGAAAAATTACACGAAGAAACTACTACTTCTGGTTGACCGATTTTAATGAAAATGTTCGTGTCGGGTCCAGTTGTGGTATGTAACTTAAGTTTCAAGTTTCAAGTTCGTACGATGTTCCGTTCTTGAGATATTCTGTTCACAGACACACAGACCAATCGCTAAAAACATATTTTTTGGGTTCAAGGGGTCAGTTTACGTGTAGATCCGGTGAAAAGTGGGTTCGTTAAAATCGACATGAAAACAATACTTTCCTTTCTATATATTCATATAGGCAAGAGAAAGTAAAAACTCACGAGAATTCTTAAATCCTGTTAAACATATAGGTATTTGTTTAAATAACCTAACGTCCGAATAAGCGAAATCCGGATTAAAGGAACTGTAGACTGTAAATTGATAAATTATAAATCGAATTAAATATATAGACAATAATATTTTAAGATATTTATCGTACCTTGAGCCAAGAAGAAAAATTCCGAATATTTTCGACCGTTTAGAGAAAATTTTATAAGAAATGTTAACAATTTTATTACTTTATATGAATATATAGGAAGGAAAGTATTTTAAGAAATCGACTTTTCACCGGATCTACACGTTTTCAGACCCCCTGAACCCAAAAAACATGTTTTTAGCGATTGGGCTGTGTGTGTGTGTGTGTGTGTGTGTGTGTGTGTGTGTGTGTGTGTGTGTGTGTGTGTGAGTGCGTGCGTGCGTGCGTGCGTGCGTGTGTGTGTGTGTGTGTGTGTATGTGTGTGTGTGTGTGTGTGTGTGTGTGTGTGTGTGTGTGTGACCAGAATATCTCAAGAACGGTACGAACATCGTACGAAATTAACACTTGAAACTTAAGTTACATACCACTACCGGACCCGACACGAACATTTTCATCAAAACCGGTCAACCGTAAGTAGTAGTTTATTCGTGTCATTTTTCACATTTTTATGATTTTCTCAAAAATGGGTCCTTCAATTTTTTTTGAAATTCGTCTCATTTACTAATTTTTTTTTTCTTCACAAGATAGGGTAGGCGCCATGTCTGCTGAAATACTTGGACAGGCTGTATTGGCGTAAAAAAATGGTTTTTTTAAGATTGCGGCTTTAATATGCATTTTAGCGCAAAAACTTTTTAAACAAAAGTTGTAGAAAATTAAAAATCCCACAACTTTTATTTCAAACATTTTTCTGTATAACGCTTAGTTCAACGGTAATAAGCGAATTTCTGTTTTTTTTCTCACACAAACCCACACACACAGACCAATCGCTAAAACATATTGTTGTGTGGGTTGAGGGGGTCGATTTACGTGTAGATCCGGTGAAGAGTGTATTTATTAAAATCGAAATGAAAACAATACTTTCCTTCCTATACAGGGTGATTCACGAAGATATGCAGAAACTTTAGGAGCTCATTGTACATGTAAAAATGATGTAAAAAGTTTTTATAAACATGAGTCCGGAAATGCTTCGTTTCCGAGTTACGGCTAGCGAAAGATTTCGCCCAGATTTCAGCTCACCAGGTGAAATGAGGTCTTTCTGAAATTCTGGTAAGGTAGATTAAGGGGTGAATTCAACCGTTTCTTATGGTTTTTGACCAGATAAATTGAATAAAACTGGTCCCAGAACTGTAAGTTGAATAGTTTTTGAGAAAACCAGTGTCAAATGCAAGAAATGGTGTGAAAAAACACAAATTTTTATATTTGTTTTTCCGGTTAATTTTACTTTGTACTGTTATGAATAAAAATTCATTTAATCAAACATCTATTCGCTTTCTGTGTACTTTATGTACACCGGTTTGTACACAATAAAATTTTCAACATGTTTTATTCAAAAATTTTAACTGTTTCTTGGTGAAATAACAACGTTATTCTTGCCCAAAAATGAAAAAATGTGTTTTTCACGCCATTTTTTGCGTTTGACACTGCTTTTCTTCTAAACTATTTAACTTACTGTTCTGGGACCTGTTTTATTCAATTTATCAGATCAAAAACCATAAGAAATGATTGAATTCGCCCTTTAATCTACCTTATCAGAATTTCAGGAAGACCTCATTTCACCTGGTGAGCTGAAACCCGGGCGAAACTTTCGCTAGCCGTGACTCGGAAACGAAGCATTTCCGGACCCATGTTTATATAAACTTTTTTCATTATTTTTACATGTACAATGAGCTCCTAAAGTTTCTGGATATCTTCGTGAATCACCCTGTATATTCATATAAGCAAGAGAACGTAAAAATCTCACCAAAAATAATAAATCCTGTTAAAAAGGTATTTGTTTAAATAACCTAACGTCCGAATAAGCGAAATCCGGATTAAAGGAACTGTAGACTATAAATTGATAAATTATAAATCGAATTAAATAAATACACATTAATATTTTAAGATATTTATCATACCTTGAACTAAGAAGAAAAATTCTGCATATTTTCAACCGTTTAGAGAAAATTTTATAAGAAATGTTAAAACGAATTAATTTTTAAAATAAAAAATTCCGAGTATTTGAAAGAGAAATGTGAAATTCAAACAGATGTGAACGGTTGAGAACGGCGCGTTGTACTGAAGGTCTAACACAGTTTATCTGAGCGAGATGAACTTGAAAATGTTAAGCGCGTGCGCTTAGCACATTTAAGTCCGCATACATTGTTTCGCTTGTACGGGAAAAGCCCGGACTTCCAAGTGGAGGTATTACTCAATAATACGGAACAAATAGAGGAGGAGGGGTAATTCCGAAAAACCTGAATTATTTTCTTACTAATCGTTAATCAGTAGCTCCAAAAAAGTGTCGGTTTTCCGAATGCTGATAATCCAAGATTCAAGTAAACCGACACAAATTTATCAAAATCTATTAATCACTTTTTTACTTTCTCTTGCCTATATATAAAAATATACAAGTTATAGGAAGGAAAGTATTGTTTTCATGTCGATTTTTCAAAATCGAGTTTTCACCGGATCTATACGTTTTCAGACCCACTGAATCCAAAAAACATGTTTTTAGCGATTGGTCTGTGTGTGTGTGTGTGTGTGTGTGTGTGTGTGTGTGTGTGTGTGCGCGCGCGGGCGCGTGCGTGCGTGTGCGTGCGTGTGTGTGTCTAGGACTACCAAGTGAAGGTATTACTCAATATTACGGAACAAATAGAGGAGGGAGTAATTCCGAAAAACCGGAATTATTTTCTTACTAATCGTTAATCAGTAACTTCAATAAAGTGTCGTTTTTCCGATTGTTAATAATCCAGAATTCAAGTTTTTTTTTTGTATTCCTAGTTTGTGTACGTTGCAATCTGTTGAATTGAGAACAATAAGCAACCCCATCACCCAATCAGATGAGGATGATGTGTATGACGTGTAAATGAGATGTACTATTGTACAGATCCAGGCCGACCATTCCTGAGAGAGTATGTTTAATTAAACCCCGACCACCATCAAAGTACACCGGTAACCACTGTCTAGTATTCAAATCCATATAAAAGTAAGTAACCTTTACTAGGATTTGATCCAGGAACCTTCGTCTCAGAAAATCAGCTGTCAAACAGCTGATTTTGGCGAGGACTTTACCTCTAGACGAACCCGGTGGGTCGAAGATTCAAGTTAACCGAACAAATTTTCCAAAATCTATTAAACACTTTTTTACTTCCTCTTGCCTATCCGAATATATATATATAGGAAAGAAAGTATTGTTTTCATGTCGATTTTTAGAAATCGAGTTTTCACCGGATCTATACGTTTTTAGACCCCCTGAACCCAAAAAACATGTTTTTAGCAATTAATCTGTTTGTGTGTGTGTATGTATGTATGTATGTATGTTCGTATGTATGTGTGTGTGTGCGTGCGTGTGTGTGTGTGTGTGTGTGCGCGCGCGTGTGTGTGCGTGTGCGACTTTGTGTGTCTGGGACTTCCAAGTGGAGGTATTACTCAATATTACGGAACAAAAATAAAGGAAGAGGGGTAATTCTGAAAAACCTGAATTATTTTCTTACTAATCGTTAATCAGTAACTTCAATAAAGCGTCGTTTTTCCGATTGTTGTTAATCCAAGATTCAAGTTAACCGAAACAAATTTTCCAAAATCTATTAACCACTTTTTTAAAGATTCAATTCATTCGTTCCACGGAATTTGTCAAAGTAAACCAAATGAAAAACCCTACAAGCCAAAAAAATATTTATTCTGGCAATTATTTTATTTTAAATGATTCTGGTGTGAAACACACAAAACGACAATGTAAAATATAAAAAAACACTCACATAACTTTCTCTTACCAATGCAAATTATTAATAATATAACCTAACGTTAGTAATAAAACATTAGAAATAAACAAAAAAAAACCTCAAAAAACATAATCTTATTTTAATCGTCAGTGAGAGACGTAAAGTGAAATCAACCTCAGATTATGTAGCTTAAAAATACACAAAATCACTCTTTCTCGCTAAACTAGGCTCTGTAGAGAAAAATGCTCTATACAAAAGTTGTAGATCTTTTAATTTCCTATAAATTTAATTATATACACTTTTTTCGTAAAATGCACACTAAGGAAAATCGATTTTTTACTCGTTTTCGTGAGAAGAAAACAGAAATTCGCTAATTACCGCTAAATTATGCGTTATACAAAAAATGTTTGAACTAACAGTTGTAGGATTTTAAATTCTCTACAACTTTTATTTCAAACATTTGCTTGTATAACGCTTAGTACAGCGGTAATTAGTAGTTTTCTGTTTTTACTTTCTCTTTCCTATATGGATATATAGGAGGGAACGTATTGTTTTCACGTCGATTTTTCAAAATCGAGTTTTCACCGGATCTACACGTTTTCAGACCCCCTAAAACCAAACAAAAAGTTTTTAGCGATTGGTTTGTGTCTGTGTGTGTGTGTGTGTGTGTGTGTGTGTGTACAGAATATCTCAAGAATGGAATATCGTACGAACTTTAAACTTGAAACTTCAGTTAGACACCACTACCGGACCCGACACGAACATTTTCATCAAAATCGATCAACCGGAAGTAGTAGTTTATTCATGTAAGTTTTCATAATTTTGCGATTTTCTCAAAAACTGGTCTTACGTTTTTTTTAAAAAATCGCCTGGTTTACTAAATTTTTTGTGATCTTCAAGATAAGGTAGGCGCCATGTTTTCTTAAATTCTTGGTGAAGCTGTTTTCACGTAAACAAATTATTTTTTAAGATTACGGCTTTAATATGCATTTTAGCGCAAAAAATTGTATAAGAAAAAATGTAGAGAATTTAAAATCCTACAATTTTTATTTCAAACATTTTTTCGTATAACCCTTATTTTAGATGTAATTAGCGATTTTCTGTTTTTTTTCTCACGAAAACTTGTGAAAAAAAACGATTTTTTTAAGATTTCGGCCTTAGTATGCATTTTAAGACAAAAGTGTACCTATGTAATCAAATTTTTAGGAAATTAAAAGATCTACAACTTTTATTTAAAGCATCTTTCTCTACAGAGTCTAGTTTAGCGTGAATGAGTGATTTTCCGTATTTTTAAGCCAAACTGAAGTTGATTTTAATTTCGGATCATTCACTCATGATTTAAATGGAGTTATATTGTTTTGAAATTATTTGTGTCTTTTGTTTATTTGTAATGTTTTATTAATAATAGTCTATTAAGTTATATTGAACCCACCGGGTTGGTCTAGAGGTAAAGTCGTCGCCAAAATCAGCTGTGTAACAGCTGATTTTCGGAGACGAAGGTTCCTCGTTCAAATCCTAGTAAAGGTAGTTACTTTTATACGGATTAGAATGCTAGATAGTGGTTACCGGTGTACTTTGATGGTTGGGGTTCAATTAACCATACTCTCTCAGGAATGGTCGCCCTGTGTCTGTACAAGACTACACCTCATTTACACGTCATACACATCATCCTCATCTCATTGGGTCATGGGGTTGCTTATTGTTCTAAATTGAACAGATTGCAACGTACACAAATTAGGAATGAAAAAAAAAGTTATATTGGTCATGATTCACATTGACAAGAGAAAGTTGTGTGAGTATTTAACACCAGATTTTTTTTATTTTAAAAATATTACATTTTTTGTAAATATATCCTAAATATTTATGTTGTATATAGAAATATAGAAGGCATGTTTCCATGCCATTTGTTTCGAAGGTCAAGCAATAAATTTTCTTGGTATAATGCGAGAGATTAACAGAAACGTTGCTTAAATCTTAAAATTCGTGCGAGGAATTCCGTTATTCAATATCGGAGAGTAGTCTGTATTTGAATTGGTTGGAAAGGGGATTTCAAAATCACCATACGCAATAATTGATTTATTAGTATGCGACCGATTTCCCCCTCCCTTTCTAATAACTACCCCACATCTCAATTTACCCAAATCACTAACTGATATTAATTAATTAATTAATTAATTAATAATTTAAGCAACCTATTAATTAATTATCGTACTAATAATAGCTAAAACCTGGTGTGAAACACTCATACAACTTTCTCTTGCCGATGCAAATAATTAACAATAAACCTAACATTACTAATAAAACATTACAAATAAAACAAAAAACTAACCTCAATAAACATAACCTTATTTTAATCTTGACTGAAAGACGCAAAATGAAAATCAACCTCAGTTTTGCTTAAAAATACGGAAAATAACTCTTTCACGCTAAACTAGACTCTCTGGAGAAAAATTCTCTAAATAAAAGTTGTAGATCTTTTAATTTCCTATAAATGTGATTATGTACACTTTTGTCGTAAAATGCATACTAAAGCCGAAATCTTAAAAAATCGATTTTTCACACGTTTTCGTGAAAAAAAAACAGAACATCGCTAATTACCGCCAAACTAAGCGTTATACAAAAAAAACGTTTGAAATAAAAGTTGTACGATTTTTAATTCTCTACATTTTTTATTATATACTACTAAATGTTTGCGCTAAAATGCATTTTAAAGCCGTAATCTAAAAAAACAATTTTTTTACGTGAAAACAGCATCACCAAGAATTTCAGTAAACATGGCGCCTACCCTATCTTGTAGAGCATTAAAACTTAAGTAAACGAGGCGATTTTTAAAAAAAAAGTAGGACCAGTTTTTGAGAAAATCGTAAAAAAGTGAAAAATTACACGAATAAACTACTACTTCCGGTGGACCGATTTTGATGTAAATGTTCGTGTCGGGTCCGGTAGTGGTATGTAACTTAAGTTTCAAGTTTCAAGTTCGTACGATGTTCCATTCTTGAGATATTCTGTACACACAAACACACGTAGACACACACAGACCAATCGCTAAAAACATGTTTTTTGGGTTCGGGGGTCTGAAAACGTGTAGATCCGATGAAAAATCGATTTCTTAAAATCGACATGAAAACAATACTTTCCTTCCTATATATTCATATAGGCAAGTGTAAGTAAAAATTATATTGGCATGATTTCACGTTTAATTATTGCGTTTCCTTTCTTGTCTTCGAAATAACTTAACAGGCATTTTAACTTTCTCTTGCCTATATGAATACATAGGAAGGCAAGTATTGTTTTCATGTCGATTTTAACAAATCCACTCTTCACCGGATCTACACGTTTTCAGACCTCCTGAACACAACAAAACATGTTTTTAGCGATTGGTCTGTGTGTGCGTGCACGCGTGTGTATGTTTGTTGTGATTGTGTGTATGTGTATGCGTGTGTGTGTGTGTGTGTGCGTGTGCGTGTGTGTGTGTGTGTATGTGTGTGTGTGTGAACAGAATATCTCAAGAACGAAACCTCGTACGAACTTGAAACTTAAAACTTAAGTTAGACACCACTACCTGACTCGACACGAACATTTTCATCAAAATCGGTCAATTGGAAGAAGTACCGGCTGCATTTTAGTGCAAAAAATGTATATAAGTTAATAAAAGTTGTCGGAAATTGAAAAACCTACAAATTTTATGTTAAACATTTTTTTTATAACGCTTAGTTTAGCGGTAATTAGATTAGAATTTGGTTAGGTTTTTCAGGTTAGTTTTTTTTTAATTTCTAATGTTAATTTATATTGGGAATTATTTGCATTGACAAGAGAAAGTCGTGTGAGTGTTTCACACCAGTTTATTTGTATAAAGTTCAATATTGAACACTTATTAATGAATATTTTTCATTTGATATTACAGAAAACAGCTGTTGTGTTTAACATCGCCGCTCCTTTGAATTTTTTACTTTCTCTTGCCTATATGAACATATAGGGAGAAAAGTATTGTTTTCTTATCGATTTTAACAAATACACTCTTCACCGGATCTATACGTTTTCAGACCCCCTGAACCCAAAAAACATGTTTTTAGCGATTGGTCTGTGTGTGTGTGTGTGTGTGTGTGTGTGAACAGAATATCTCAAGAACGGAACATCGTACGAACTTGAAACTTGAAATTTAAGTTACATACCACTACCGGACCCGACACGAACATTTTCATCAAAATCGGTCAACCTAAAGTAGTAGTTTATTCGTGTAATTTTTCACTTTTTCAAATTTTCTCAAAAACTGGTCCTACGATTTTTTTAAAAATCGCGTGTTTACTCAGTTTTTTATTCTCTACAAGATAGGGTAGGCGTCATGTTTGCTGAAATTCTGGGTGAGGCTTTTTTCACGTAAAAACATAGTTGTTTTAAGATTACGGCTTTAATATGCAATTTAGCGCAAAAATTTATATAATAAAAGTTGTAGAGAATTAAAAATTATACAACTTTTATCTCCAAAATTTTTTTGTATAACGCTTAATTTAGCAGTAATTTGCGATTTTCTGATTCTTTTCTCACGTAAACGTGTGAAAAATCAATTTTTTTTAAATTTTGGCCTTAGAATGCATTTTAAGACAAAAGTGTATATAATAAATTTTATAGGAAATAAAAAGATCTAGAACTTTTATATAAAGCATTTTTCACTACAGAGCCTAGTTTAGCGTGAAAGAGTGATTTTCTGTATTTTTAAGCCAAACTGAGGTTGAATTTCATTTTGAGTTTTTCACTCATGATTAAAATAAGGTTATGTTTGTTGAGGTTAGTTTTTTGTTTATTTGTAATGTTTTATTACTAATATTAGGTTTATTGTTAATTATTTGCACTGGCAAGAGAAAGTTGTGTGAGTGTTTCACACCAGATTTTTTATGCACATATTACAAGTCAACCTTCTGTACAATTCTGTCATCTGTCAAACTTCGTAAACAGCGATCTGCAACGAGACACAAATTCATGTCTCGTAGCAGCTGTGGCAAAGTTATGTGAGACACAGATTTATGTCTCATAGCAGTGATGGATTTCATACTGAGACATATTTATGTGTCTCATGGCAGTCAACCTGTTAAACGGTGAATGAGGGGAAATAAAATCCGGTAAAATTAAAACTTAAAACGAGAAAATGAGATTATGTCGGTAAATGATTAAAAAAACAGGCCTATAACTAATTTTAAGGTGATTTTCGGGCAAAAAAAAGTTCAAATTCGAATTCAGCACACAAAAAAGTATCATTTCAAAAAAATTAAAAATAGTGGGACTCATTTGTTACACACCCCGCACTCTGTTAGCACACCTACAAAAATCTGGTGTAAAACACTCACACAACTTCCTCTTGCCAGTGCAAATAATTAACAATAAACCTAACATTAGTAATAAAACATAAGAAATAAACAAAAAACTAACCTCAATAAACATAACCTAATTTTAACCATATAATTTTAAAAGACGCAAAATGAAAATCGACGTCAGTTTAGCTTAAAAATACGGAAAATCGCTCATTCACGCAAAACTAGGCACTGTACAAAAAATACTTTAAATAAAAGTTGTAGATCTCTTAATTTCCTATAAATTTTATTATATACACTTTTGTCGTAAAATGCATTCTAAGGCCGAAATCTTAAAAAAATAGATTTTTCACACGTTTTCGTGAAAAAAAACAGAAAATTGCTAATTACCGCTAAACTAAGCGTTATACAAAAAAATGTTTGAAATGAAAGTTGTAGAATTTTACATTCTCTACAACTTTTATTATAACATTTTGCGCTAAAATGCATATTAAAGCCGCAATCTTAAAAAGAAAATGTTTTGACGTAAAAACAGCCTCACGCAGAATTTCAGCAAACATGGCGCCTACCCTATCTTGTAGAGCATAAAAAATTGAGTAAACTAGACGATTTTAAAAAAAATCGTAGTACCAGTTTTTGAGAAAATTGCAAAAAATGAAAAATTATACGAATAAACTACTACTTCCGGTGGACCGATTTTGATGAAAATGTTCGTGTCGGGTCCGGTAGTGGTATGTAACTTAAGTTTCAAGTTTCAAGTTCGTACGATGTTCCGTTCTTGAGATATTTTGTATACACACACACACACAGACCAATCGGTAAAAACATGTTTTTTGGGTTCAAGGGGTCTGAAAACGTATAGATCCGGTGAAAACTCGATTTCAAAAAATCGGCATGAAAACAATACTTTCCTTCCTATATATTCAAATGAAAAGAGAAAGTAAAAACATTACCTAACTTTAATCTTGATTGAATGACGCTTAATAAAAATCAACCTCTGTTTGATAATGCCCGCTTTTTTTTTTTTTTTTTTGGTTTTAACGTCCGACTATCAATGCCCACTAGCCAGAAAAAAAATTGTATACAGGGTGATTCACGAAGTTATGCATAAGGCGTGATGTTTTTGACTGGAATGCTTGACTTCGTTGCAAGTTAGAGATGGTTTGGTTGAACCGTAAATTTGGGACCCGTAGGTCCACATAGGTTTCCGCCTATTTTTACTTTCTCTTGCCTATATGTAGGTCTATATATAGGAAGGAAAGTATTGTTTTCATGTCGATTTTTCGAAATCGAGTTTTCACCGGATCTATACGTTTTCAGACTCCCTGAACCCAAAAAACATGTTTTTAGCGATTGGTCTGTGTATGTGTCTGTGAGTGTGTGTGTCTGTGTGTGAGTGTGTGTGTGTGTGTATACAAAATATCTCAAGAACGGAACGTCGTACGAGCTTGAAACTTAAAACTTAAGTTACATACCACTACCGGACCCGACACGAACATTTTCATCAAAATCGGTCAACCGGAAGTAGTAGTTTATTCGTGTCATTTTTCAATTTTTTGTGATTTTCTCAAAAACTGGTCCTACGATTTTTTTTAAAATCGCCTGGTTTATTTAACTTTTTATTCTCTACAAGATAGGGTAGGCGTCATGTTTGCTGAAATTCTGGGTGAGGCTGTTTTGACGTAAAAACAAAGTTTTTTTTAAGATTACGGCTTTAATATGCATTTTAGCGCAAAAATTTATATAATAAAAGTTGTAGAGAATTTAAAATTCTACAACTTTCATTTCAACCATTTTTTTTGTATAACGCTTAGTTTAGCAGTAATTAGCGATTTTCTGATTTTTTTTCTCACGAAAACGTGTGAAAAATTGATTTTTTTATGATTTCGGCCTTGGTATGCATTTTACGACAAAAGTGTATATAATAAATTTTAAAGGAAATAAAAAAAAAGATCTACAACTTTTATTTAAAGCATTTTTCAGTAAAGAGCCTAGTTTAGCGTGAAAGAGTGATTTTCTGTATTTTTAAGCCAAACTGAGTTCGATTTTCATTCTGCGTCTTTCACTCATGATTAAAATTACGTTATGTTTATTGAGGTTAGTTTTTGTTTATTTCTAATGTTACATTATATTGTTAATTATTTGCATTGGCAAGAGAAAGTTGTGTGAGTGTTTCACACCAGTTTTTTAAATGAATTTCTTTAGGTTTACTAGTAGAATACTGTAAGTTTCTTTATCACACAAATAACGACGTAAAACACTCGGCATAGATTACTAACAGTAAATATTTATTTCAAGATTGATAAATTACTTCAACAATTAACAAAGAACAAAGGAACGCAAATATTTCACTCAACCATCTGGCAGTAGATGCAAATAACTCGTTTATGAAACGAATGCAACTCATCTAACGGGTGATTTAAAAAGAGCGCCGGTTTTTAAACGGCTGGTAAATTTTTGTTTATCGGTTGGCAACATTGTTAGACCTCATTTCTATTTCGGAGAACATTCCAATTGACGATTCAGTTGTAGTTTCTCTTGTTCACAGTGTAGTACTCTCGCAGTCTGTGTCTAACCATGGAGAAGTTTACTATTGCACAACGAGTGTTAATCGTCAAAACATTTTTCCAGAGTGGAGAGAGTTATGCGGCTACTGTCAGGCGACTTCGCGGTACTCTAGGACGTAATGAATCAACAGTTCGCAGGCTCATGAAAAAGTTTTTTGAGACGGGTTCAACAGTCGACCTTAAAAGTTCTGGACGTCGTCGTTCTAGCCGAACTGAGCAGAACGTTGCGTTGGTTCGTGACAGTGTGGCTGTTAGCCCAGAAAAATCAATACGTCGCCGTTCTCAACAATTGGGTTTACGATGTTCTTGTGTACGGAGAATTCTTCGGTACGATCTCCAATATCACCCGTATAAAATTCAGTTTCTGCACGAGAAACAATGTTGTTGCTCCGTGAACGGTTCCAGGATCGCATCATATCTCGTAATTCCGACCATCAATGGCCACCAAGGTCGTGTGACTTGACGCCTTGTGACTTTCATCTTTGGGGTCATCTGAAGTCATTGGTGTATGCCAATAAACCCCAAAACATCAATGACTTGAAGGAGGAAATTCGACGGGTTATCGGGCAAATGGAAGTCGATACTTGTCGTGCAGTAATATCCAATTTCATGGACAGAGTTGATGCGTGCCAGCGCAGTAGAGGAGGACACATGCATGACATCATTTTTCATACATGAAATCGGAAGGTAAGATGAACTTGTTGATGTATTTATTTTCAGTTTTTCAATAAAATAAATCTCTTAATTTGATATATCAAAACCGGCGCTCTTTTTGAATCACCCTATATTTCATTTACGTAAAATAATAGCCAACCCTCCATAACATGTGAAGTTAATATTTATTTGGAATTCCGCCATAAGTCTATCATTTTCAACAGTGAAGTGATGAGAAATACATATTTCAAATCGACTGCATATCAAAAAATCTGGTCTGAAACACTCACACATCTTTCTCTTGTAAATGCAAATAATGACCAAGTAAACCTAACATTAGTAATAAAACATTAGAAATAAACAAAAAACTAACCTCAATAAACATAACCTAATTATAATCATGAGTGAAAGACGCAAAATGAAAATCAACCTTGGCTTAGAAATACGGAAAATCACTCTTTTACGCTAAACTAGACTCCGTAGAGAAAAATGCTTTAAATAAAAGTTGTAGATCTTTAATTTTCTATAACTTTGAATATACACTTCTGTCGTAAAATGCATACTAAGGCCAAAATCTTAAAAAATCGATTTTTCACACGTTTTCGTGAGAAAAAACAGTAAATCGCTAATTACTGCTAAACTAAGCGGTATAAAACGAAATTGTTGATATAAAAGTTGCATAATTTTTAATTCTCTACATTTTTTATTATAACTTATACATTTTTGCGCTAAAATGCATATTAAAGCCGCAATCTTAATAAAACAATTTTTTTTGTGAAAACAGCCTCACCAAGAATTTCAGCAAACATGGCGCCTACCCTATCTTGTAGAGCATAAAAAATATAGTGAACCAGGCGATTTTTTAAAAAAATCGTAGGGCCAGTTTTTGAGAAAATCGCAAAAAAGTGAAAAATTACACGAATAAACTACTACTTCCGGTTAACCGATTTTGATAAAAAATGTTCGTGTCGGGTCCCGGTAGTGGTATGTAACGTAAGTTTCAAGTTTCAAATTCGTACGATGTTCCGTTCTTGAGATATTCTGTTCACACACGCACGCACGCACGCACACACACGCATGAACGCACGCACGCACGCGCGCACACGCACACACACAGACCAATCACTAAAAAATGTTTTTTGGGTTCAGGGGTTATGTTTACGTGTAGATCCGGTGAAGAGTGGATTTGTTAAAATCGACATTAAAATAATACTTTCCTTCCTATATATTTATATAGGCAAGAAAAAATAAAAATAGTTTTTTTAAGATTGCGGCTTTAATATGAATTTTATCGCAAAAATGTATATAAAAACAAGTTGTTGAGAATTTAAAATCCTTCAACTTTCAATTCAAACATTTTTTTGTATAAGGCTTAGTTTAGTGGTAATTAGCGATTTTCTTGTTTTTTCACGAAATTGTGTAAAAAATCGATTTTTTTAAGATTTCAACCTCACTTTACTATGAGCATTTTAAGACAAAAGTGTATATAGGCCTAATCAAATTTATAGGAAATTAAAAGATCTACAACTTTTATTTAAAGCATTTTTCTCTACAGAGCCTAGTTTAGCGTGAAAGAGTGATTTTCCGTATTTTTAAGCCAAACTGGGGTTGATTTTCATTTTGCGTCTTTCACTCATGATTAAAATTAGGTTATGTTTATTGAGGTTAGTTTTATTTGTTTATTTCTAATGATTTATTACTAATGTTGGCATTATTGTTAATTATTTGTATTGGCAAGAGAAAGTTGTGTGAGTGTTTCGCACCAGATTTTTTTGTATTAACAGTTTAGCGGTAATTAGCAATTTTCTTTTTTTCTCACGAAATCGTCTAAAAGAATCAAATTTTTAAAGATTTTTCAGCGTTATTAAGCATTTTACGACAAAAAAGTGAAATCAAATTCATAGGAAATTTAAAGATCTATACCTTTTATTTAGAGTATTTCTCTCTACAGAGCCTAGTTTAGCGTGAAAGTGATTTTCCGTTTTTTTAAGCCAAACTGAGGTTGATTATATTTTTTTTATCTTTCACTCTTGATTAAAATAAGGTTATGGTTTTTTGAGATTGGTTTTTTGTTTATTTCTATTGTTTCATTACTAATGTTAGGCTACATTGCTCATTGTTTGCATTGGCAAGAGAAAGTTGTCTGAGTGTTCCACACCAGATTTTTTTGAAATATTTTCTCCGTTAAAAATATTAAAAGATTGCATACGAAATATTCATAAAATGGGGAAACTTATGCCGTGGAGGGGAATAACAAAAAACCCAATAATATATTGATAAGATAGCCTAAATAAAATATTTAGCGGTAATTAGCGATTTTCTGTTGTTTTCTCACGAAAACGTGTGAAAAATCGATTTTTTTTAAGGGTTTGGCTTTAGTAGGCCTATGTATTGTACGGCAAAAGTGTATAATCAAATTCACAGGAAATTAAAAGATTACAACTTTTATTTAGAGCATTTTTCTCTGCAGAGCCTAGTTTAGCGTGAGAGTGGTTTTCGGTATTTTTAAGCCAAACCGAGGTGATTTTCAGTTTGCGTCTTTCACTCATGATTAAAATAAGGTTATGTTTTTTGTTTATTTCTAATGTTTTATTACTAATGTTTGGTATATTGTTAATTATTTGCATTGGCAAGAGAAAGTTGTGTGAGTTTTTCACACCAGATTTTTTTGAATATTTTTCCCGTTAAAAATATTGTAATATTGCATAGGAAATATTCAAAAAATGGGGGAAATTATGCCGGGGTGGGAATATCAAAAAAGACCCAAAATTTTAACTAGGTAAATAAAATACTTATGTATACCATACATTAAAATAATTAAATTTTTTAAGAGATAAAACTAACCTGTTTTCAATTAAATAATGTTTATTTGCCGGCCGCATTGGCGCAGTTGGTAACGTGCTCGCCTCTCATCATGCGGTTCTGGGTTCGAGTCCCACTCAGGCACGGCATATTTTCATACGTTACAAAAAATCATTTCATCCTCCATCGTCGTATAATAGTTCGACCCCAACGTCGTCGCTAATGACCGTTGTAGTTGATGCGACACGTTAAATAAATGAATTAAAAAAAATTTAAAAAAATGTTTATTTAAGAAATATATAATTCCAGTTCAATAAACATACACAAATACTTTAATAAAAGAAAAACCTCAGTGGTAAATAACCAAAAAGTTCAACGGTACTAAATAAACACTAACTCACTCGCGCCGCGTAGAAAATTTATACTGTAATAATATCGTATAAAATACGATATCGATAAGCATAGATTGTTGCGTTGCAGATTGTCTTTTGTCTGAATGCGCGCGCATCACGAATTACACACCTGCACGATCATGTCTGCCACTAACATTCTAATGAAAACGGAGAGCAGCAATTTTTACATGTGCGTTCGCCTACATAAAATTTTAAAAACTTCTTTCACTGAATACACCTAATAAATATTCTTCGGGGAAAACCCTATTTCATTTTTACTTTCTCTTGCCTATATGAATATAGACAAAGGAACAAAGTATTGTTTTCATATCTACTTTTCCGAAAAGAAACTATTTTTATGTCGTTTTGGTGTGAAATACTGACACGATTTTCTTTTAAAAATTATTCTGAAGTCTTAAAAATTTTAAAACAAGGACCTATTTTTACTTTTTCTTGCCTATATAATATAGAGAGTATTGAAGGATAGTATAGTATAGTACAGAAAGTATTTAGAAGGAAAGTATTGTTTCCATGTCGATTTTTCGAAATCGAGTTTTTACCGGATCTATGCGTTTTCAGACCCCCTGAACCCAAAAAACATGTTTTTAGCGATTGGTCTGTGTGTGTGTGTGTGTGTGTGTGTGTGTGTGTGTGTGTGGTGTGTGTGTGTGTGTGTGTGTGTGTGGAACAGAATATCTCAAGAACGGAACATCGTACAAACTTGAAACTTAAAACTTAAGTTACATACTACCACCGGACCCGACACGAACATTTTCATCAAAATCGGTCAACCGGAAGTAGTAGTTTATTCGTGTAATTTTTCACTTTTTGCGATTTTCTCGAAAACTGGTCCTACGATATTTTTTAAAATCGCGCCTGGTTTACTAAATTTTTTATGCTCTACAAGATAGGGTAGGCGCCATGTTGCTGAAATTCTTGGTGAGGCTGTTTTCACGTAAAGAAATTGGATTTTTAAGATTACGGCTTAAATATGCATCTAAGCGCAAAATATTTTATAATAAAAAATGTAGAGAATTTAAAATCCTACAACTTTATTTCAAACATTTTTTTTGTTTAACGCTTAGTTTAACGGTAATTAGCGATTTCTGTCTTATCTCACGAAAATATGTGAAAAAACGTTTTTTTTTAAGAATTCACCATTAGTATGCATTTTACGATAAAAATGTATAATAAAATTTATAGGAAATTAAAAGATCTACGACTTTTATTTAGAGCATTTTTCTCTATAGAGCCTAGTTCAGCGTATAAGTTTCCGTATTTTTTAAGCCAAACTGAGGTGGATTTTAATTTTGCGTGCTTCACTCATGATTAAAATAAAGTTTATGTTTTTTGAGGTTGGTTTTTTTTTGTTTATTTCTAATGTTTTATTACTAATGTTACGTTATATTGGTCATTATTTGCATTGGCAGGAGAAAGTTGTGTGAGTGTTTCACACCAGATTTTTACATATTCGTTCGCCTACATAAAATTTTATAAACTTCTTTCACTGAATACTCCTAATAAATATTCTTCGGGGAAAACCCATTTCGTTTTTTTATAACAAAACCTTTAAATTGTACAATAATTTCATTTTTTCTTTCTTAATGAATTGTAAAATTTCTCTTCACATATTTAATGTAATATTTACAAAGATACAGTATGGTATCGTGCTCGCCTCTCGTCATGGGTTCGAATCCCATTTAGGCACGGTATATTTTCATAGATTAAAAAAAAATCATTTCCCCTTCACCGTCTGCGTTAGCAGTAATTGCAAAACATTCGAACGTTAAACAAAAACAAACAAAAAAAAACAAACAGTAGTGAATCTTCAAAAATTAACATACGTACCATAATGGATACTCATGTCTTCCACTAGCCAAAAAATGATAATATATAAATATTTAACTCTTTTTAAAATTGTCTAGTTCTAATTATTACATGCAAACGCACTCTGATATGTGAATTTTTTACTTTCTCTTGTTTATATGAATATAGACTACAGGAAGGAATGTATTGTTTTCATGTCGATTTTACGAAATCGAGTTTTCACCAGATCTACACGTTTTCAGATCCCCTGAACCAAAAAAAAAACATGTTCTTAGCGATTGGTCTGAGTGTGTGTGGAACAAAATATCTCAAGAAGGGAACATTGGACAAACTTGAAACTTGAAACTTAAGTTCGGTTCTACAACCGAACCCGACATGAACATTTTCATCAAAATCGGTCAACCGGAAATAGTAGTTTATTGTGTAATTTTTCACTTTTTGCGATTTTCTCAATAACGGCTCCTACGATTTTTTTTAAAATCGCCTCATTTACTAAATTTTATATGCTCTACAAGATAGGGTAGGCGCCATGTTTGCCGAAATTATTGGGGAGGTTGTTTTCACGTAAAACAATTGTTTTTTTCAAGATCGCGGCTTTATTATGCATTTTAGCGTAGAAATTTATATAATAAAAGTTTTAGAGAATTTAAAGGTCTACAACTTTTATTTCAAACATTTTTATGTATAACGCTTAGTTTAGCGGTAATTAGAAATTGTATGTTTTTTTCTCTCACAAACACGTGTGAAAAAATCGATTTTTTTAAGATTTTGGCCTTAGTATGCATTTTATGACAAAAGTGTATACAATAAATTTTATAGGAAATTAAAAGATCTACGACTTTTATTTTCAGCATTTTTCTCTACAAAGCCTAGTTTAGCGTAAAAGAGTGATTTTCCGTATTTTAAAGCAAAACTGAGGTTGATTTTCATTTTGCGTGTTTCACTCATGATTAAAATAAAGTGATGTTTTTTTTGTCTGCCCATAACAGACAGGTGGAAGTGTCAATTTATTTACATTCAATCTGTCCGTTGCAGGGCTAAAATAAATAGTTCTATTTCTTATCACATGGTCAGCCAATTAAATTACTGAATCATTTAAGAACAGAAGAGGTAGAGATGTAAAAGACACTAATCAGAGTTATCTCCTCTGAAAGTAATGAATTTCATTATACAGCCAGACCCTGTGGTGAAAGTGAAAGTGTCATTTGCAGAGTGGAAAATCTGTGCTTTTCAGAGGGCCTGGCATGCTGATAAGCGTAATTTTTCACTCAGTGAGGAAGGCACCGTAAACCACCTCACTCCTTGTTTTACTTAGTAAAAACCTCTAGAGGTTCATACCAGCCTTTCGGCTGATGACCTAAACAACAACATGTTTTTTGTTTATTTTCTATGTTAGGTTTATTGTTAATTATTTGTATTGGCAAAAGAAAGTTGTGTGTGAGTGTTTCACACCAGATTTTTATTTACAGAATTCCAACTATATTCGTGTTTCAGACTGTACCACTCTCACAGTTCACGGTTTATAAATTTTCTAACATGTTTAACAATTAACAAAAGGCAGAAATGCAAAATAAATGTAACGTGATATCTTTATATTTAGTTAAAGACCCTGAAAAAGGTAGCTGGAATGGAACAAACACTAAAGACCAATGACGATTCAAAGAAAATCTTATAAGCCCTTCAACAGTGACCTTCAAAACGAAATGGTCGGCAAACTGCAGTTATTTTGTGGCTAATCACTCAACATAATTATTTGAACAAAAACCTACTTATGCAAGGAGAAAATTCATGAATAAATTACCCCAATTTTTACTTTCTCTTGGCTATATGAATACAGAGTGATTCAATAAGATGGAAACAATTTCAATAAGCTGTATTTCCTGAACTACATGTTATATTTTAATTCTGTAAATTACATTTAAAAGAGAAAGTTTTAAATTTTAATTTACATACATGAAAGTTTATAGATGTTCAATGTGTCCTCCTCCGGCTGCATGTACAACATCTAGACGGTAACTGAACTCATCCCAAACTCTTCGACGCATGTCTTGGGTCACTGAGTTGACTGCAGCTGTGATACGATTCCTTAGTTCATTCAAATTGGTGGGAAGAGGTGGTATGTAAACTGCATTTTTCAACCCCCACAAGAAAAAGTCACAGGGTGTGAGATCTGGAGACCTCGGTGGCCAAAACTGAAGTGCAGAGTCGTCATTCGCCATGCGACCTATCCATCGTTGACGTATGGATTCATTTAGGAAACGCCGAACATTGCGATGCCAATAGGGTGGAGCTCCGTCCTGCTGGAAAATGTAATCTCCTGAATCTTCATTCATTTGAGGAAATCCACCCCATTGGCATCGCAATGTTCGGCGTTTTAAAATGCATACTAAGGCCGAAATGTTAATAAAATCGATTTTTCACACGTTTTCGTGAGAACAAAACAGAAAATTGCAAATTACTGCTAAACTAAGCGTTATACAAAAAACATGTTTGAAATAAAAGTTGTAGAATTTTAAATTCTCTACAACTTTTATTATATAAATATTTGCTCTAAATTGCATATTAAAGCAATAATCTTAAAAAAAACTATGTTTTTACGTAAAAACAGCCTCACCCAGAATTTCAGCAAACATGACGCCTACCCTATCTTGTAGAGAATAAAAAATTGAGTAAACCAGGCGATTTTTAAAAAAATCGTAGGACTAGTTTTTGAGAAAATCGCAAAAAAAAATGAAAAATTACACGATTAAACTACTACTTCCGGTTGACCGATTTTGATGAAAATGTTCGTGTCGGGTCCGGTAGTGGTATGTAACTTAAGTTTTAAGTTTCAAGTTCGTACGATGTTCCGTTCTTGAGATATTTTTGTGTACACACACACACACACAGACCAATCTTTATATTTAGCTTAAGACCCTGAAAAGGTAGCTGGAATGGAACAAACACTAAAGACCAATGACGATTCAAAGAAAATCTTATAAGCCCTTCAACAGTGACCTTCAAAACGAAATGGTCGGCAAACTGCAGTTATTTGGTGGCTAATCACTCCACAAAATTATTTGAACAAAAACCTACTTATGCAAGGAGAAAATTCATGAATAAATTACCCCAATTTTTAAAATGTTGTGATAATTTGAATTCCTTTAAAAAGAATCTGAAAAATCTGGTGTGAAACACTCATACAACTTTCTCTTGCCAATTCAAATATTGACCAATATAACCTAACATTCGTAATAAACAAAAAACAAACACTAAAGACCAATGACGATTCAAAGAAAATCTTATAAGCCCTTCAACAGTGACCTTCAAAACGAAATGGTACGGCAAACTGCAGTTATTATGTGGCTAATCACTCCACAAAATTATCTTGAACAAAAACCTACTTATGCAAGGAGAAAATTCATGAATAAATTACCCCAATTTTTAAAATGTTGTGATAATTTGAATTCCTTTAAAAGAATCTGAAAAATCTGGTGTGAAACACTCATACAACTTTCTCTTGCCAATTCAAATATTGACCAATATAACCTAACATTAGTAATAAACAAAAAACAAACACTAAAGACCAATGACGATTCAAAGAAAATCTTATAAGCCCTTCAACAGTGACCTTCAAAACGAAATGGTACGGCAAACTGCAGTTATTATGTGGCTAATCAATCCACAAAATTATTTGAACAAAAACCTACTTATGCAAGGAGAAAATTCATGAATAAATTACCCCAATTTTTAAAATGTTGTGATAATTGAATTCCTTTAAAAAGAGTCTGAAAAATCTGGTGTGAAACACTCATACAACTTTCTCTTGCCAATTCAAATAATGACCAATATAACCTAACATTAGTAATAAACAAAAAACACAACCTTACCTTAATCATGAGTGAAAGACGCAAAATGAAAATCGACCTGTTTGGCTTAAAAATACGGAAAATCACTCTTTCACGCTGAACTAGGGCTTTGTAGAGAAAAATGCTTCAAATAAAAGTTGTAGATCTTTTAATTTTCTATAAATTTGGTTATATACACTTTTGTCGTAAAATGCATACTAAGGCCGAAATCTAAAAAAAAACGATTTTCACCACGTTTTCGTGAGAAAAAAACAGAAAATCGCTAATTACCGCTAAACTAAGCGTTATACAAGAAAATGTTTGAAACAAAAGTTATAGAATTTAAAATTTTCTACAACTTTTATTATATAAATTTTGCGCTAAAATCCATAGACTACTAAAGCCGCAATCTAAAAAAAAACAAATTTTTTTACGTAAAAACAGCCTGACCAAGAATTTCAGCAAACATGGCGCCTACCCTATCTTGTAGAGCGTAAAAAAATAAGTAAATAGGGGCGATTTTTATAAAAAATCGTTAAGACCAGTTTTTGAGAAAATCGCAAAAAAATTAAAAATTACACGAATAAACTACTACTTCCGATTGACCGATTTTGATGAAAATGTTTATGTCGGGTCCGGTAGCGGTATGTAACTTAAGTTTCAAGTTCATACGATGTTCCATTCTTGAGATATTTTGTACACACACACACACACACACACACACGCGCGCGCGCGCGCGCGCGCGCACGCACACATACGAATCGCTAACAACATGTTTTTTTGGGTTCAGGGGTCTGAAAACGTATAGATCCTGTGAAAACTCGATTTCGAAAAAATCCACATGAAAACAATACTTTTCTTTCCTATATATTCATATAGGCAAGAGAAAGTAAAAATTACTTGATCGGTGAAACTTTTCATAGCGTACAAGAATTTCTTTCTTGATAGTAGTGATACATTGTGGTGATTCTTATATGTAGGCCCTATTTCAGGTCTTATAATTATCTGACATGTCCTATACTCCTCATGGAATCTCCAGGACGCAGAAAAAAAATCCTTTCCTTCTTGCTAAATCCATGTTTATAGAGGGTAATACACAGAGAAACGTAAATACAGTTCGGTTACAAACGAAATCCAGGAACCGACGTTATTTGTTACTTTCTCTTGTCTATATGAAGATATACAAAGGAAAGTATTGTTTTCATGTCGATTTTTCGAAATCGAGTTTTCACCGGATCTACACGTAAACAGACCCCCTGAACCCAAAAAACATTTTTTTACCGATTGGTCTCTGTGTGTGTAAACAGAATATTTCAAGAACGAAACATCGTACGGACATGAGAAACTTCAATCTTAAGTTGCATACCACTACCAGACCCGACACGAACATTTTCATCAAAATCGGTCAACCGGAAGTACTAGATTTTCGTTTAATTTTTGATTTTTTTTAATTTTTTTTTAAAAATCGCCTCATTTACTAAATTGTTTATGCTTTACAACATAGGGTAGGTGCCATTTCTGCTGAAATTCTTGGAAAGGCTTTTTTCACGTAAAAAAAAGTTTTTTTAAGATTGCTGCTTTATTATGTATTTAACCGAAAAAATGTATTGTAATAATAGTTGTATAGAATTTAAAATTCTACAACTTTTATTACAAACTTTTTTTGTATAACGCTTAGTTTAGCGGTAATTAACGATTTTCTGTTTTTTTTCACGAAAACGTGTAAAAAATCGATTTTTTTTAACGATTTCAGCCTTAGTACGCATTTTACGACAAAAGTGTATATAGTGTAATAAATTTTATAGAAAATTAAAAGATCTACAACTTTAACTACAGCATTTTTGTCTACAGAGCCTAGTTAAGCGTGAATGAGTAATTTTCCGAATTTTTTAAGACAAACTGAGGTTAATTTTTATTTTGCCTCTTTCACTCACGATTAAAATTAGGTTATATTTATTGAGGTTAGTATTTTGTTTATTTCTAATGTTTTATTACTAGAGGAAGTGCTCCAAAACTGACATAGGTTCCCTAAACCGACACACTTGGTTATTTTAAGCAATTAGTCCTGTCATCTAGCGGTAATTAGTGAAATACATTCGTAGCAATCCCATGATGGCTTGCAAGCATCATTGACCATATTTCACAATGTGTTGTAGTTGTTGTGAGCGATTATTGTTTTTGCGGCTTCTCAGAATTGTTTATACTTTGAAAAGAACATTTTTTCGTGATTATTGGAAGATGAGTAATATATTTATAAATACACAGTTTTATTCTACATTAAATTTGGATTAAAACTACATATTTAATACGGCGCTCATTACTTCAGTTTTTGTAAAATTTAAGGTTAAGTAAAGGTATTGTTGCGTTCCTAAACCGACATACATGCGTTTCGGGGTGCATAAACCGACATACCGTTATTTTTATGGTACCCTAAACCCATATGAAATATCCCATTTGAATCAAGACCTTCCATATCTTATGATATTAGTCCTTATCAAATTCTTCCCATTCCCATATCTAAAAATAAAAGTTCAAATGGAGGCCGCAAAGCAGTGGAGGCTACCGTTATAACGTCGTTGCTGTATAAAAATGTTTTGATGGAGAAAAGACATGTAAAAAAAAATGAAGGTGAAAAAGCACCCCAAGAAGCTTGTGGCGCTACTGAAAGAAGAGAAAATCCTACTTCGCGTAAAAGAACATTGGATTTGGAAGTGGTAAGTGCTAATTCAAAGACAAACGAAAATGTTTTTAAAGAGCTGTACACTGACAACCTTAGTGGGGAAGATAGTTCATCGGAAGACATTGGTAAACTCACTGTCCCTGATGGTGCAGATGCATGTATACTCTGTCAAAGACGCTTTTCCGATGATCCAAGTGGGGAACTCTGGATTAAATGTGTCATGTAAGGCGACAAAAATGAAATTTATATTTCTGACTTTTTTAAATAGATTAATTTAATGTAAAAAAATATATCATATTATCTTTTGTTATTTTGATCTAAAATATCTTTTCATCACAACAATAATCATTTATGTAATAAAAATGTCCAATAAAATATTAAATATACATTAACTGGGTTTTCTTCTATATTTTTATAGTGTTGTATGTGGTATGTCGGTTTAGGAACCCATTTTCTATACGCACCAGTTGGGTTTATTGTTATAAAAATTTTTGTCCTGAAAAATGTAATTTTTTTACGTTATATTTGACCTCGGATAATAATTATAATTGAAATTCTGCACACACTAATGTATTCAAAATGTAATTTGTGCCATTCAGTTCTTGAAATACAACCAAAAACAAAATAGTATGTCGGTTTTGGTGCCTTTCCTCTAATATTCGGTTATATTGTTCATTATTTGCATAGGCAAGAGAAAGTCGTGTTGAGTGTTTCACACCAATTTTTAAAATACAATAACGATTTTGTTTCATTACATTTCTTTCAAATCCGCATTATCCGACATTTCGGTTATCCGACTATCTGCCGGTCCCATTTGTGTCGGATTTTAACCGGTACTCCACTGTATTAATTACCCAATATAAAATTGTTAAACCCTCTTCTTCAACAAGTGCCAAATAATCGGTACGTAAGTACAGTGTTTTAATTAAATATAATTTTACACTGGACATTTATTATTTAACAATATTTTGAGCTCATTGTACATGAAAAAATAATGAAAAAAGTTTTTATAAACATGGGTCCGGAAATGCTTCGTTTCCGAGTTACGGCTAGCGAAAGTTTCGCCCGGATTTCAGCTCACCAGGTGAAATGAGGTTTTCCTGGAATTCTGGTAAGGTAGATTAATGAGCGAATTCAATCATTTCGTATGGTTTTTGATCTAATAAATTGAATAAAACAGGTCCCAGAACTGTAAGTTAAATATTTTTTAAGAAAACCAGCGTCAAATGCAAAAGATTGAGTGAAAAACACATTCTTTCATCTTTGGGCAAGAATAACTTTGTTATTTTACCAAGAAACAGTTAAAATTTTTGAATAAAACATGTAGACAATTTTATTCTGAACAAACCGGTGTAAATTAAGTACACAGACAGCGAATAGATGTTTGATTAAATGAATTTTTATTCATAAAGATACAAAGTAAAATTAACCGGAAAACTAAGATGAAAAAATGTGTTTTTTTTCACTCCATTTTTTTGCATTTGACACTGGTTTTCTCAAAAACTATTTAACTTACAGTTCTGGGACCTGTTTTATTCAATTTATCAGGTCAAAAACCATAAGAAACGATTGAATACGCCCCTTAATCTACCTTACCAGAATTTCAGGAAGACCTCATTTCACCTGGTGAGCTGAAATGCGGGCGAAATCTTTTGCTAGCCGTAACTCGGAAACAAAGCATTTCCGAACCCATGTTTATATAAACTTTTTTCATTATTTTTACATGTACAATGAGCTCTCAAAGTTTCTGCATATCTTCGTGAATCACCCTGTATTTTTATTTCTATACTTTTAACTTTGTTGTTTTTCAATATACTGTAGCCTACTATAAATTCATTAAACATCGATATTTCAGATAAGTAACGTTTATTTTTTAATTTTAATTGCCTAAATTATTCAATTTTTAGATGTAAACAAATATTCGCGATAATTCGAACTTTCAATAATTCGGACTAATGGGGGGGGGGGGGGGAGTGAAGTCCGAATTATCGCGAATATTTGTTTACATCTAAAAATTGAATAATTTAGGCAATTAAAATTAAAAAATAAACGTTACTTGTCTGAAATATCGATGTTTAATGAATTTACAGTACAGTATATTGAAAAACAACAAAGTTAAAAATATAGAAATAAAAATATTTACGGCAGTAAAAATGTTGCCGGCCGCATTGGCGAAGTTGGTAACGTGCTCGCCTCTCATCATGCGGTCTTGGGTTTGAATCCCATTCAGGCACGGCATTTTTTCATACGTTACAAAAATCATTTCATCATTCACCGTCTGCATTAGCAGTAATTGCAGAACAGTCGGACGTTAAACAAAAAAAAAAAGTAAAATATTGTTAAATAATAAATGTCCAGTGTAAAATTACATTTAATTAAAACACTGTACTTACGTACCGATTATTTGACACTTGTTGAAGTAGAGGGTTGACAAATATCCTCAGGGATTATTTGAGGTTGCTTAGAAAAAAAACTTATTTTTTTCTGTGATTCTTTGCTACACTGTTTTCTTATAATTTGTTGGCGCATCTCTCTTAGGACAAGATAATAGTAATTGAATTCCGGATTGAAGTCTGCAAATTCAATAAGTTCGTTTATGTGGTTTCTCACTTCACTAGCTTAAATTGTGGAACGTTTTCTTCACTGAGTAACCAATAATGTATTACAGGATGAAACAATTTTTATTAGATAGTTAAAAGCTATTATTTTTTGAAGTAGCACTTTATTAATTTTTAACTTCTAAAAAAATTAAAAAAGCTGCTCTTCTTGGAGTAGTCCGAAATATCGCGAATTCCGAATTAATGAGGTTTTACTGTATATTGAACATTAATCAGAAAAAATCTGGTGTGAAACACTCACACAACTTTCTCTTGCCAGTGCAAATAATTAACAATAAACCTAACATTATTAATAAAATATTAGAAATAAACAAAAACTAACCTCAAAAACATAACCTTATTTTAATCATGAGTGAATGACGCAAAATGAAAATCGAACTCAATTTGGCTGAAAAAAAACGGGAAATCACACTTTCACGCTAAACTGAGCTCTGTAGAGAAAAAAGCTTTAAATAAAAGTTGTAGATCTCTTAATTTTCTATAAATTTTATTATATACACTTTTGTCGTAAAGTGCATACTAAGGCCGAAATCTTAAAAAAATCGATTTTTCACACTTTTCGTGAGAAAAAACAGAAAATTGCTAATTACCGCTAAACTAAGCGTAATACAAAAAAATGCTGGAAATAAAAGTTGTAGGTATTTAAATTCTCTACAACTTTTATTATATACATTGTTGCTCTAAAATTAATATTAAAGCCGCAATCTTTAAAAAACACTTTTTTTACGTAAAAACACCCTCACCAAGAATTTCAGCAAACATGGCGCCTACCCTATCTTTTAGAGAATAAAAAATTGAGTAAATGAGGCAATTTAAAAAAAAAATCGTGGGACCAGTTTTTGAGAAAATCGCAAAAAAGTGAAAAATTATACGAATAAACTACTACTTCCGTTTGACCGATTTTGATGAAAATGTTCGTGTCGGGTCCGGTAGTAGTATGTAACTTAAGTTTCAATTTTCAAGTTCGTACGATGTTCCGCTCTTGAGATATTTTGTACACACACACACACACACACACACACACACACACACACCAATCGCTAAAAACATGTTTTTTTGGGTTCAGGGGGTCTGAAAACGTATAGATCCGGTGAAGAGTGGATTTGTTAAAATCGACATGAAAACAATACTTTCCTTCCTATATATTCATATAGGCAAGAGAAAGTAAAAATAAAGTTACTTTATATATTGAACGTTAATCAGAAAAATATAAGAAAAAATATAGAAGGGAGATGACAAACTGCACGTGCAGAGAGCTTCATTCTGTTAGTTTAAAAAAAAAGGTTGTCTACACTACAACCAGCCCAGTTGAATTGAAAGCAAACCGATAAAAAACCTCTAGACCTACCTTTTCTTTTTAAAGAAATACAGTCGGACCTCTATTTATCGAACTTCTATATATCGAAATTCTCTGTAAATCGAAGTATTTCCTGAAACCCGTGAAATTTTAAAAGAAAAATGCTTCTGTAGGCTATATCGAAAACAAATTCTATATATCGAATTTAATTTTAGTGAAAATATAAAATAGAACTCCATATAGCACTCCCATGACACACTAGTCAATCCGAAACATTGAGAGAGAGAGAGAGAGAGGGTGAGAGAGAGGAGGGAGAGGGGGGAGGGAGAGGGGAGAGGGGGAGAGAGGGAGGGAGAGAGGGGGGAGAGGATATCAGAAAGGAATTGTTTTGAGAGAGAGAAAGAGTAAGAGAGAGAGAGTGAGGTGTGGGAGGGAGAGAGAGCAACGTGACAATACAGTACGTCAGTACATTGACCACTGTGGTCCACGTACAAGGGTAGTGTGATACGTTTATACTATCTACGATCAAAAATATGTAAATGCGACGAAGAAGTTTTCAAATGGGTACCTAAAACTGTTACGAGATAAAAACATGCCTAAGCAAAAGAGAAAAGTTTTTCTTTCTGTGCAGAATTGCCCTTCACACCCGTGTTCACAATAAAACAAACTTTACTGTAAACAAATACTGTTTTAAGGTAATATGGTCACGGTCGAGAAATCTCATTTAATATAAGTAGCAGTCATAATGAAAAAAATCTGGTGTGAAACACTCACACAACTTTCTCTTGCCAGTGCAAATAATTAATAATAAACTTAACATTAGTAATAAAACATAAGAAATAAACAAAAAACTAACCTCAATAAACATAACCTAATTTTAATCATGAGTGAAAGACGCAAAATGAAAATCAACCTCAGTTTGGCTTAAAAATACAGAAAATCACTCTTTCACGCTAAACTAGGCTCTGTAGAGAAAAATGTTTTAAATAAAAGTTGTAGATCTTTTAATTTTCTATAAATTTGATTATATACACTTTTATTATAAAACGTATACTAAGGCCGAAATCTTAAAAAAATCGATTTTTCTCACGTTTTCGTGAGAAAAAAAACAGAAAATTGCTAATTACTGCTAAACTAAGCGTTATACAAAAAAATGTTTGAAATAAAAGTTGTAGGTTTTTAAATTCTCTACAACTTTTATTATATAAATTTTTTCGCTAAATTGCATATTAAAGCCGTAATCTTAAAAAAACTTTGTTTTTACTTGAAAACACCCTCACCAAGAATTTCAGCAAACATGGCGCCTACCCTATCTTGTAGAGAATAAAAATCTGGTGTGAAACACTCACACAACTTTCTCTTGCCAATGCAAATAATTAATAATAAACCTAACATTATTAATAAAATATTAGAAATAAACAAAAACTAACCTCAAAAACATAACCTTATTTTAATCATGAGTGAATGACGCAAAATGACAATCGAACTCAGTTTGGCTTAAAAATACGGAAAATCACGCTTTCACGCTAAACTAGGCTCTGTAGAGAAAAATGCTCTAAACAAAAGTTGTAGATCTTTTAATTTTCTATAAATTTAATTATATACACTTTTGTCGTAAAATGCATACTAAGACCGAAATGTTAAAAAAATCGATTTTTCTCACGTTTTCGTGAGAAAAAAAACAGAAAATCGCAAATTACCGCTAAACTAAGCGTTATACAAAACAATGTTTGAAATAAAAGTTGTAAAATTTTACATTCTCTACAACTTTTATTATATAACGTTTTGCGCTAAAATGCATATTAAAGCCGCAATCTTAAAAAGAAAATGTTTTGACGTAAAAACAGCCTCAAGCAGAATTTCAGCAAACATGGCGCCTACCCTATCTTGTAGAGCATAAAAAATGTAGTAAACCAGTTGATTTTAAAAAAAATCGTAGGACTAGTTTTTGAGAAAATAGCAAAAAAGTGAAAAATTATACGAATAAACTACTATTTCCGGTTGTATTTTGATGAAAATGTTCGTGTCGGGTCCGGTAGTGGTATGTAACTTAAGTTTCAAGTTTCAAGTTCGTACGATGTTCCGTTCTTGAGATATTCTGTTCACACACACACACACACACACAGACCAATCGCTATAAACATGTTTTTTGGATTCAGGCGGTCTGAAAACAAATAGATCCGGTGAAAACTCGATTTCGAAAAATCGACATGAAAACAATACTTTCCTTCCTATATATTCATATAGGCAAGAGAAAGTAAAAAATTGAGTAAATCAAGCGATTTAAAAAAAAATCGTAGGACCAGTTTTTGAGAAAATCGCAAAAAAGTGAAAAATTACACGAATAAACTACTACTTCCGGTTGACCGATTTTGATGAAAATGTTCGTGTCGGGTCCGGTAGTGGTATGTAACTTAAGTTTCAAGTTTGAAGTTTGTACGATGTTCCGTTCTTGAGATATTCTGTTCTCACACACACACACACACACACGCACGCGCGCGCACACTCACACACACAGACCAATCGCTAGAAACATGTTTTTTGGATTCAGGGGGTCTGAAAACGTATAGATCCGGTGAAAACTCGATTTCTTAAAATCGACATGAAAACAATACTTTCCTTCCTATGTATTCATATAGGCAAGAGAAAGTAAAAAAAACAGCGTTTCTCTTCATCGAAGTTTCTATAAATCGAATTTTTTATGAGGAACGTACAATTTCGATATATGGAGGACCGACTGTATAGTAAATTAATATTAATTCAAAATAAATTAATAATTAATAATTTTCTTACCGTTTTAATCATTAATTTTTTATTATTATATACGATAACTAAGATTTAAAGATAAGAAAATTATGTCCGTTAATTTTAACGAGAATTTCAAATAATAATAATAATAACAAATGAATATGTGGAATTACAATTAAAAATTACAAATATTACTTTTAAAAATCTGGTGTGAAACACTCACACAACTTTCTTTTGCTAATGCAAATAATTAACAGTAAACCTAACATTAGTAATAAAACATTATAAATAAACAAAAAAACTAACCTCAATTAACATAACCTAATTTTAATCATATACGAAAGATGCAAAATGAAAATCAACCTCAGTTAGGCTTAAAAATACGGAAAATCGCTCTTTCACGCTAAACTAGGCACTGTACAAAAAATGCTTTAAATAAAAGTTGTAGATCTTTTTATTTCCTATAAATTTTAATATATACACTTTTGTCGTAAAATGCATACTAAAGCCGAAAGCTTTAAAAAAAATCGATTTTTCACACGTTTTCGTGAGAAAAAAAACAGAAAATTTCATATTACCGCTAAACTAAGCGTTAAAAAAAATGTTAAAATAAAAGTTGCAGAATTTTAAATTCTCTGCAACTTTAATTATATAAATTTTTGCGGTTAAATGCATAATAAAGCCGCAATCTTAAAAAACAACGTTTTAACGTGAAAACAGACTCACCAAGAATTTCAGCAAACATGGCACCTACCCTATTTTGTAGAGCATAAAAAATTTAGTAAACCAGGCGATTTAAAAAAAAATCCTAAGACCACTTTTTGAGAAAATCGCAAAAAAATGAAAAATTACAATTTCCGGTTGACCGATTTTGATGAAAATATTCGTGTCGGGTCCAGTAGTGGTATGTAACTTAAGTTTCAAGTTCGTACGATGTTCCGTTTTTGAGATATTCTGTTCACACACACACAGACCAATCGCTAAAAACAGGTTTTTTGGGTTCAGGGGGTCTGTAAACGTGTAGATCCGGTGAAAATTCGATTTTAAAAAATCGACATTTAAACAATACTTTCCTTCCTATATATTAATATAGGAAAGAGAAAATAAAAATAATAAAGAATTAAAGTAAACACATTGTAAAATTTAACAATATTAATAAAACATAATTTAAAATAATAAACCAAAAACGAAATCTGTGTCAAATTATAAAATCATTAAAGAAAAAAAATAACCTAACATTTTTAGAGTACATTACGATACATATATAATATAAAATGATAAAAAACTTTTAAATTAAACAAAATATATAATTAACTAAAACTTACCTTGTAAATAAATCACTGAATTATAATTAAAAACAATATTAAAACTGTTATTTCACAAGAACGTTACCGAAAAACACAATCAACACGTGTTATTTAGAACGGAGCTAAAACAAAACTGATTCAACTTCGTTAAACTTCGTATATGTTCGGGTTTTACAATTTGTAATTTAACTTCTTTACCCAAGCTTTAATAGACATGTTTATACATGCATCAGAGCATAAAAATCTCAACGCAAACAAAAACTCTTGATATTTTTATACATTATTGTCTTTCTGGTAATTACGCCAGCGCTGTGCGTTAATTATATTATTAACATTAAAAGGGTGTATTATATACACGAATAACCATAAATCTAGTGTGAAACACTCACACAACTTTTTCTTGCCAATTCAAATCTCTTGCCAATGTAAATAATTAACAATAAACCTAACATTAGTAATAAAACATTACAAATAAACAAAAAACTAACCTCAATAAATATAACCTTATTTTAATCATTAGTGAAAGACTTTAATTGAAAATCAACCTCAGTTAGGCTTAAAAATATTTAAAAAAATAGATTTTTTACGTTTTCGTGAGAAAAAACTGAAAATCGCTGATTACCGCTTAACTAACCGTTATACAAAAAAATGTTTGAAATAAAAGTTGTAGAATTTTAAATTCTCTACAACTTTTATTATGTAAATTTTTGCCCTAAAATGCATGTTAAAGCCGTAATCTTAAAAAAGTAATTTCTTTACGTGAAAACAGCCTCACCAAGAATTTCAGCTAATATGGCGCCTACCCTATCTTGTAGAGAATAAAAAATTTAGTAAATCAGGAGATTTAAAAAAAAATCGTAGGACCAGTTTTTGAGAAAATCGCAAAAAAGTGGGAAATAACACGAATAAACTACTATTTCCGGTTGACCGATTTTGATGAAAATGTTCGTGTCCGGTCCGGTAGTGGTATTTAACTTAAGTTTTAAGTTTCAAGTTCGCACACACACACACACCAATCGCTAAAAACATGTTTTTTGGGTTCAGGAGGTCTGAAAACGTGTAGATCCGGTGAAAACTCTATTTCGAAAAATCGACATGAAAACAATAGTACTTTCCTTCTTATATATTCATAAAGGCAAGAGAAAGTAAAAATCTCAACGCAAACAAAAACTCTTTATATTTATACATTATTGTCTTTCTAGTAATTACGCCAGCGCTGTGCGTTAGATTATTATTAACATTACAAGGGTGTATTATATACAGGGTGTCTCACGAATAACCAAACATACGAGTGTGGCTATTAAATAACGAGACTGACGTTGCAAAATATTTAATTTTAATTTTATACATAATCACTTATTGTCAACTTCAATATACACTCATTCTCTATCCCTACAACGCTCCATGCGAATTTCCCATTGTTGGAAACAGTGCTGGAAGTCATCTTCTGTCATGTCCTTCAGGACACGTGCCGCTTTCTCTTTAAAGCTTCCACAGACTCAAATCTTGTCCCTTTTAATGCAGATTTAATAAGATAATAGAAATAAATTTTTTTTGTCATCAGTCTCTCGACTGGTTTGATGCAGTTCTCCAAGCTGTTCTATCTTGCGCAAGTCGTTTCATACCAGTAACTACATCTTTTGTAATTTGCTTTATATATTCTAATCTTTGCCTCCCTCTACAATTTACTCCCTCAATATTACCCTCCATTATTAATAGCCCAATACCTGGATGTCTTAGGATATGCCCCACTAGCCTATCCCTTCTTTTGGTAAGATGCTTCCATATACTTCTTTTTTCATCCACTCGCCTAAGAACCTCTAAATTACTTATTTTGTCCACCCACCTAATCTTTAACATTTTCCTATAACACCACATTTCAAAAGCTTCTATCCTCTTCTTTTCTACAGCCCCTATCACCCACGTTTTTCCCTTATAATGCTACACTCCAAACATGTTTTAAGAAATTTTTCCTAATCTGTAAATCAATGTTTGTAGTCAGTAAGCTGTTTTTCATTTCAAAGGCTTTTCTAGCTTGAGCAATTCTACTCTTGATATCACTTGTGCTTCTACCATCCTTTGTTATTTTACTCCCTAGATAGCAGAATTCCCCAACTTCCTGTATATTTTCGTTGCCTACTTTTAAATTTCCCATCTCTTCTAAACCACTCTTGCTGCTGCACAACACTTTCGTTTTGTTCTTATTAATTTTCATGAAATAATCCTTTCTCAAGATCTCATCCATTCATTTAAGACATCTTCTAGTTCTTTCTTTGTGTCGGCGAATCTCAGTATTTTTATTGTTTCTCCTTGAATTTTTATTCCTGCATCAAATTTCTCCTTCACTTCATTTATAGCCTCTTCTATATACAAGTTAAAAAGTAGTGGTGACAAAGAACAACCTTGTCGTACACCTTTTCTTACAGCACCCTCTTTTTCATACCCCTCAATTCTCAAAATAGCTGTTTGATTCTTGTAAAGACTGTAGAAGAAATAACATCAAAATAAAAAAAATCAATAAATTATTAATAAAATATCTTTAATTATAATTAATTAATTAATTAATTCACGTACATAATAATGAGTGACTATTTTAAAGCCAATTAATAATTAAATTCATTTCACAATTTTGATCAAAAAACAACATTCTAAAATATACAAATAATATACAAAACAGTTTTATAACATTTCATTTATAAATTTTATATTTATTAACAATATAACAGCAATAATATGGTGAATCTACAAACTTAATAATAATAATAATAATAATAATAATAAAAACATATATAGGGTGTTATGAAAAAGCGTTTTAAGATCTCAGGAGGTGATTGCTCTTTAATAAAAAAAAAAAAAATTTGGTGTGAAACACTCACACAACTTTCTCTTGCCAGTGCAAATAATTAACAATAAACCTAACATTAGTATTAAAACATTAGAAATAAACAAAAAACTAACCTCAATAAACATAACCTAATTTTAATCATGAGTGAATGACCCAAAATGAAAATCGACCTCAGTTTGACTTAAAAATACGGAAAATCACTCTTTCTCACTAAACTAGGCTCTGTGGAGAAAAATGCTCTCAATAAAAGATGTAGATCTTTTAATTTTCTATAAATTTAATTATATACACTTTTGTCGTAAAATGCATACTAAGACCGAAATCTTAAAAAAATCAATTTTTCACACCTTTTCGTGAGAAAAAAAACAGAAAATTGAAAATTACCGCTAAACTAAGCGTTATACAAAAAAATGTTTGAAATAAAAGTCGTAGAATTTTAAATTCTCTACAATTTTTATCATATAAATTGTTGCGCTAAATTGCATATTAAAGCCGTAATCTTAAAAAAACTTTGTTTTTACGTGAAAACAGCCTCACCCAGAATTTCAGCAAACATGACTCCTACCCTATCTTGTAGAGAATAAAAAATTGAATAAACCAGGCAATTTTAAAAAAAATCGTACGACCAGTTTTTGAGGAAATCGCATAAAAGTGAAAAATTACACGAATAAACTACTACTTCCAGTTGACCGATTTTGATGAAAATTTTCGTGTCGGGTCCGGTAGTGCTATGTAACTTAAGTTTTAAGTTTCAAGTACTTAAATACAATTTAATACAACAATTAACATAAACGTACAATGTTCCGTTCTTGAGATATTTTGTATACACACACACAGACCAATCGCTAAAAACATGTTTTTTGGGTTCAGGGGGTCTGAAAACGTATAGATCCGGTGAAAACTCGGTTTCGAAAAATCGACATGAAAACAATACTTTCCTTCTTATATATTCATATAGGCAAGAGAAAGTAAAAAAACTTTATACAGTAGAACTTTGAAAGTTTGACTTTGTGGACTTAGAGGTTGTCAAAGTATCAAAATGTCAAACTATTTAGAGCTTCAAAAAATCCAGAGCATGACGTAGAAACAGTGACATTCCTAGGAGTATCTCTAGATAGATTTTTGTCTTGGCACTTATATACCAATCAAGTTTGTAGTAAAATATCATCTGGGGTATTTTCACTGAAACAAATTGCCAGATTAAATGATAAAAAATTACTAATGGCAGCTTATCATGGCCTCATTCTGTCTCATATCCGTAATGCTATCTTAGTATGGGGTAATTCTGGCATGGGTAATATGAATAGGGGTTTTAAAATTCAAAAGAAAGGTATTAGTGTATGGTGGGAGCTAACCAGCTAACCTCATCCACACCACTATTTAAGGAGCTTAAACTGCTTACAGTTCCCTCTCTCTACATTTTTCAGGTGATTATGTATGTTAGGCAAAATAATTTTATGCAGAATTTCAATGTTCACAATCATAACACGAGAAACAGAAATGATTATTACGTGGCTAATCACTCCATAAAATTGTTTGAACAAAAACCTACTTATGCAGGGAGAAAATTCATGAATAAGTTACCCCAATTTTTAAAGTGTTGTGACAATTTGCATTCCTTCAAAAAAAATCTGAAAAATTACTTGATCGTTGAAACTTTTTATAGCGTACAAAAGAATTGCTTTCTTGATAGTAGTGATAAATTGTGTGATTGTTATAATTATGTATTTCAGGTGTTATAACTGACATGTCCTATACTCCTTCTGGAGTCTCCAGGGCGCAAAAAAAAAACTATTTTAGTATGAAAATTGCACAATTTTAATGAATACAAACAAACTGATGTACCTTTCTGTACTCAAGGGGAAAACGGAAGGGTAGGGGGTTGAGGGGAAAGTGGAAGGGGATGATCTACCTGCCAGGTCGCAGGTCACAGGTACTGATTCATGGTGGTCAACACCCATAGTGGGAGCATTTAACTACGCGCTTAACCTTAATTCAGTTGTCGGTATTCAACATGAGTTCCAGTAGCAGCAGTAAAGAATTATTTTTAACGGAAAAGGCTTCCACAAAATTATTATCATTTAAAGACGATACCGTTAGTGACATTAATAAGAACAGAAAATTGTTCGGCATAATCATCTTTTTCCGCAATTAAAAAATTATAGAGACAGGTTTTTTAAATGCATAAGAATGACTCTGGAATAATTTAATTTTATATTATCTAAAGTAGAACTCGTTTTCAAAAACAATGGTGCAACTTGCACCATCATCAGGAGATGCCTGAACAAAAGATATTTCTCTGATGGGATATGGAAGCCCGTCTCGAAAGAGGAAGTATACAGAAATACAGAACCTCTACCAGACCAGATGAGGAAAAAGAGAATTTTCTTCTTTGGACATCTCTTGAGGACCGACTCTTCCAGAATCTCAAAACAAATCATCAACTTTTTCCTAAACAGAAAGACTCAGCCGCACTGGACCAGGGAAGTTAAGGAGGACATGAACGGACTGCAAATCTCACTTTAAGACCTCAAAACAAAATCCGGAAATTACCACAGGCTGAAGACCACAAGACTTGAACGGCAGAGAAGATCGAATGGATTGAAGGAATACTGGAGAAGGTTCAAGGAGGGAAACATCAGGAAAGGACTCCAAAAACTGAAAAATTGAACCGCAAAAATTGAAATGAGTTTTTTTTTTTAGGTTGATGAACTTATGTAGTCCTGTGTGGCTTAAACAACAACAACAAAAGCATTGCAATGGGAGAATCAATGTAAAAAAATCTAAAAAAATATTTTACAATTTTAAAATCCTGAAATTCATAATGAAACATTTTTTGTATAGTAAGAATTTCTGGATAAAGTTTATTTTTATTTCGGTAAGGGAAACCAACTCCTAGATATTTAAAACACTTTTACAGATGACCCTGAATTGATAAATGTATACAGGATGTTGAACAAGAAACCA
Organism: Catonia carolina; assembly: GCA_035578175.1. Classification (NCBI taxonomy): domain Eukaryota; kingdom Metazoa; phylum Arthropoda; class Insecta; order Hemiptera; family Achilidae; genus Catonia; species Catonia carolina. Next base: position 321,696 of record JAQMRL010000046.1, on the reverse strand, counting down.
ATATAATACTTATTTTGATAATATTTTTACTAGAAATTAAAATAAAGTAAAAGATACCATCCCAGGTTCGATTCCCACCAGGATTTGGAAATATTCACGTGCAAATTCCCACAGTTAATGTTACATAATCCACCGTAGTAGCTAATGAACAAGCAGTTGATTCGACTTTAAATAAATAAGTTAAAAAACAAAATAAGATGCCATATGAATATCATCTGCCCATAATAGACAGGAGGAGTGTCAAATTATTTACACTCTATCTGTCCGTTGCAGGGCTAAAATAAATAGTTCTGTTTCTTATCACATGGTCAGCCAATTACGTAAATGACCGAATCATTTAAGAACAGAAGAGGTACAGGTGTACTGTGACACTAATCAGAGTTATCTCCTCTGAGAGTAATGAATTTCATTATACAGCCAGACCCTGTGGTGAATGAAGTGAAAGTGTCATTTGCAGAGTGGAAAATATATGCTTTTCAGAGGGCCTGGCATGTTGATAAGTGTACTTTTCCACTGAGTGAGTTGTGGCAATGGTAAACCACCTCACTCCTCAATTTACTTAGTAAAACCTCTATAGGTTCAAACCAGGCTTTTGGCTGATGACCTAAACAACAACACAGGTCTGTGGTAAGTATACTTACCACTGGCAATAAGGTTGATTTTTTTTTAAGAATAAGCTATGCAGTTGAACCTTATTGGCATTTTTTGGCTTTATAGATGTTCTCTTGTTAAGTAGGCTATCAACATTTTTAAATTAGTGCGCAGCGACCATTTTGCTTCATGAGTTACACAACTGTGGTAAGGATTCATACCAGCAAACGCAACTGTGTTGTTTTGTTGTTATTTTTGTACAGTGCTTAGAAAATTTGAGTTTTAAACGGGAAAGCTAGCATTCATGCTAATATAAAGTTCCCATTTTACCATTAGATTTCCATTTCAATAAATTTCCTTGGTGAGTATACTTACTAGGGCTTAACATAAAAAAATAAATATCTTACTGTTCTGGCACTAGAAATACATTATTCAAATCCCTATAAAACAAAATTTAACATTTTACAAAATGTAGCCCTATATCCCCCCCCTCAAAAGTACTGCCCTATAAAGCGTTAAAGTCTCCTGGATGCATTAAAAAAATTTTTTTAAATCTCCAGCAAGGAATTTTGATGGAATCAAAAATCAAAAGGCTGACATATGGAAGAATATGTTGTTGTTTAGGTCAACAGCCAAAAGGCTGGTTTGAACCTCTAGAGGTTTTACTAAGTAAAAACGAGGAGTAAGGTGGTTTACCATTGCCTTCCTTACTGAGTTGAAAGAGTATGCTTATCAGCATGCCAGGCCCTCCGAAAAGCACTCACTTTCCACCCTGCAAATGACAACTTTACTTCATTCACCATATGGTCTGGCTGCATAGTGAAATTCATTACTCTCAGAGGAGATAACTCTGACTAGTGTTTTACACCTCTACCTCTTCTGTTCTTAAATAGTTCAGTCATATAAGTGGCTGACTATGTGATAAGAAACAGAACTATTTTTTATAATGGAGATAATAAAGAATGCCACTCTCCATTAAGAATAAAGATAGTGAAGTTTTTAAATGAAATACCCTACAAGATTAAATATTGTGTTACCTTAACATTATTATAAATAACCTGTAACATTTTACCAATAACCTACGACTAGTTAACGAAAAACAAAAACGAACCTAAAACGGTTCCTTGTGGAACACCCATGTAAACGAAAATACTTTAAGAAAGAAATAATAATAATAATAATATATAGTAAAGATAATACATATTAAAGCTCCATTGTACAACTAATTTTAAAATTTGTTGCAAGATAACAAAATGTCATAATAAATTATTATTATACAAGTAAAATAAATAAAATAAATAATTAAAATACATAACCACAGTGAAGTTAAAATTATATAAATACATAATACAAATTATGACTAGTCGACAAATAAGTCCATGGTAATACACTGCTTAAATACTAAAAACAATTTATATGTCAGGCGTTTAAAAATAATGGAAACACCTCATTTTTTTCAACAATTGGAGCAAAAATTTAGAAAATTTCAGGATGTTTCAGGTTAGTAAACTACGTTTTTAAATCGATGTTGTTTTTCTTTTTCAAGATAATGCCACGCAGGCATTTCACTTGTTCAAATCAATTGAATTTGATATTGTCTAGGTGGTTAGTTTGAACCTTTTGAGGGTTTACTGACTAAACTAAACCTGCAGAAGCTTTAGTAACTACTATATCAAAAAAAAGTGAAAAATATCACCAATAAAGTACTACTTCTGGTTGACCGATTTTGATGAAAATGTTTATGACAGGTCCTGTATTAATACTTAACTTAAGTTTCAAGTTTCAACTTCATACGAAGTTCCGTTCTTGATATATTTTGTTCACACACTTACAGACCGATTGCTGGAAAATATGTACATTCTGTGAAAACTCGATTTCTAAAAATCAACATGAAAACAATACTTTCTCTTGCCGTATATATTCATCGACATGAAAACAATACTTTCCTTCCCAATTATATTCATATACGGCAAGAGAAAGTAAAAATAGAATTTATTATATTGATTTACACTTTGACAATATTTCATGCAACGATTAAATCCCTGATTTGATGAGAAATCTTTGGGTACAAATATTTAATACTGAAACGATGACGGGTAACAAGGGTAACAAAACTCGATGCAAAGTAATCATAAATTACCAAAACTTTAACAATAATCACCAACTATAGTTAACTTACCCCAAAAAAAAACACACCCTGAAATTCTCAAATTTTTACATCCAAATGAACATACAGTACTAAAAAATTCTCAAACATCCGAAAAAATATCAAGATTTTAACGATAAAATGAAATTCGAAATAATACAAGACTTATATAAACATAATAATAAATTATTAAAAATAATCTCTAAAATAATAATTTCAAAATTACCCTTAATAATAAATTGCTTTTTTAAAAGGCAATTACATTTTGAAAATAATATTAAAAAATTTAAGTAATGGAACCAGATTTCTGTACAAAATTATAATAAAATATCAATAAAATCCACTAAAAATTGTTTACAGCACATTATTGATTCTTAACAGAAGTGCCACGGCATATTAATGTGCCTGAACATTAGCAGGGTGTGCCACGGAACTTCTGAGACTATGATATTGACTGATAAAAAAATTAAAATAATTTAACACAATATTTATTTTTTAAATAAAGAACAAAAAGAGAATACAATTTTAGACGAATTTTATTAACAGTTAATGGGAAAAAGTGTCAGTACTTGCAGTAGTTGCAAAAATAAACATAACGTTAAAGAAAGTAGAGAAGTGGATGTATTTATTCATAATACTAGTTTAGAGCATGTAGAAACAGTGAAGTTCCTCGGAGTATCTCTAGATAAATTTTTGTCTTGGGACTTCGTTACCAATCAAGTTTGTAGTAAAATATCATCTGGGGTATTTGCCCTAAAACAAATTGCCAGATTATATGATAAAAAATTACTAATGGCAGCTTATCATGGCCTCATTCTGTCTCATATCCGTTATGGTATCTTAGTATGGGGTAATATGAATAGGGTTTTTAAAATTCAAAAGAAAGCTATTAGGTGTATGGTGGGAGCTAACCAGCTAACCTCATCCACACCACTATTTAAGGAGCTTAAATTGCTTACAGTTCCCTCTCTTTACATTTTTCAGGTGATTATGTTTGTTAGGCAAAATAATTTTATGCAGAATTTCAATGTTCACAATCATAACACGAGAAACAGAAATGATTATTATGTGGCTAATCACTCCATAAAATTGTTTGAACAAAAACCTACTTATGCAGGGAGAAAATTCATGAATAAATTACCCAAATTTTTAAAATATTGTGATAATTTGCATTCCTTTAAAAAAAATCTAAAAAATTACTTTTTATAGCGTACAAGAATTTCTTTCTTAATAGTAGTGATACATTGTGTGATTCTTATAAATGTATTTCAGGTGTTATAACTGACATGTCCTATACTCCTCCTGGAGTCTCCGGGATGCACAAAAAAAACATCGAGTTACAACATCGGTTATAACATGGAGAAGGAAAGTACAAGGAAAATTAACAATTAACTGAAATGATTAGAAAAAATAAAAACTAAAATTTTTCAGACACCTGTATAGAATGGGTGACAACCGGTTGACGAAACAAGTTTTTAACACTCTAAATAATTTACCTAAGGTGTCAGAGAAATAGTTTAAAGAAGTCAGAAAGGATATTGAGAAAACCGAAATACACCGAGAAAACTTAATGAACCAAACCAAATTCAGAAAACTAATTATGACTTTAAGTGTTTCCAAGGAGAACAAAAACAGAACACCACGTGGACAAAATAAAGGAGAAAAACTTACACTGAACAAATGCTGTGAATGTAGACGGCAAAAAGAACTTCAAGAAACATCTAATCAACTCACATGGTATAAAATTTGCCCTATACGAGAGAAAAAAATTGTATTATACAATTTTTAACATCTAATTTTTTTATTCATTTAATCAATCCCAAAAAAAATTTCATTATTGTAATTTTAAAAATTTTACGGCATAGAAAACCACACTGAGAATTGATGGCGCATTACATTAATGGTTTTACAGTTTATAAATAATGTTTGAATAACTATGAGGCATGTTCAGAAAGTAAGTACCGTTTTTAAGAAAAACAATTTTTTTCAACACAATTTTATTTCTACATGAAAGCCCAAACCTTAAACTATTTTTCGACATAGTTTCCACCGATGTTCAAATACTTGTCGTAGCGGGTGATCAATTTGTCTATACCCTCTTCGTAGAAGGTTCCCGCCAACGAATGTAGCCACGACTCCACGGCAGTTTTCACTTCATCGTCGGTTTCAAAGCGTTGGCCGCCTAGCTCGCGCTTCATGTGCAGGAACAAGTGGTAGTCAGATGGTGCCATGTCCGGACTGTAGGATGGGTGATCAAACTGCTCCCAACGAAATTGTCGAACCAATGTTTGAGTGTCACCACCAGTATGGGGCCGAGCATTGTCATGGAGCAACACAATTCCTCCAGTTTGTTTTGAATTGCCAGCCTTAGTTTTGATAAGGTTTCGCAATACCTTGCCGCATTAATGGTTTTACCTCTTGGGAGAAAATCAATCAGCAAAACACCTTTTCGATCCCAAAAGACAGTGCACATGATTTTTTTTGCAGACATTCTCGTCTTGAATTTTTGTTTCTTCGGGGATTGCGTGTGTCCCCACTCCATTGACTGCTGTTTAGATTCCGGTGTGACATGACGGACCCAAGTTTCATCACCTGTCACAATTTTGTTTAAAAAATCCTCACAATCATCACTGTACCGTGTGAGAAAAGTCAAAGCACTTCAGAGTCTCTTGGTTCTGTGCACGTCAGTAGCGGGAACCTTCTACGAAGAGGGTATAGACAAATTGAACACCCGCTACGACAAGTGTTTAAACATCGGTGGAAACTATGTTGAAAAATAGTTTAAGGTTTGGGCATTCATGTAGAAATAAAATTGTGTTGAAAAAAAATTGTTTTACTTGTTTTTTTTTAAAAACTGTACTTACTTTCTGAACATGCCTCGTAGTTAAAATTATAATTCTATCATTAATTAATTATTATTAAAAAGCTTCTACTTACGATAACACAAATGTACGATAGATAGATAAATACGTCTGCGTTAAAGTGAACGACACAATTCGTTAAAGATTTCATTAAGAACTGATTTAAAAAGAAAAAAACAATTAAGATTCATAAGCACTTAAAAAGTTATTTGAAAGGAAAAAAATTATTTGTGCGACTCGTACATCAGTTACGAGTTAAAAATGATAAAACAATGATCACAATATTAGTGTTTATATAAGTTTTAAAAATCATGTATATGTCCTTGTATGGAAATTTAAATTTCTAAAGAAATCTAATTTAAATTTGTTTAAGTCTATTTACTATTTGAAATGTTCGTACTGGTTGTGCCAATTACAATACGTATTGTCGTTTATACATTTTTAAATGCCCGATTTCGTTTCGTATAAGTTAAAATAAACAGATGGCAAATCAGAATCATTTTCTTGATAATTTTTTAAAAAATAAAGTTAATCTATGTAAACAGATGATTTTAGGAAAATGGAAGGAGAAGGTAAATGCAGGAATAATGATTGGACGTGAGTGTTTTATAAATACACTTCTATTTGCAGATGACCAAATCCTGATCCAGGAAACAGGAGACGACCTGCAATACTCCATATACCAACTGACTAAAGTATGTGAAGAGTATGACCTTCGTATCTCAGCGGCAAAAACTAAAGTGATGGCTTTCAAAGGGAAATGGCCAGTTCGAACGAAGATAGTGGTTAGAGATTCAGTTTTGGAGCAAGTTTCTGCTTTTACATACTTGGGCTGTACACTCACCTATGAGAAAGACATAGATGTTTCGAATAAAATAAATAAATTCCAATATCTTTGCGGAACAATCCATAGGAGCTTGAAGAACAAAAAGCAAGGAGAGAAACGAAACTGAAATTCTACCAGACCATGGCCATCCCAATATTGTTGTATGGAAGTGAAGCATGGGTTCTCGGTAAAAAGGAAGCAAGCAGAATTCAGGCGGCAGAAATGCGCTTTCTAAGGAGTGTTAAAGGCTGTACAAGATTGGATATCTTGCGAAATGAAGATATTCGAAATGAACTAAAGGTGGAGTCATTGAACGGGATGATGGAGAAATATCGAATCAAATGGAGAGAACATCTGGAAAGAATTCCATCTGATAGAATCCCCTTTCAGTCTCTGAAATATAAACCAATAGGAAGAAGAGATATTGGAAGGCCTAGGAAAAGATGGGAACAAAACTAGAAATTAAAAAAATTAAAAAGTAATCGACAAAATTAAAAATTAACAGAAGGAGGCAATCTTATAGACCGGAACAGGCAGACATGCCTATGCCGTGGATGTCAGAAGAAGAAGAAGAAGAAGATGATTTTCGGAGATGAAGGTTCCTGGTTCAAATCCCAGTAAAGGTAGTTACTTTTATACGGATTTGAATACTAGACAGTGGTTGTGGGTGTACTTTGATGGTTGGGGTTCAATTAACCACACTCTCTCAGGAATGGTCAACCTGAGTCTGTACAAGACTACATCTCATTTAAACGTCATACACATCATCCTCATCTCATTGGGTCATCGGGTTGCTTATTGTTCTCAATTGAACAGATTGCAACGTACACACATTAGGGATTACAAAAAAAAATAAAGGAAAAATATGTGAACAACATTTAGGTAAAAAAAATCTGGTGTAAAACACTCACACGACTTTCTCTTGCCGATGCAAATAATTAACAATTTATATACATAAAATTTGATGTATGTATGTGTGTGTGTATTTCCCTTTATCTCAGTGGTGTCAAACTCAATTTTGAAGAGGGCCATATATTAAATTTAGAATGTGTAGGCGGGCCAGATTCAAATAACAAAAAATGTACTGAATTATTATAACATTTTATTTATTTAATTGTATAGTATTAATAATATACGGTTGTTAAAAATCATATCAAAGTTATAAAAGATGGTAATTATTTTGAGCTCGAGGATCCAGATACCTGACTTCTCTTGTTTTTGACAAGCTCATTGATGTCAGGTAGAGATGGCACTACTGTCTATCTCTCTCGCTTGTCTGGGCACGCGCTGCCCTTAAAATTACTTATAAATGTAGTGTGCGCATTTTAAAACTTCCGTAGAGGAATCGAGTGAAGTCTTAAAGCTCCAAAAAAACATGATTCTTCTTTCTGTGACACATTGCGATCGCGGGCCGTATTGATACAGCCCAAGGGCCAGTTGCGGCCCGCGGGCCGTATCTTTGACATGACTGCTTTATCTCCTAAATTACTGAACCAATTTTCATGCAGTTTTTTTATGTTGCAACTATGATGCCGGAGCAGGTTTTAGGCTATTGAAACCCTTAAAAAGTTAGCCCTAAAGGGTTGTAAATAATGTTTATGTCCTACATTAAGGCTTTTATGAGGTTAGATAATCTGGTGCTTTTAAACCAGCTGATGTGATTCAAATAAAGATTTGTCATAAATAAAGTCACATGATTTTTCAAATAGCAATGTGGTGCTAAGGATCAGCTGGTGACGACATCACGTGATAATTTCTATTTTATTATGTGGATACGATTTTGTATTGTTGAGTATTTTATAAAAGTAAAGTTCCGTGTTTCTTTAATTTGTTTTAACCCACCGGGTTGGTCTAGAGGTAAAGTCGTCGCCAAAATCAGCTGTTTAACAGCTGATTTTCGGAGACGAAGGTTCCTGGTTCAAATCCTAGTAAAGGTAGTTAGTTACTTTTATACAGATTTGAATACTAGACAGTGGTTACCGGTGTACTTTGATGGTTAGGGTTTAATTAACCATACTCTCTCAGGAATGGTCGGCCAGGGTCTGTACAAGACTACACCTCATTCTCATCTGATTGGGTCATGGGGTTGCTTATTGTTCTAAATTGAACAGATTGCAACGTACACAAATTAGGAATAAAAAAAATAAAAAAAATTGTTCAGGCAAATCCAAGGCGAAAGCCCTAACATCATCGTTTTTACCTCATTTTCTGGATAACCCGGATCGGGCCCCCAGCCTAAGTTGAACCGGGTTAATAAGTTTCTTCTATACTTAGATTCCAACTATAATTATGTACATAAGATCTGGTTCCATTACGAACATAAATTAAGTAATAAAATATCGTTTCTCACAGAGTACCCTTACAGAAATTAAAAATATAACACAAAATCACTTTACAAAAAACTAAATAAAATTGATTCTAACAGTTGTTGGGTATTTTAAGACTGTCCTTGACGATTTAACTTTTCCATTTACTTAACACATGGCCGGTCCGTTGGCGTAGTGGTTAGCGCAACTGGCTTCTACACCAGGGTCCCGGGTTCAATTCCCGGTCAGGTCTGACAACATTTTTTCATCACTCATTTTCATATCATCCTTATCAACCATCTGCATTAGCAGAAATTGCAAAAGTCAGACGTAAAAAAAAAAAAAAAATTAACGCACACAATCTGTTTATAACTTGATGGCCTCCCGCAGAGGAAAGCGATATGCGGATTGTAAAACCATTTCACAAAACATTTCTAATTTTTTTATGTCTATATTTACATTTGCCGGCACATTTTTTTGTGCCGGCTGCGTTGGCAAAGTTGGTAACGTGCTCGCCTCTCATCATGCGGTCTTGGGTTCGAATTCCATTCAGGCACAGCATATTTTCATACGTTACAAAAAATCATTTCATCATTCACCGTCTGCATTAGCAGTAATTGCAGAACAGTCGGACGTTAAACAAAAAAAAAAAAAAATAATAATAATATATTTACATTTATAAACTAACTGTAAAATGTTTTTATACTGTACTGTTTATTGTTGAAAATGACATGGATGAGTGGGAATGAAACTGTCTAGCGATTTGCAATTGTTTTTATTTTTTATTAACTTGTACAAAATGACCCGTTAGTATTTGGTGGTGTTTCTGACACTGCGTACTTGGTGATACGTCGTAGACAAAGTTGGTGCATAATTATCACCACCTGCACTCCCACTCTGCTTTTTTAAAGCCTTTTCGCATTCCTTGGTGAACTACAATCTATGGCTTTTTATTGTGTTTTGAACACTCTTAGCATTTAAGCCATGCTTAGTACCTAACTAGTCCGAAGTGTCAAATCGTTTTAATTAATTTGAATACTCCTTCAGCTGAGAACTCCACGATAATTCATTCTGTTTATAATCTTTTATGAAAGTAATTACTGATTCCTTACTTTCGCCCATTATGCAAAAATAATTATTTTATCAAACATCCTATGTAGGATTTTTAAACAGCCGTATTATTTTTGAATTGAAATATATATTTCTAACCACCAGAATACGGTAGCATAAAACACTTACCAATGTTTATAGCGCTTTCGTGTATCTTGTACACATCTTCAGTAAATTAAAATTTATTTTACGTCAAAATTTAAAACTTTCTGCTCCTACCATGGTAGATAAGGAATAGTCGATTCTTTTAGATTTTGACGTAAAATAAATTTTAATTTACTGAAGATGTGTACAAGATACACGAAAGCACTATAAACATTGGTAAGTGTTTTATGTTACCGTATTCTGGTGGTTAGAAATATATATTTCAATTCAAAAATAATAATATATAAAACAAATTATTAATTGAAAATTAAATGTACTGGTAACGCAATATTTTTGAAGATCGTCAGCAACAATAAGACTTGACTACGCGAGGGGAGGGGGTGGAAGTGCTACTATTATGTACTTTTCTAAATACATAATAGCGACAGCTCTGACCATGACATCATGTTGTAGTTTTATTACTCTTACATTGATTTATTACGTTTACAACTACGTCGTTTTATAAACATCCCATTCTATTAGTCTTTATTGATTCTTAATAATTATCCTAAATAATAAACATTCATTCTAAATAAGCCATAATACTAGGCCTAAGCTATATTTAGTATCCTTTTTGGTTATCAGCAGTAAACTGAATAACTGCACCCTGACATTTGTAGTGATAGACTAGTTAGTCCGTGAGTTCCGACGATGCTAGCTTATTATTGTGAGTAATACTAGTTTTACGGTAATTTCAAAATGTTATTGTATTTTTAGGGTTTTCATATTTCATTATTTTCAGTAAAGTTATGTTAAATTTAGATTGAATTTTAAACAATTCGCTTTCGGTAAATAATTACATTACTCTTTGCTAATTTAGTGTTAGGGGTGATGAAGTGAATTTTATTAGTTAAGTGTTTGTGGTGGTTGATAGATGTGCTATGCTTTCAGGTTGGTAGATGTAAGTAGGATAGTCCTACTGTCTGACTGTAGTCATGATAGAAGCAATCGTCAACTTATAGCGCGTTACCAGTAGATAAGAACAAACAATAGCTGCCGGTTTCACAAGAAGGCACAAGTTATAACGAAAAGAAATGAAAAATTATACATGAGATTCCCTAGTCGAGTGGGAAGACACGCGCTACAAAATAAAAGGTATGTGTCATTGAAAGTTGAATGGCGTGGCTGCATGCATTACGCGAAAGACGAACGTTGAACGCAAAATTGAATTGTCTAGGACAGCCTTTAGATTAAAAGATCGCAGCAAACAGCCCAGCGTGCAGAGAGGAACAGAAAATGCCCACTGCTCCATTTTTCCTCCAATCTTAACATCGTTGACTTGAAGCAGATTAAGTCTACGTCCAAAAATGACCATTTTGAGCAATTATTTATATGCAAAACATTCTTCTAGATTACAATTTCATGGTGCAGAGAAGTATTGTACATCCAATATTATTCAAAAATATATACTAAACATAATTTTTTTAGATTTTTATCTCTTAAAATTAATGAGGAATCCACCGGGTTGGTCTAGAGGTAAAGTCGTCGCCAAAATCAGCTGTTTAACAGCTGATTTTCGGAGACGAAGGTTCCTGGTTCAAATCCTAGTAAAGGTAGTTACTTTTATACAGATTTGAATACTAGAGAGTGGTTTTCGGTGTACTTTGATGGTAGGGGTTTAATTAACCATACTCTCTCAGGAATGGTCAACCTGGGTCTGTACAAGACTACACAGTCTCATTTACATGTCATACACATCATCCTCATCTGATTGGGTCATGGGGTTGCTTATTGTTCTAAATTGGACAGATTGCAACGTACACAAATTAGGAATAAAAAAAAAATTTAATGAGGAGCATTAAAAGAAAACTTTAAAATGGCTCTCCTGAAAAATAATATTTTTGGACATATGATACTTCTGCTCTAAGCCAACGATATACGAGGGTTATTCAGAAAGTAGGGAACGTTTTGTAAATAAACAAAAACTATGTGAAAGAAATTTTTTTTATTATATACATCTGAAAGAATGACTAAAATACTACTTTTCTACATAGTCACCAAGCAAATTGAGGCACTTGTCATAGCGGTGGACAAGCTTCAAAATTCCTTCGTCATAGAAATCTGCCGCCTGCGACCGCAGCCACTCAGTGACGCGCGCTCGTGTTTTGGGTGTGCTGCAAGGTGTGCTGCTCATTGACTTTCTCGAGCGTGGTGCAACAATAAACTCTGATCGGTACTGCCAAACATTGCGCAACCTTAGGAGAGCAGTTCAAAACAAGCGCCGAGGAAAGTTGTCGTCAAAAATTTTGTTTCTTCATGACAATGCCCGAACTCACACGGCAAACCGCACAAAAGAACTCCTTGATTCATTCAAATGGGAGGTTTTCCCTCATCCACCCTATAGTCCTGATCTTGCACCGAGTGATTTTCACTTGTTTCCAAGAATGAAGAACTGGCTAGCAACACAGCGCTTCGACGACGACGAGGAACTCCGGGCGCGCGTCACTGAGTGGCTGCGGTCGCAGGCGGCGGATTTCTATGGCGAAGGAATTTTGACCCTTGTCCACCGCTATGACAAGTGCCTCAATTTGCTTGGTGACTATGTAGAAAAGTAGTATTTTAGTCACTATTTCAGATGTATATAATAAAAAATTTTTCTTTTACATAGTTTTTGTTTATTTACAAAACGTTCCCTACTTTCTGAATAGCCCTCCTACAATCTATTATTTCGCAGCCAAGTAGATATGACTAAGAGATGGAACAGAAAAATCGTTAACACGTTGACTGCCACACTAAATTTTGTGACACTTACAGCGGGGCCATCGTACTTTTGTTTTATTTTTCACATTTTATTCCTTTATTTTCTTATTTTACTTCATTTATTAATTAAAATAATAACAGCTATTCTTTTTTTGTAAAATTAAGTTGCGACACACTTTTGGATCACAAGCCCTGCTAGAATGATTTTACATTTCACCATGCCATGTGACCCATTTTTGCGTCACAATAAAAAAAGTAATTAACATAATTATTGTGTTTAGTTGCAAAGTATTCTAGACGATTTCTTTTAACCAAAGTAAGCAAAAGTAAAATAATAAAATTTAAAATAATAGCAACATTCTAGTAAAGGACAACAAGGAAAACTACCTGTATATGAAATATGCTATTACAGTAAAACCTCCTTAATCCGGCATTCTACAATCCGGAATTGTCTATAATCCGGCATCAACGGCAATAGACAAAAATTATAGAATTGCCTTCACAATGAACATTGTAAAGTGAGCAACCCGACAGCTACCGCCAACACTCAAGAGCCACAAAGCCTCACGTTTGTAAAATTTGCTGAGTCAAATAAACAATACAATATGGCCGAAGTTATGAACTTGCATGTAATAAAAAATGATTTTTTTAAATAAAAAAAATATTAGTTGTAAGAAGCAAGTAGATATTAGATCTTTTTTCCAGCCATCTACCAGTGCTGTTGCTAAAAACCACGAATAGTAAAGTACTGTACTGTACTGTATTCAAATTTATTTCATCATGTACTGTACTTAAAAAATGCATTTCAATATCTCTCCTGTACTTATATATTGATTTATATTGTTTAAATAACCCATGTTTAAATAATAAATACCTACAGTAAAAGTTTCTTGTGCAAATTGTGTTATTTTTTATACGACTCCTGTATTTTTATAAATAACCTCCGTAGTCCAGAATTTCCTTTAATCCGGCAAGCTTCGAGTCCCAAACGTGCCAGATTAAAGAGGTTCTACTGTATTTGAAAAATACCAACTATTTAAACAGTCTTATGTGTATAATGTCACTCTCTGAAGCTGTGGCTTTCGAAACCATAAAACACGGCTTAAAAATCAGTCATGTACTGTGACTCATTTTTGATGCACATGGCCCATTTTTAAAGACAAGTGTGACACATATTTGAGTCACGTAGCAGTCAACGTGTTAATGGGTATTTGTCTCTGAGACATTACGCTGTTTAGGTTGATCTATACTAGAATTATTACCGTTAGTTGAAACATTGATGTCCACGTAATCAGCAGATGAGAAAGATCTTCTGTAAGTCGGTAATCGTGACCGCCCACCGATCATTCCAGTTAAATTTAAATTAGAATTTTGCATTTGCGGAGGAGTTTTCTTCTTTTTCAATTGATTAAATCTCGAATAAAAACTTTTCCGTCTAATTCGTTCGCTGACCGATTCTTCAGCTGCATTCGAAGTGCTCGCAGTCGGTGATGACGACGTGATAAAATCTCTCGCATCGAGATAATCCGAATTCGCCGAATACGTATCTGAATTATCATCGTTCGGCGATAAAAGTATTAACGATGAATTATCATCGAAATTATCATACATATCATCACAACTCGGTGTCGAATCAGCGCTGCGATACGGACGTGAAAATTCAAGTTTTTCTAACGCAGCGATTTTTAATAATCTCGATTGACGATTCGCTGATTCAAGACTGCTCGATTTTTTCATCGAATAATTATTATCATCTTTTACATAATTATTTTCAGTCTTAATTGAATTTAAATCGCGATAATTACTTACCGTTGGTGGATTCAAATCATTACGAATGGATGATGTATCGAAATTACTTATCGAACTTCTTCTGGTATCAACCGAAGAACTGATATTGAATTCAAAATTATTAGCTTTACCGATTTTCCTTCGTCGAATCGGTTCTTGAATTTGTGCGATAACATTTTCATTACTAATCGTGATATTTTTATTATCGTAATTATTATTATTAACCGTTTCAGTCTTATCAATATTATCACGATTATCGGGTTTCAAATTTTTCTTCTTCTTTTTAATAAATTTCTGAATCGTTTTTATCGCTTCAGCATTTTTCTCGTAATTAACGGACGAAGAACGTTTCGCTTTTTGTTTTTTCGGTACAATCGATACATCGTCCAAAGAAACGGCACGTTTTATTAATGTCGATTCTCTATCGATTATATCGCATTCTTTAGGACCGATACTACTTTCTTTTAAAGCTTTAATCGTTTTATCGATTCTGGTTAATTTTTTAGTTTCATTTTTCGTGGGAACGATCGATTTATTATTATTAGTTTTCTTACTGTACGTACTTTCTTCTAAAGGTGTATCGTAAAAATCAGGTCTTAAAAATCTCGATATTCTTCGGGTTTTCATTTTACTCGATTGTTTATCTTCAACGACGTTATTATCATCATCTCTTTTCAATGTTTCATTCGTTTGTTCAATTAATTCTCGATTACTATCGCAATTTATATTGATATTATTACCTTCAACAGATTTCTCGGTCAAGAATTTACCAAGAATTGACCGATCCGGTGTAATACTTTGCGAATACCTACGTTGATCCTTTCTAATTGAATTAGTATTAAATTTTTCATTATTATTTCCATAACTTAACGATAACGTGCGTCTATAATTCGGTATTTTCGTTGAATTTGATTGATTGATAGACGTATTACTTGAATTATTAATTGGATTATAATTCGATCGAAAATCATCGATGGAATTTATATTCGAATATAAACTTTTCGGTCGATTAAAACGCGATATTGACGGTGTATAAACCGAATCTAATGTATCATATTTCGGTTTAATATATTTCGGTATATTTTCGGTGGATATTTTACTGAAATTATCGTTTAAATTATCATGATTATCATTACCAGAAGATGTTGTCGATAAATCATTATTAACATCATTAGTATTATTTTGTTCAGTACTGTTATCGCCCAAATTATCCGATGTATCGATTTGTGAATTATTATTTCGATTATTATCGATATCGCAATTTGTAATCGATTCACGATTTATATTACGACAAGGACTATCGACCACTCTAAACCCACGTCTGAATTCATTTCTAAATTTTTCAATATCGCCTGTACTTATACGATTCGATAATGAATTACTACCATAAGGTGTGGTAGAATCTCTGCTATGTCTTCGTAAAAATGATGATGGTGATGACAATACATCAGATCTCGATGGATTCGCAAGAGATGATGATGACGAAGTTGAATACTTACTGTAATTATTATGAATATCATCGATATAACTAGAACGACGTTTCGAATTCAACAACGGCGATGAACTTTGCGAACGAAAATCCGTTCTGATTTTATTATCGAATTCCGTATTATTTTTCTTATTTCTTATATTATCAAGTAACGAACTCCTTCGAAATTTCGGCGTAGTAGTTGAATTTAACGATAATATCCGCGATTCCGAAGAGGTATTCATCGCATTCGACGATAATGAATATCTAGAAGGCATATTATCAATGTCATGTCTACTACGATAATTGATATTATTTTCATCTATCGATTTTGATAAAGATTTTGAATCAGATGATTGCGATATCTCAGATAAATCGCTGTAACTATTCGTCGATTTCATTTCAGATTTTCTTAATTGATTTAGATGTTGAATATCGTCCGCGTGTTTCGAGTTGTTAATCGATACATCGACTGATTCTGATCGAGAATTCTTCGCCGTTTTGTAACTATCCGATAAATCGCTGTTGCTACTAACATTCGATTTATTATCGGATTTAATTAATAAATAACCGGCGTCATCTTTCGTTGTCGATTCTCGAAATGAGTTATCGTTTTTTGATGTCGATGGAGTATTATTTTTCGCGATGTTCCCAGATTCGGATTTCGGTTGTTGATTAATTTTATTATTACAATCGTCATCGTTTTTATTTATATTTTCCGATAATGATCGAAGATATTTGGAACGATGCGGTGGAGGTTTATCGCTGGAAGAATTGGTCGTCGAACGAAATGAGGTGGAACGTTGTGGTATTTTAGTAGAACTTGAATCGGGTGTTTCCGAAATGACACGGTGGACAGACGATCTTCGTTTTAAATCTGCAACGATAAAGTTTAAATTTACACAACAAATTATTAAAAATCTTATATTTTAGAATATTTTTTTTTTTTTTTTTTTTTTTTTTTTTTTTTTTTTTTTGCGCCCTGGAGACTCCAGGAGGAGTATAGGACATGTCGTCAGATGTAACACCTGAAATACATATAAGAAACACACTATGTATCACTACTATCAAGAAAGAAATTCTTGTACGCTATAAAAAGTTTCACCGATCAAGTAATTTTTTAAATTTTTTTTAAAGGAATTCAAATCCTCACAACACTTTAAAGATTGGGGTAATTTATTTATGAATTTTCTCCCTGCATAAGTAGGTTTTTGTTCAAACAATTTTGTGGAGTGATTAGCCACATAATAATCATTCCTGTTTCTCGTGTTATGATTGTGAACATTGAAATTCTGCATAAAATTATTTTGCCTAACATACATAATCACCTCAAAAATGTAGAGACAGGGAACTGTAAGCAATTTAAGCTCCTTAAATAGTGGCCTGCATGAGGTTAGCTGGTTAGCTCCCACCATACACCTAATAGCTTTCTTTTGAATTTTAAAAACCCTATTCATATTACCCATGCTAGAATTACCCCATACTAAAATACCATACCGGATATGAGACAGAATGAGGCCATGATAAGCTGCCATTAGTAATTTTTTATCATTTAATCTGGCGATTTGTTTTAGTGCAAATACCCCAGATGATATTTTACTACAAACTTGATTGATATAGAAGTCCCAAGACAAAGATCTATCTAGAGATACGCCCAGGAACTTCACTGTTTCTACATGCTCTAAACTATTATTATGAATAAATACATCCACCTCTCTACTTTCTTTAACGTTATGTTTATTTTTGAACTGCAAGTACTGACACTTTTTCCCATTAACTGTTAATAACATTTGATTCAAGAACTGCACTACGGACTCTATGTTAACATGTGTATTTACTTCAAGAGCATCTACCAGTGAACTGTTACTGATTACTGAAGTATCATCAGCAAACAACAAAGCTCTGCCATTAGGTATGACTTCTGGTAACCTATTAATGTACAATAGAAACAGAATTGGACCTAAAACTGACCCCTGTGGAACGCCTGCTTTGACTTCAAGCTTTCCAGATACAACTTTTGTAAGTTTCCCTCTAACAACCCTAGTTAACTCTACACACTGTAATCTATTAATAAGGTAAGATTGAAACCATTTCAACTCTACATCCCTAACGCCTAATGACTCTAGTGTTTTCAATAAAATTTCATGATCAACACAATCGAAAGCTTTACTCAGATCCAGAAACACTGCCAATGCTTTCTCCCCGGCGTCCAATATATCAACTACTTGCTCCACAAGTGAAACAATTGCAGTTTTAGTTGATCTACCTTTTTGGAAACCATGCTGATCCTCTGAGATGATTAGGTTTTCAGTCAAGAAACTGATTAACCTAATAAATACTACCTTTTCAAAAATTTTACTGATTGTGTTTAAAATACTTATGGGTCTATAATTTTCAACTAACTGGCTATCTCCATTCTTAAATATAGGCAATATTTTAGCCTCCTTCAGTTTGTTTGGAAATACACCTGCTTCAAGTGAGAAGTTAATCAAATGAAGGAGAGGAGTAATTAAAAGATGTTTACATTC
Source organism: Catonia carolina (assembly GCA_035578175.1). Lineage (NCBI taxonomy): Eukaryota > Metazoa > Arthropoda > Insecta > Hemiptera > Achilidae > Catonia > Catonia carolina. The sequence goes on along the minus strand of JAQMRL010000046.1, from coordinate 303,228 downwards.
TTTAACAATTATACTAGAAATCCCATCTAACCCACATGTTTTCTTACTTTTCAAACTATCAATAACTGATTCTAATTCCTCCCTTGAAACTAGGCTAAATAAGAATTGATTAACTACCTTGTTACCTTTTGGATCATAACATCCCACTGTTTCCCTAATCTGTTGTTTAAGTTTTAAAGCTACTTCCTGGTAATATTTGTTAAAATAATTACAAATTTCTATACCATTCTCTATAAGTTCATTGTTTTTGTTAACAATATTAGGTATGTCAGTAAAACTTTTGTTGCTAACTACACCTCGATTCTTATTAATTATTTCCCATATTGCTGAGTTTAGATTTGGTGAATTATGAAGAACTTCAGCAGTTTTTTTACATTTAGCTCTCTGGACTTCTCTGGCATAATGTTTTTTAATAGTTTTGTACCTTTGTTCATTAAAGGTAGTCCTATGTGAAAGAAAATCTGAGTATGCATCTCTAACTTCAGACCTCATTTGCAAAATTTCCCCTGTGACCCACTCATCTGTTTCACTGACAATATTTTTTACATCTTTCTTTTTAATTGGACAATTATTATTATAATGAAATTTTAATGTCTCAATAAAATTATGATATTTTTGATTAATGTCAGATGAATTGAAAACCGTCTTCCAATCCTCTTTGGCTAAACTATGTAACAAACAATTAATATTCCCTTGGTCTTCCTGCCTAAATTCTTTAATATTTTTTTGATTTGGGACATGACTACCTAAATCCTGAATCTCTAATACTTGGTAGCCGTGATCAGAGAGCTCTGAACCCCTTAACCTAACCTGACAACTCTCCATATTTGTTAAAATATTATCTATTATGGTTTGTGAGTGAGTAGTAATTCTTGTATAACCTTTAACTTTTATATCAAGATTGTTCATCTCCACAATATCCCTAAACTCTTCAGCCATTTTATTTTCAACAGCAAGATTTACATTAAAATCACCCAAAACTACCACTTTTATGTATCGTTCTGTTAAAACTTCCAGTAGTTCACTGAACGATGAACAAAACTGACCCCAATCACCATTAGGGGATCTATAGACACCCACCACAACCATCTTTCCCCTCTTTTCTAACCTAACTTCTACCCCAGCCACTTCAATAACCATTTCCCGAGAAAACCGTTCTATATGTAATAACGGGTGTTTTATTAAGGACGCAACCCTGATTATAAGAAGATTGAAGTAATACATTGGTAAATTTTCTATCCCCCAATCGGTATGTCGGCAACAGTGTACTCAAGTCAAAATTCAGACTTTGATTTCTTCATTTCCGGTTTTCGGCCACTTTCGGTCGAAACAGAAACTTAAAATTCAATTCAGGCCCACAAACGTATTCCATAGACTATGAATCTGAAAACGATTCGTTGCTATTTCTTGTGTTTCTGACATCTGGGTGTAACGGACGGACACAGGAAACCAAAGGATGACAATTTCAAGAATTACCAAAAAAAATTTAAATTAAAAATTTAAATTAAATTAAATTTAAATTAAATTTGCTAATAATCAATTAACAATACAACTTATACTACTTAATACATCTACTGTATTTTACTTGTTTCTTTTGAGAAATTACATTATAAAATAAAACACTCCAACACACACAGACACACACACCATGCAAGTAAAAAAAAAAAACATTAAAAAATAAATAAAATACAAAGGATGCCATAACAACAGTCAACAGTTAATACTTTTTTTTTAAATCAACACACAGCAAAAGTACCAGACATTTCAGCGAATAAATTAAATTTTGTTCTAATATCACTTTAATCTAGTAGTATAAAGTGGTGCCCGTAACAGACAGGTGGAGTGTCAAATTATTTACACTCGCTCTGTTCGTTGCAGGGCTAAAATAAATAGTTCTGTTTCTTATCACATGGTCAGCCAATTAAATGACTGAATCATTTGAGAACAGAAGAAGTAAAGGTGTAAAAGACACTGATCAGAGTTATCTCCTCTGAAAGTAATGAATTTCATTATACAGCCAGACCCTGTGGTGAATGAAGTGAAGGTGTGGTTTGCAGGGTGGAAAATTTGTGCTTTTCGGAGGGCCTGGCATGCTAATAAGTGTACTTTTCCACTCAGTGAGGAAGGCAATGGTAAACCACCTCACTCCTCGTTTTTACTTAGTAAAACCTCTAGAGGTTCAAACCAGCCTTTCGGCTGATGACCTAAACGGTATAAAGTGATTTTAAAAGAAATTACAAACTTAAATTTTAATTGATATTCATGTTCCACGACCCGACAGTTAAAAACAAAACAAAAATCTGGTGTGAAACACACACAACTTTCTCTTGCCAATGCAAATAATTAACAATAAACCTAACATTATTAATAAAACATTACAAACAAACAAAAAATTAACTTTAATAACATAACCTAATTTTAATCATGAGTGAAAGACGCAAAATGAAAATCAACCTCAGTTTGGCTTAAAAATACGGAAAATCACTCTTTCACGCTAAACTACGCTCTGTAGAGAAAAATGCTTTAAATAAAAGTTGTAGATCTCTCAATTTCCTATAAATTTTATTATATACACTTTTGTCGTAAAGTGCCGAAATTCTAAGGCCGAAATATTAAAAAAAAATAGATTTTTCACATGTTTTCGTGAGAAAAAACAGAAAATTGCTAATTTACAGCTTAACTAAGCGTTATACAAAAACATGTTTGAAATAAAAGTTGTAAAATTTTATATTCTCTACAACTTTTATTACATACATTTTTGCGGTAAAATGCATAATAAAGTCGCTATCTTAAAAAAACAATTTTTTCACGTGAAAACAGCCTCACCAAGAATTTCAGGAAGCAAGGCGCCTACCCTATCTTATAGAGCATAAAAAATTAAGTCAACCAGGCGATTTTTAAAAAAATCGTAGGACCAGTTTTTGAGAAAATCACAAAAAAGTGAAAAATTACACGAATAAACTACTACTTCCAGTTGACCGATTTTGATGAAAATTTTCGTGTCGGGTCCGGTAGTGGTATGTAACTTAAGTTTCAAGTTTCAAGCTCGTACGATGTTCTGTTCTTGAGATATTCTGTTCACACACACACACACACACACACAGACCAATCGCTAAAAACATGTTGCTGTGTGGGTTGAGGGGGTCTGTTTACGTGTAGATCCGGTGAAGAGTGGATTTGTTAAAATCGACATGAAAACAATACTTTCCTTCCTATATATAGGCTTCATATAGGCAAGAAAAAGTAAAAATTAGCGAGAATATTTTATTTGTTTTACTGCATTATTCATTTCCATTCCTGATTGCAATGAGTTACAGATTGGTACAGTTTAACAACTTAACATTCCTATAGTCCAGCCTCTCTTAGTTTGCTCCTAATGTAAACAAATAATGACGTCACTGAGCATGCGCATTATATCAAAATGTGTACACGCTGATTAAAAAGTAACAACAAAATACTTTCAAAAGTATTTAAATACAAAATACTTTTAAAAGTATTTTTATAAATGAAATTGTTAGGCGTACATCATGACTGATGTTTTTAGTACTTTAAGTACTTATAATTTAAAAATAGTTAACTTAATAGAAATACAACCCACCGGGTTGGTCTAGAGGTAAAGTCGTCGCCAAAATCAGCTGTTTAACAGCTGATTCTCGGAGACGAAGGTTCCTGGTTCAAATCCTAGTAAAGGTAGTTACTTTTATACGGATTTGAATACTAGACAGTGGTTACCGATGTACTTTGATGGTTGGGTTTCAATTAACCATACTCTCTCAGGAATGGTCGGCCTGGGTCTGTACAAGACTACACAGTCTCATTTACACGTCATACACATCATCCTCATCTCATTGGGTGATGGGGTTGCTTATTGTTCTGAATTGAACAGATTGCAACGTACACAATTAGAAATAAAAAATAGAAATAAGAGATCCGTAAAGTCGGGGACTCTAGCGTGTGCACCCTGTAGTAGGTGGCTTTTGTTTGTTGACAGTAGGAGCAAACTAACAACGGCTCAACTGTAGATGCTAAGAATCAAATAACGGGTGATTCAAAAAGAGCGCCGGTTTTTAAACGGCTGGTAAATTTTTGTTTATCGGTTGGCAACATTGTTAGACCTCATTTCTATTTCGGAGATCATTCCGATTGACGATTCAGTTGTAGTTTCTCTTGTTCACAGTGTAGTACTCTCGCAGTCTGTGTCTAATCATGGAGAAGTTTACTATTGCACAACGAGTGTTAATAGTCAAAACATTTTACCAGATTGGAGAGAGTTATGCGGCTACTGTCAGGTGACTTCGCGGTACTCTAGGACGTAATGAAGCACCGAATGAATCAACAGTTCGCAGGCTCATGAAAAAGTTTTTTGAGACGGGTTGAACAGTCGACCTTAAAAGTTCTGGATGTCGTCGTTCTGGCCGAACTGAGCAGAACGTTGCGTTGGTTCGTGACAGTGTGGCTGTTAGCCCAGCAAAATCAATACGTCGCCGTTCTCAACAATTGGGTTTACGATGTTCTTCTGTACGGAGAATTCTTTGGTACGATCTCCAATATCACCCGTATAAAATTCAGTTGACGCAACATTTGAAAGTGGCAGACCACCAGAAGAGACGACAGTTTGTTGACTGGGTATTGAGAAAACGGCAGGATGATGACACCTTCGCAAACAAAATCATTTTCAGTGATGAGGCGCACTTCCACTTAAACGGTTTTGTTAATAAACAGAACTGCCGTATGTGGGGTTTAGGAAACCCTCGCGTGGTTAATGAAAGGGAAATGTATGCACAGCGAGTGACAGTTTGGTGTGGCTTTTGGTCGGGCGGTGTCATCGGCCCTTACTTTTTTGAAAATCAAGAAGGACAAGCCGTGACAGTAAATGGAGACCGATACTGTACGATGATTAGGGAGTTTTTGTGGCGTCATTTGGATGGAATGGACATTGACGAGTTGTGGTTTCAGCAGGATGGTGCCACCTGTCACGCTGCACGAGAAACAATGTTGTTGCTCCGTGAACGGTTCCAGGATCGCATCATTTCTCGTAATTCCAACCATCAATGGCCACCAAGGTCGTGTGACTTGACGCCTTGTGACTTTCATCTTTGGGGTCATCTGAAGTCATTGGTGTATGCCAATAAGCCCGGAAACATCAATGACTTGAAGGAGGAAATTCGACGGGTTATCGGGCAAATGGAAGTCGAAACTTGTCGTGCAGTAGGGCTAATATCCAATTTCTTGGACAGAGTTGATGCGTGCCAGCGCAGTAGAGGAGGACACATGCATGACATCATTTTTCATACATGAAATCGGAAGGTAAGATGAACTTGTTGATGTATTTATTTTCAGTTTTTCAATAAAATAAATCTCTTAATTTGATATATCAAAACCGGCGCTCTTTTTGAATCACCCTATATGAGACTTTCCACTTAATATTTACTACACGAGCCACTATACCATAAGAGTGATTTAATTCATTTTAACTTTCTCTTGCCTATATGAATATATAGTAAGGAAAGTATTGTTTTCATGTCGATTTTAACAAATACACTCTTCACCCACTATACACGATTTCAGACCCCCTGAACCCACACAACAACATGTTTTTAGCGGTTGGTCTGTGTGTGTGTCCGTGTGCGTGGGTGTGTGTCTGTGTATACAAAACATCTCAAGAACGGAACATCGAACGAACTTGAAACTTACGTTACATACCACTACCGGACCCGACACGAACATTTTCATCAAAATCGGTCAACCGGAAGTAGTAGTTTATTTGTGTATTTTTTCACTTTTTTGCAATTTTCTCAAACACTGGTCCTACGATTTTTTTTTAAAATCGCCTGGTTTACTCAATTTTTTATGCTCTACAAGATAGGGTAGGCGCCATGTTTGCTTAAATTCTTGGTGAGGGTGTTTTCACGTAAAAACGTTGTTTTTTTAAGATTACGGCTTTAATATACATTTTAGCGCAAAAATTTATGTAATTAAAGTTGTAGAGAATTTAAAATTCTACAACTTTTAATTCAAACATTTTTTTTATAACGCTTAGTTTAGCGGTAATTAGCAATTTTATGTTTTTTCTCACGAAAACGTGTGAAAAATCGATTTTTTTAAGATTTCGAGCTTAGTATGCATTTAACGACAAAAGTGTATAATTATAATCAAAATTATAAGAAATGAAAAGATCTACAACTTTTATTTTAAACATTTTTCTCTACAGAGCCTAATTTTACGTGAAAAAGTGATTTTTTTGTATTTTTAAGCCAAACTGAGGTTGATTTTCATTTTGTGTCTTTCACTCATGATTAAAATAAAGTTATGTTTATTGAGGTTAGTTTTTTGTTTATTTGTAATGTTTTATTACTAATGTCTGCCCATAACGGACAGGTGGAGTGTCAAATTATTTACACTCAATCTGTTAGTTGCAAGGCTAAAATAAATAGTTCTGTTTCTTATTACATGGTCAGCCAATTGAATGACTGAATCATTTAAAAGCAGAAGAGGTAGAGGTGTAAAAGACACTAATCAGAGTTATATTCTCTGAAAGTAATGAATTTCATTATACAGCCAGACCCTGTGGTGAATGAATTGAAGGTGCCATTTGCAGAGTGGAAAATATGTGCTTTTCAGAGGGTCCGGCATGCTGATAAGCGTACTTTTCCACTCAGTGAGGAAGGCAATGGTAAACCGCCTCACTCCTTGTTTTACTTAGTAAAACCTCTACAGGTTCAAACCAGCTTTTTGGCTGATGACCTAAACAACAACATTACTAATGTTAGCTTTATTGTTAATTATTTGCATTGGCAAGAGAAAGTTGCATGAATGTTTCACACCAGATTTTATAAAATAAATTGAGAAATAATTTAATTTGTTTGTTATTATTTTTATGAAAATACTAGATAACATTATCATTATATTTAACAATAAATTAATAATAGTTGAAAATACATTTAAAAAGAAAAAACCAAACCTGATAACAGATGTTGCAATGTCGATAAAATTATTTTATTATTTTTTTTTTAAATAACATTATTTGCAATCAGTTTTTTAAAAATAAACTATAAACAAATCTTTTGAATTTACAAATCACAAGTTGAGGCCTCATTACCCTGAGTACCTCTTATTATATCAATTATTCATGTGTTCAAAGAGAAAATTACTATGTGCAAAGATATTTACATTTTACAATACGAAATACTTTTCAATATAATTTTATATACGAGGCGTGTTCAGAAAGTAAGTACCGTTTTTAAAAAAAAACAAGTAAAACAATTTTTTTCAACACAATTTTATTTCTACATGAAAGCCCAAACCTTAAACTATTTTTCGACATAGTTTCCACTGATGTTCAAACACTTGTCGTAGCGGGTGATCAATTAGTCTATACCCTCTTCGTAGAAGGTTCCCGCCACTGATGTGCACAAAACCAAGAGACTCGAAAGTGCTTTGACTTTGCTCACACGGTACAGTGATGATGGTGAGGATTTTTTAAACAAAATTGTGACAAGTGATGAAACTTAGGTCCGTCATGTCACACCGGAATCTAAACAGCAGTCAATGGAGTGGCGACACACGCAATCCCCGAAGAAACAAAAATTCAAGACGACAATGTCTGCACAAAAAAAAATCATGTGCACTGTCTTTTGGGAACGGAAAGGAGTTTTGCTGATTGATTTTCTCCTAAGAGGTGAAACCATTAACACGGCAAGGTATTGCGAAACCTTAAGAAAACTAAGGTGGGCAATTCAAAACAAACGGAGAGGAATTGTGTTGCTCCATGACAATGCTCGGCCCCATACCGCTGGTGACACTCAAACATTGGTTCAACAATTTCGTTGGGAGCAGTTCGATCACCCGCCCTACAGCCTGGACTTGGCACCGTCTGACTACCACTTGTTCCTGCACATGAAGCGCGAGCTAGGCGGCCAATTATTTTAAAGACATTAAACATTTTAAAGGCATTATTTTAAAGATTTATGGCTAATTCATTTTTGTGACTTTCAAGTCTCGCCTGATATTTTCTATTAAAACGCCTGATATTGTAGAGAGTTTTAAATATCTTGGAGAAACAATCACAAACAATCTTAATGAGAGGGCAGCATGGAATCAGAGAAATTCTACACTTTCCAAAGGACAGCAAATTACTAAAAACACTTACAACAAAAAATGTCTTTCCATTCACACAAAACTTAAACACTACAAAGCAGTTCTAAGATCACAAGTAATGTATGGCAGTGAAACCCTCTTCAGTATTGATGGAAACGGAATAAAAGAAACAATCAGAAAAATAGAAAGAAGGATTCTTAGAACCTGCATAAACAAGAAACACATAGTTGACAACCAGCACAGACTTTTACCAAGAGAACAAATTTATAAAGAAATAGAACCAAGCACTGATGCAATGAGCAAAAAGAGACTTTCTTTCTTTTTGCATATCCTCAGAACTCCAGAAAACCGATTATTAAGAAAAATTGTAGAAAAATTTATGTGTACAAAATCGGAAGGAGCTACAATTCCTTGGCTTGAAGAAATCAAAAAAGACAGAACGGAATTAAATCTAACAATTGCTGATGTCAAAGATCGCACACCGGTTTACAAAGAAACAATTAATGACAAAAACAAAATTTTATCAGTAAGAACAATTAAACGAAAAGAACAGGTTTGTTCAGACGAATTGAGAAAAGCAAGATCCGACAGAATGAAAAAGTATTGGCAAGAAAGAAATGAAAAGGAAATAAACTGCCGAAGAAAAAGAACTAACCAAAGAGACTAAAGTGATCCTTTGTGGTCATAAAAAAAAAAAAACCGCCTGACCTCGTCCATTACATCAGGAAGGTTGCAACAATGTTGTATTTCTGCATTTCTTTGCAAACCATGGTGCCCTTTTTATAGCCCGAAGAACCTTATTCTGAACCTTTCAATTACCATTCTGTTACTTCTGCTGGTAGTTCCCCAAAGTTGAACCCCGTACAACCAAAACGGTTTAAGTAACATTTTGTAAAATCAGCAACTTATTCTCAAGAGAGCGTGAAGAGTTCCCGCCAATCAGCCAGTACATCCTTTTGTATTTTAAATTTAATTCATTCCTCTTCATTCTCACATGGGGTTCGCAAGTAAACCGCCTGTCAAGATGCACTTATAATATTATATATATACTATATGATATCTCATTTAATTTTCGTGGTGTTCTGTTTTTAGTACGACGTGTTTAAGTGCTAGTGACGATTTTTGTAATGTGCGAAATTCGGGAGCAAAGGTGCAACGTGAAATTTCGCGTAAAGCAGGGGAAAAATTTCACAGAAACATTTCAACTTTTGAAACAAGCTTAAGGAGATGATTCTCTGAGTTGTACGCGTTGTTGTAAATAGATTTCTCAATTTGAAAGTGGTCGCCAGTCAATTGAAGATGACTTTCGACCTGGAACGCCTTTGACTTCAACTGATGGCACCCTCGTTAGGAAAATCTATAATCTGGTGCGTGTAAATCACTGATTGACTGTCAGAGACCTTTCAGAAGAGGTTGGCATCTCAATTTGATCGTACCATGAAATTTTGACTGAAAAATTGAACTTGCTTTGTGAGTTGCAGCAAAATTTGTTCCCCGTTTGATGATCGAACAGCAAAAAGAACATCGTGTGGTAGTTTGTCGGCAACTTCTTGAACAAGCCAATGATGATGCAACATTCAGGTAAAGGATCATAACAGGAGACGAAAACTGGGTTTACGACTACGGCATCGAGACAAAAGTGCAGTGTTCACAACGGGTTGACAAAAATTTCACATTACAAAAATCGTCATTAGCACTTAAACAAGTCATATAAAAAACACAACACCACGAAAAGTAAATGAGATATCAACAATCCAAAAACGTGTGTTTAACAAAGAAAGACGTAGAGCAGTGTGCTACCAACCGCACGTCTCTAAATATCCCTGTTAGCGCGTAATTCAATAAGTTCGGTTATTTTTTGAACAGACCTTGTATAAGTTGAACATCATCAGCGAGAGTAAGACTGGACTATGCGGGGGGTGGGGGGGTGGAAGTGCTACTATATGTGCTTTTATAAATACATCATAGCGACAGCTCTAACCATGACATCATGTAGTTTTACTCTTACATTGATTTATTATGTTTACAACTATGTCATTTTATAAACACCCCATTGTATTGTTTGTTGTTTATGTGATGAGCCTGTAGGCTGGTTTGAACGTGTAGAGGTTTTACTAAGTAAAACGAGGAGTCAGGTGGTTTACCAATGCCACAACTAACTGAAAAAAGTGAAAAAATCTGCTGTAAAGCACTCACACAACTTTCTCTTGCCAATGCAAATAATTGACCATACACCTAACATTAGTAATAAAACATTAGAAATAAACAAAAAACTAACCTCAAAAACATAACCTTATTTTAATCATGAGTGAAAGACGCAAAAGGAAAATCAACCTCAGTTTGGCTTAAAAATACGGAAAATCGCTCTTTCACACTGAACTAAGCACTGTACAAAAAATCGCTTTGAATAAAAGTTGTACATCTTTTAATTTCCTATAAATTTGATTATATACACTTTTGTCGTAAAATGTATACTAAGGCCGAAATCTTAGAAAAATCGATTTTTCACACGTTTTCTTGAGAAACAAAAGAAAATCACTAACTACCACTAAACTAAGCTTTATACAAAAAAATGTTTAAACTCAAAGTTGTAGAATTTTATATTCTCTACAACTTTTATTGTATAAATTTTTGCGGTAAATTGCATATTAAAGCCGTAATCTTAAAAAAACTATGTTTTTATGTGAAAACAGCCTCACCAAGAATTTCAGCAAACATGACGCCTACCCTATCTTGTAGAGAATAAAAAATTGAGTAAACTAGGCGATTTTTAAAAACATCATAGGACCAGTTTTTGAGAAAATCGCAAAAAAGTGAAAAATTATACGAATAAACTACTACTTCCGGTTGACCGATTTTGATGAAAATGTTTGTGTCGGGTCTGGTAGTGGTATGTAACTTAAGTTTCAAGTTTCAAGTTCGTACGATGCTCCGTTCTTGAGATATTTTGTATAAACACACACACACGCACGCACGCACGCACAAACACGCGCGCGCGCACACACACACACACACACACACACAGGCCAATCGCTAAAAACATTTTTTTTGCATTCAGGGGGTCTGAAAACGTGTAAATCTGCTGAAAACTCCGATTTCGAAAAATCCACATGAAAACAATACTTTCCTACCTATACATTCATATAGGCAAGAGAAAGTAAAAAGTGAAGCGCACTAAAAGTGTGCTTATCAGCATCCCAGGTCCTCTGAAAAACACATATTTTCCACTTTGCAAATGACACCTTCACTTTTTTCACCACAGGGTCTGGCTGTACAATGAAATTCATTACTTTCAGAGGAGATAACTCTGATTAGTGTCACAATACACCTCTACCTCTTCTGTTCTTAAATGATTCAGTCATTTAATTGGCTGACCATGTGATAAGAAACACAACTATTTATTTTAGCTCTGCAACGAACAGATTGTATTATTTATTGATTCTAAATAATTATCCTAAATAATAAACATTCATTCTAAATAAGCCATAATACTATGCCTAAGCTATACTTAGTATCCTTTTTGGTTATCAGCAGTAAACTGAATTATTACACTCTGACATTTGTAGTGATAAACTAGTTAGTCTGTGAGTTCCAGCGATGCGAGCTTATCATCGTAAGTAATACTAGTTTTACGGTAATTTCAAAATGTTATTGTATTTTTAGGGTTTTCATATTTCATTATTTTCAGTAAAGTTATGTTAAATTGCGATTGAATTTCAAACGATTCACTTTCTTTAAATAATTACATTACTCGTTACTTATTTAGTGTTAGGGGTGATGAAGTGAATTTTATTAGTTAAGTGTTTGTGGTGGTTGATAGATGTGTTATGTAAGTAGGATCGATAGTATACTGTCCTCCCACCGCATGATATGCACAATCGTCAACTTATAGCGCGTTACTAACGGGTGTTTCAAAAAGGTGTTTCGAAGTTTAAGGGTTAATATTTTCTGCATAGGGAATATTTTTTTCCCCCAACTAACAGTTGGCACTACCGTACTCATTGTTGACCCATTGTGTATTACTGACATGTACTAGTGCTATCCCGGTATTCATTTGTGTCTGTATACGTTCAAACATGGTTTTTTCAAAGGATGAACGTGTTTTTATTATTGAAAGTTATTGCGCATAAAAATCTAACGAACGAGTGAAACACGAGTTCCAGTTAAAATTTTCCAATTCTGAAATACCTAATAACACCACAATTTTGCGTCTGATTAATAAATTTCGTGAGACTGGCAGTGTACAGGATCGGAAAAGCACAGGTCGACAATCAGTGTTAACAGAACAAGTTTTGGACGATGTGAAACAACGTTTGAATACCTCACCCGGCAAATCACTTAGAAAGATATCTTCACAGGCTGGATTATCACTATCTTCCGCTTTAAGGGCTACAAAAAAATTAAATCTGCATCCTTACCGCATCGGTGTCGTTCATGAACTGAAAGAAATTGACCATGGGAAATGTATACAGTATTGTCGTTGGATATGTTCTCTTGTTAATGACAACGGTGTTGAAATATTGGATCGTGTTTATTTCAGTGATGAAGCACGATTCCACTTGGATGGTTACATCAACAGCCAAAACTGCCGAATACGGAGCGCTCATAATCCTCACATTTTTCATGAACGTCCACTACATGCACGTAAAATTGGTGTTTCGTGTGCAATCTCCCGGCGTCGTGTTGTTGGGCCTTTATTTTCTGACACATCTGTAGATGGTGTGGTGTACCGCAACTTAATTGACCAATTTATAGCGTTGTTAGAATTACACGTTCAAGATTGTTGGTTTCAACGCTGAATATGTTACGAGAATTTTTTGGCAATCGTGTGATATCTAAAGGATTGTGGCCACCAAGATCCCCAGATCTTACTCCTGCGGATTTTTTTCTTTGGGGAATTTAAAGAGTAAGGTTTTTAAAAACATTCCTCATACAATTTAAGAATTGAAGGCTAATATTGAAAGTGAGATTACAAACATTAATGAGCAAACACTACGAAAAGTGGCTGCAAATGTTATGAAACATGTCCGAACTTGCATTACAAGCGAAGGAAGTCATTTTGAACATTTATTGTGAAGTTTTAAAGGTGATCTGAATGTTATAAAGGTAATAATTTCATACCGTATAATTTGTAATTACTTAATGTAATAAATTAGCGTTCTCAAGCTTCGAAGTGCGTCTTTTTTGAAACACCCGTTAGTACACACTGTAACTATACGAGCAATCAATTTTTTTCGCCAGAATTGAACCTGGATTGTGGAACACAGTCTCGATATTTGATGCTCTAATGTAGTTCCTTAAAAGTCAACGAACACTATCAATTTCTTGTTTAACGTTGCAGAAATAATCGGAAATCTTAAAAATTTATTTAATAACGCAAGTAACTTAATTATCCATTGATTTAAATAAGCATAAAAGCGCACTGCACAAGGTGTGGCTATTAAATAACGAGACTGACGTAAAAAAATTTATATTTATTTTATACATAATCACTTATTGTCACCTTCAATATACACTCGTTCTCCATCCCTACAACGCTCCATGCGAATTTCCCACTGTTGGAAACAGTGCTGGAAATTATCTTCTGTCAGCTCCTTCAGGACACGTGCCGCTTCCTCTTTTACAGCTTCCACAGACTCAAATCTAGTCCGTTTTAATGCAGATTTCACCTTAGGGTACAAGTAGAAGATAATAACATGTGATGAAACGTGGTTTTTTAATTATGATCCGGAAACGAAGCGCCAATCCTTGCAATGGAAGAGCCGAACTTCACCGAGCCAAAAAAAGCTCGAATGAGCAAGTCAAAATTTAAGCAATGATGATTGTTTTTTTTTATATCCAAGGGATTGTGTACCTTCACTGGATTCCTGAAGGTCAAACAATTAATCAATATTACTACCTTGTGGTACTTTCAAAAACTACATCAAAGAGTAAGGAAAACGCCCCGAAATGTAGAAGAACAAATCATCGAAGCATCAGCTAATTCTACGTTATCTGTCAAGAGGTTCCTAGCCAAGTACAGCATCTCAGTATTAGAACATCCACCTTATTCACCAGATCTTGGACCATGTGACTTTTACGTCGTCCCTAAGGTAAAATCTGCATTAAAACGGGACAAGATTTGAGTCTGTGGAAGCTGTAAAAGAGAAAGCGGCACGTGTCCTGAAGGAGCTGACATAAGATGACTTCTAGCAGTGTTTTCAACAATGGAAAATTCACATGGAGCGTTGTACGGATAGAGAAGGAGTGTATATTGAAGATAAGTAAGTATAAATCTTTATAATGCATCCTGCAGTTTGAAATTATTTCCATTTCATATACTGAACCTATATAATAATTTCACCAACCTTCTTTTTAAACTGCGTCACCTTTATTTTTATTCTTACATACACAAGTTTCGGTGGATCCACAATCATCAGATGGTACGAGGGTTGTCCAAAAATTAAAAACCGTTTGAATTTTTTCGCTGCACCGGTGAAATATTCCGCTAGGTGGCAGAACTGCCTTGTAGCTTCGCCTCTCCCCTCTAAAATGAGGCGTCGCGCACATCTGTACCTTTATTAGTGTGTCCTTGGCAGTCGTTAGCGATGGATGTCCCAGTACCGAATCCTGCCAGTTGTGAAGTTCGCTCCGTCATCTGATTCCTTCACACGAAAAATTGCGCCCTGTCGATATTTATTGACGTGTGAAGGCCATTTACGGTAATGTAATGAATGAACGCAATGTCAGGAAGTGGTGTACAGAGTTTTCAAGTGGCAGAACCAACGTCCATGAAGAAGAAGGGAGGGGGAGGAAATCATCCGTCGACAAAGTTTCGACAAGAATCATCTTGTCGAATTTTTACCTAATGGCACCGCAATTAACGCTGCTCGGTATTGTGAAACCCTAAAAAAGCTTCGAAGAGCGATCCAAAACAAGCGCCGAGGGAGATTGAGCAAGGGAGTCTGTTTGTTGCACGACAATGCTCGGCCCCACACTGCGGCGGTCACCACCGCGCTCCTGGATTCCTTTAAATGGGACGTTCTTAGCCATCCTGCTTACAGCCCTGATCTGGCACCGAGCGATTTCCATCTTTTCCTTTACCTGAAGCAACATTTGGCTGGAAAACGCTTCGAGACTGATGAAGAAGTCCAGGAAGAGGTGGAGAAATGGTTGCGGTCACAGGCGGGAGAATTCTATGACCAAGGTATTAAGAAGCTCATCCCCCGGCTAAGCAAGTGCATAGATGTTGACGGGGACTACGTTGAAAAATAGTTTTTATATGTACTTACAACTCCATGTACTTTTTTGTTAAAATAAAATTTTCCTGCTTTTTAAAATGAAAACGGTCTTTAATATTTGGACAACCCTCGTATATAAAACAAAACAAATGACTGAAGATGTATAATCTTCTGTAAATTTTAAATAAGAGACATAAAAATTTTTTAGTTTCAATTTTTTTATTTACTCTGATGATGGTGGATCCACTGAAACACTTGTATGTAGGAATAAAAATAAAGGTGACGCAGTTTAAAAAGAACGTTGGTGAAATTATTATATAAATTCATTATATGAAATAGAAATAAGTAATTACGTATAAAACAAAAATAAATTTTTTTACATCATCAGTCTCGTTATTTAATAGCAACACCTCGTATTTTAAAAACGAGACGTGTTCAGAAAGTACGTACCGTTTTTTTTAAAAAAACCAGTAAAACAATTTTTCTTCAACACAATTTTATTTCTACATGAAAGCCCAAACCTTAAAATATTTTTTGACATAGTTTCCACCGATGTTCAAACACTTATCGTAGCGGGTGATCAATTTGTCTATACCCTCTTCGTAAAAGGTTCCCGCCAACGAATGTAGCCACGACTCCATGGCAGTTTTCACTTCATCGTCGGTCTCAAAGCGTTGGCCGCCTAGCTCGCGCTTCATGTGCAGGAACAAGTGGTAGTCAGATGGTGCCAAGTCCGGGCTGTAGGGCGGGTGATCAAACTGCTCCCAACGGAATTTTCGAACCAATGTTTGAGTGTCACCAGCGGTATGGGGCTGAGCCATGTCATGGAGTAACAAAATTCCTCCAGTTTGTTTTGAATTGCCCGCCTTAGTTTTCTTAAGGTTTGCAATACCTTGCCACATTAATGGTTTCACCTTTTGGGAGAAAATCAATCAGCAAAACACCTTTTCGATCGCAAAAGACAGTGCACATGATTTTTTGTGCAGACATTGTCGTCTTGAATTTTTGTTTCTTCGGCGATTGCATGTGTCACCACTCCATTGACTGCTGTTTAGATTCCGGTGTGACATGACAGACCCAAGTTTCATCACTTGTCACAATTTTGTTTAAAAATCCTCACCACCATCACTGTGCCGTGTGAGAAAAGACAAAGCACTTCCGAGTCTCTTGGTTTTGTGCACGTCAGTGGCAGGAACCTTCTACGAAGAGGGTATAGACAAATTGATCACCCGCTACGACAAGTGTTTGAACATCGGTGGAAACTATGTCGAAAAATAGTTTAAGGTTTGGGCTTTCATGTAGAAATAAAATTGTGTTGAAAAAAAATTGTTTTACTTGTTTTTTTTTAAAACGGTACTTACTTTCTGAACACGCCTCGTAAAATACGTTACCGGTCGGGAACATCTAGATAAAAAAAAAATGCGGAATTTTCAGGCGACTAAATTTACATGCTGTATATAAAACTAATGAGTAAATTAAAAAAAAAGCAATGTCTAAATTTATAATCACATTTAAAAAAAAACCATGTGATCAATTTGATTTACATGTAGTAATGTTTACCTATAGAAAAGTAATTCCACATCTGAGGTCAAACTTATTCACAGAACTGACTCGAGACAGAGTTACTTGTTGTCTTGTTGTTGAGGGGATTGCATGGAAACCCGGACACCGACTGCAACAGATTGTTAAATAAAAAAATCCCTTTCCATCAAACTTTTTAACGATTTTTATTATCATCAATATTATTTTTAATTATTACTTTGTTAAATAAATAATTATATTTTTATATATAATACAATTTATTAATTTTTTTATTTCATTAATTAATTAAAATTAATTTTTAGTAGAAAAAAAAAACGTTGGTAACCCGGTTCGGGAACCAAAAAAAAAAAAAAAATGTTGAAACGCTGAAATAATTTTCAACCAATCTTCTTATTTCTAATTAAAAGAGGAGTGTGTGTATCCCTATCCGAAGCAATGTTAATATTTGTACCTTTTTCTCAGCAACCACTACAGCTAGAGCTACAATTTGGTACATAATTAGAATGTGTAGCATTTACGAGGGTTATCCAGAAAAAAACCTCCGTTTATGTGTAGCAGGAAAAGTAGTGCGCGTTGCGCGGCCGAGTTGATATCACTGCGTGCAGTGATTCAGTACGCTTCTAACTGTGCAACGCAGAGCATCGTACATTCGTGCGTTGTCCTTTTATAACCTCAAAACATGAGTGCCATAATAGAAAATCCCGCCAAGTGTGAATTGCGTGGCGTTATAAGATTTCTGTGGGCAGAAAAATCTCTCAGCGGCCGAAATCATCGTAAATTGTGTGCGGTTTATGGCCCAAACATTATGAGTGAAGGTGTAGTCTGTCAATGGGTGCGTTTTTTTAAAGATGGAAGAACAAACGTTCACGATGGTGAAAGAAGTGGTAGGCCTTCTCTTGTCACTGACCACCTAGAGAACAAAGTGAATGAAAAAGTTCGTGAGGACCGTAGTTTCACAATCTCGGAACTTTCTCATCATTTTCCTGAAATTTCTCAGAGTCTCGTACACGAGATAGTGACAGAAAAACTAGGCTACCATAAGTTTTGCGCTCGTTGGGTACCAAAACTGCTGACTGATGACCACAAAACAAAAAGAATGAGTTCTGCCACAGACTTTCTTTCTCGGTATGACTTTGAAGGAGAAGATTTTTGAACTGGATTGTTACTGGCGATGAGACTTGGGTAGCCTACGTGAATACTGAGACAAAACAGCAGTCAATGCAATGGGGACATACCGCTTCTCCAAACAAGCCAAAGAAAGTCCGTCAAACTTTGTCAACAAGGAAACTTATGGTTACCGTTTTTTGGGATGCTAAGGGCATCTTACTCGTTAATTTTATGGAACGTGGAACGACCATCACTTATGCTGTCTACTGTGAAACTTTAAACAGACTAAGAAGAGCGATCCAAAACAAGCATCGTGGCCTTCTGACACGTGGTGTTATGTTTGTGCATGACAACGCTCGCCCTCATACAGCTCGAGGAACAAATGAACTTTTCGCCAAGTTTAAATGGGACGTTTTCGATCATCCCCCATACAGCCCGGACTTGGCTCCTAGTGACTTTCACCTGTTCCCGAACATGAAGCGGTGGCTTGCATCTCAGCGGTTCGCCAATGGCGAAGAGCTTCAAAACGCCGTGAATGGTTGGCTACATTCACAGGCGGCAAATTTTAATGCAGAGGGTATTTCAAAGACTGTTCCAAGGTACGACAAGTGCTTGAATCTGTTTGGTGGCTATGTCAAAAAATAGAGAAAAACTGTAGTTTTAATATCTATATAATAAAGTTTTTGTATCTTCACTCGTTTACTTTTTTTTTCAAAACGGAGGTAATTTTCTGGATAATCCTCATAATTATGGTAAAAATTTTGATTTTCACAATTTTTTTTAAAAAGATACATCATTGAAAACTCACCAAAAATTTTTTTTCTCCCACAATTTTGGATATTTTTAAAAACGGCACATTCAATCAATAGAACTGGACAATTAACATACTCCATAAATATTTCAGCCTTCTACCTTTTGTGGAGGCTGAGAAAACGGTACATAAAGTTCTTAAAAATGACTTTTTTGAGACATTCGCGTTTAAAATTTGAGAAACAGAAACACGAGTGTAAACAAAGACAGACCACAAAATAATTAATAAAATATTTTCTAGTTGGCATAGCAACATGATTCTAACGCCATTTTAAAGCGCACATTTCAAACTATATTTTAAACAAAAAATCAATAATTATATAATTTTTCAATTCCACACTCCCCTCAAAACAAAAATATATTGTTAATGCAAAATAGGCGATACATGCTATTTACAGCGTAGGCGATCGTAAATTACTAACATAGAAATTAAACTCGTTCACCTTATTAACGGAATAAATAAGTTTAAAAAAAAATTATTTATGTTTTTTACTGCTTTAATTCTTTTTTATATAATGAATTTATACAATAAATTTCACTAACCTTCCTTTTTAACTGCGTCAACTTTTATTTTAGCTGATTTTGGCGACGACTTTACCTCTAGACCAACCCGGTGGGTTCAAGGTACAATTTTTTTTTTTTTTAATTCCTAATAATATCTGTACGTTGCAATCTGTTCAATTTTGAACAATAAGCAACCCCATGACCCAATGAGATGAGGATGATGTGTATGACGTGTAAATGAGACTGTGTAGTCTTGTACAGACCCAGGCCGACCATTCCTGAGAGAGTATGGATAATTGAAACCCCAACCATCAAAGTACACCAGTAACCACTGTCTAGTATTCAAATCCGTATAAAAGTAACTACCTTTACTAGGATTTGAACCAGGAACCTTCGTCTTTGAAAATCAGCTGTTAAACAGCTAAAAATCTATAGAATATGATACATCTTCAGTCATTTGTATAATTTATACAAACATAGTTCCTGATTCAAATCCTAGTAAAGGTAGTTACTTTTATACGGATTGAATGCTAGACAGTGGTTACCGGTGTACTTTGATGTTTGGGGTTCAATTAACTATACTCTCTCAGGAATGGTCGACCTGAGTCTGTAGAAGACTACACAGTCTCATTTACACGTCATACACATCATCCTCATCTCATTGGGTCATGGGGTGGCTCATTGTTCTGAATTGAACAGATTGCAACATACACAAATTAGGAATAAAAAAAAAATTATAATGTTATTTACTCTGATGATGGTGGATCCACCGAAACACGTGTAAGTGAAGAAAAATAAAAGTTGACCCAGTTAAAAAGGAAGGTTACTGAAATTTATTATATAAATTCATTATGTAATAAAATAGAATTAATTTCAAACTCCAGGACGCATTATAAAGATTTATTTTTGCTTTAACTTCTTATGAGCACTTTCACAGTGCGTACCACTTTGTCAGATAATATCATAAATTTTCTAGAAATTGCTATGAAGAATACAACTTCCTTTGTCAAAATTTGAACTCAGACTTTACTATACAAACCTATAGTCTATCTACAGCAAGAGTACTCCGCGTGAGGCAAGCGCCTGCCTATAGGTTGTAAACGAAAGTTTTACTCTATTTGGCGCGTATCTACCTTTCCGACTGACAATTATCTTGTATTACATTCCATCATAATCATAAAAATCTACACTCTACATCCAGCTAAAATAAACATAATCCTTTAAGCGTTTTCACCTATACCATTCAGATTACTTGTAATTATTGTAGTTTCATAAAGAGATTCCTTAATTAGTTATTCTAACCGTTACATTTAACAAAACAATTTTTTCTACTTTTTTATGGATGCCGCTTTTATGTTTCAAAAACTCAACACTTTCACTATCATGAGTGTTAACAAAACACAGCTTACAAAACTGTTCAACTTCAGTCTACGAAGAAAATCGAAACGAACCGATACAATACCAAAAGATAACACTAATGAAACAAAAAATGAGTTCAACACGGGCAAGTGGAAACAGTTATATTTAACTAATCACAGGCATTTATTATTTTAATGATATGAAATAAACAATCTGAAATGATAAACAACGAATCACTGGAATTGTTTACTCTCCTGTTATAAATCAAGCGCATTAGTCTTATATTACTTGCGACCAAAAATAAAATAAAACTGAGTCTATAATAAAAACCTACTAATCATAAATAATAATGTAATAAATAAATGTAATAATGTAATGTAATAAATGTAATAAAATGCATACTAAAGCCGTAATTTAAAAAAACAATTTTTTTTATGTGAAAAAAGCTTTACCAAGAATTTCAGCAAACATGTCGCCTACCCTATCTTGTAGAGCATAAAAAATTAAGTAAACCAGGCGATTTTTAAAAAAATCATAGGACCGGTTTTTGAGAAAATTGCAAAAAAGTGAAATATTATACGAATAAACTATTACTTCCGTTTGACCGATTTTGATGAAAATGTTCGTGTCGGGTCCGGTAGTGGTATGTAACTTAAGTTTCAAGTTTCAAGTTTGTACAATGTTCTGTTCTTGAGATATTCTGTTCACACACACACACACACACACACACACACATACACAGACCAATCGCTAAAAACATATTTTTTGGGTTCAGGGGGTCTGAAAACGTGTAGATCCGGTGAAAACTCGATTTCGAAAAATCGACATGAAAACAATACTTTCCTTCCTATATATTCATATAGGCAAGAGAAAGTAAAAAATTTTGAAATTAGAGTGTACAGAGCGCGAGAAATTCAAAAAGTCACCTTACTTTTTGATCACACCTCGTAGAACTGGCAGAACACAAATAATCAGACAACATTGAAATCGACAAAACTGTAATTATTTTTACAATCCTTAAGAAGTTAATCGAATTCGTCATTCAATTCATTACTTCTATAAAATGATCCATAAAGCATCAAAAACAAAAAAATACTTTGAAAATTAAAACACTGGGCATCTATCAAAACAAAAAGCTTTACAAATTTACAATAAATTCAATTATTTATTTTATAAAAGCTATAAAAAATCTCTTCAGAAATAAAGGGTGTTTTTTTTTAGAGGTATAGAACTTTAAAATGAAATAAAACACAGAATAATTGAACAATTGACGTGGAATTGGTTTTATTTTAAAAATAATTATTTGCCATTTTTATTTAAAAATAATTTCCTTAATTATATTATTAACAGTTGCCTTCCAAGTTGTCAATTGTCTGTGGCTTATTGGCATACACTAGCAACTTCACATACCCCCACAGAAAATAGTCCAGCGGTGTTAGATCGCACAACCTTGGAGGCCAATTTACAGGTCCCGAACATGAAATTATGCGTTCACCAAACGTTTCCTTCAGTAAATCGATTGTGGCACGCGCTGTGTGAAATGTTACACCATCTTGTTGAAACCACAGCTCACCAACATTTAGGCGATTCAATTCAGGAACAAAAAAGTCATTGATCATGGCTCTGTAGCGGTCACTATTAACTGTAACATTCTGCCCGGCATCATTTTTGAAGAAGTAAGGACCAATGACTCCACCAGCCCATAAAGCACACCAAACAGTCACTTTTTTCACTCCAAATGCGACAGTTTTGTTTATTCACGTAGCCATTCAACCAAAAATGGGCTTCATCACTGAACAAAATTTTCATGTGAAAATCGGGATCAACAGCAATCACGTTCTGGGCCCATTCTCCAAATGCACGCTGTGCCAGGTGGTCGTTCAGCTTTAATTCCTGAACGAGTTGAATTTTGTAAGCACGCAAATTAAGATCAGTCCGCAAAATCTTCAATAAAGTTGATGTACACAGCTCCAAGTGTTGTGCACGATGGCGAATGGACTCATTCGGTTCTTCCTCAATGCTACGCTCTACAGCAGCAATAGCTTCTTCAGTACGCACTGTATGACGTCTCAAAGGATGTGTGTTGTCATTCAGAGTAAATGTTGACCGAAAACGTTTCATTGTTGTGCGAATTATTTGCTCTGATGGACGATTATGTCCATCATAAAACGGACGTAGGGCGCGATAAGTTTCACGAACTGAACCATGATTTTCAAAATAAATCTGCACAATTTGCAAGCGTTGTTCAGGCGGCAGTCTACATATTATAAAATGGCAAACAAAACTGAACATAAATTACAAAACAGTTTTCAAAATGGCCGCCATGGAAATCAGTACTGCCAACTTAAAGTTCTATACCTCTAAAAAAACACCCGTTACTTTGGAAATTAAAACACTGCGCATCTATCAAAACAAAAAGCTTTACAAATTTACAATAAATTTAATTATTGATTCTATAAAAACTTTGAAAAAAATCACTTCAGAAATACTTTAAAGAAAACCACAATCACATGCAAAAGAAATATTCAAATTATATAGGACATTGGTTTTAAAAGTAAACAAAAAATCCGGTGTGAAACACTCACACAACTTTCTCTTGCCAATGCAAATAATTAATAATATAACCTAACATTTGTAATAAAACATTAATTTAATTTGCTATAAATTTGATTATACTTTTTTGTTGTAAAATGCATAATAAGACTGAAATCTTTAAAAAATCGATTTTTTTATACAATTTCGTGAGAAAAAACATAAAATTGCTAATTACCGCTAAACTAAGCATTATACACAAAAATGTTCAAAATAAAAGTTGTAGAATTTTAAATTCTCTACTACTTTTACTAGATACATTTTCGCGTAAAAATGCATATTAAAGTTGTAACTTTAAAAAACAATTTTTTACGAGAAAACAGCCTCACCAAGATTTCAACAGACATGACACCTACTATATCTTGTAGAGCATAAAAAATTTAGGAAACCAGGCGATTTTTAAAAAAATCGTAGGACCAGTTTTTGAGAAAATCGCAAAAAAGTGAAAAATTACACGAATAAACTACTACTTTTGGTTGACCGATTTTGATGAAAATGTTCATGTTGGGTCCGGTAGTGGTATGTAACTTAAGTTTTAAGTTTCAAGTTCGTACGATGTTCCGTTCTTAAGATATTCAGTTCATACACACACACACACACACACACACACACACGAGCACACACACAGACCAATCGCTAGAAACATGTTTTTTGGATTCAGGGGTTCTGAAAATAAAGATTCTGTGGGGGTATGTGAAGTCACTAGTCTATGCCAATAAGCCACAGACAATCGACGACTTGGAAGGCAACATTCGCCGCGTTATTACCAATATACGGCCACAAATGCTGCAAAAAGTGGTCACAAATTGGACGTCTTGACTGGACCACGTCCGAGCCAGCCGCGGCGGCCACATGCCGGGAATTATTTTTAAATAAAAATGGCATAAAATTATTTTTAAAATAAAACCAATTCCACGTCAATTGTTCAATTGGTCTGTGTTTTATTTCATTTTAAAGTTCTATACCTCTAAAAAAAAAACCACCCGTTATACAAAAATTCGATGTATGTGTGTATGTATGCGTGTATGTTCCCCTTTATCTCCTAAATAATTACTGAACTGATTTTCATGCAGTATTTTTATGTTGTAACTATGATGCCGGAGCAGGTTTTAGGCTATTGAAACCCTTAAAAAGTTAGCCGTAAAGGGTTGAAAATAATGTTTATATCCTACATTAAGGCTTTTATGAGGTTAGAGAAAAAATGCTTGCAGCGAAATTTACCGAATATTTCGTGAACGATGTAGAAAAACATTGAGCTGTGTTCAAGGTTATGTTTTTGTTGATGTATGTGTACTTTGTTGTGATTTAATTGGTGAAAATTAAAAATTTATATATTTGTATTCCAAGTAAAAGTACAAAGAATATTATTTATCCATTAGTATCAATTTAAATAAAGCAAATTAATTTCACAGTTGTCATTAATTACATGTTTCTTTTTTTAATACTGCCGGTTTAATATTTGCCGGCGGCGTAGGAACGCACACCGGGTACCACTAGTAATAGACTAAATACGATAAAATTTTCAACATTACGAAATACAAGAAAAAGAAAATCACAAAATTTTACTATAACAAAACATACTACATTAATTCAATGTTAAACAAAATTTTTTTAAAGCATATTAAACTAAAATCGTTAATAAAAACAAACATTTTTAAACGTGTTATTTAACAATGTAAGATAAATGGAATAAATAAAATATAAAAAATATAAAAATACCTCGAGGAAGTGTACTGCTGGTTCCTAGAGAGCCTTCCCTGCTCATGCTGCGCCTCCACGGGATGTCATTACGGTTAAAAGATCTAGCTTCCGACAAACGCCTACTGTAAAAAAAACAGATTAATAAAAAAACTCGTGTAAAATACTCATAAACAATTCTCTTGCCAATATAAATACAAAGTGTGACTATTAAATAACGAGACTGACGTTGAAAAAAAATTTATTTTTATTTTTAATCACTTATTATCACCTTCAATATACACTTGTTCTCTATCCCTACAACGCTCCATGCGAATTTTCCATTGCTGAAAACAGTGCTGGAAGTCATATTCTGTCAGCTCCTTCAGGACACGTGCCATTTTCCCTTTTACAGCTTCCACAGACTCAAATCATGTCCCTTTTAATGCAGATTTCACCTTAGGGAACAGGTTGAAGTCACATCATGGTGCAAGACCTGGTGAATAAAAGGTGGATGTTCTAACACTGAGATGTTGTACTTGGCTAGGAACCTCTTAACGTAAAGCCTCGAATAACTGAAGATCTGAAGCTAGCAATTGGAAATGTAAGCGGCGATACAGAACGACATGATTGTGAAGGCAATAGATAATTTCCAAGTACGATTACATGAATGTGTGCAGAATGAGGGCCATCACTTGACTGACAAAATTTTTAAAACAAAATACGTGAATTTTAGAATTTAAGTGCTTTAACACTTTCCAGTCTACCATTTTTTTCACGACTATGCACTACAGACTAAAGTAAATTTAACGTATCTTGCAATGTAGACTGACGTTTTTTCAATTTTTTCAAAAAATCAGTGTGCAGTCACTTCAGTTCTTATCAACAAGGTATTATATGAAAATTAAGTTTGAAATTTGCTCTTTTTAACCATATATTTAGTTTAAGTCAATTATTAAGTTATTTATAAAATAATACCATTTACAATTACTCTAATTTAGACATTTCCGAAAAATTTTATATGAAACTTATATCAATACCGCTTTCATTATCCGCAAGGTCGTATGATTCATCCATGTCCGTGTCATCTAATTCCGACCCAGAATCTTCTGCAAAACAATCTAATGCATCTCTAGACATCGTTTCATGAAATTTATAATAGCACAATAACAGTAAAACACATACACTGCAAACAACGTGGCCTGGTAACACGCTATGTCGGTACTCGGTAGTAGACGCTACGGTTCGATCTCACGCATTACGTAGCGGTCGATATATCAGAAAATACTAATCGAATCGGTCAACTATCGCTGTAGGTAAACGGAGAACAAAGTGAACTAAATAACAGTGAAAACGGGAAACGGATAGCGTACAGGTAGCCACATTTATAACAATGTGAAAGTAGCAAACGTATGAGATACGTTTGCCGTCTAGGAATGTACACTGCCGTGCCCGTATGAGATACGTTTGCCATCTAGGAATGTACACTGCCGTGCCCGTATGAGATACTTTTGCCATCTAGGAATGTACACTGCCGTGCCCGTGTGAGAGACGTTTGCCATCTAGGAATGTACACTGCCGTGCCCGTATGAGATACGTTTGCCGTCTAGGAATGTACACTGCCGTGCCCGTATGAGATACGTTTGCCATCTAGGAATGTACACTGCCGTGCCCGTATGAGATACTTTTGCCATCTAGGAATGTACACTGCCGTGCCCGTATGAGATACGTTTGCCGTCTAGGAATGTACACTGCCGTGCCCGTATGAGATACGTTTTCCGTCTAGGAATGTACACTGCCGTGCCCGTATGAGATACGTTTTCCGTCTAGGAATGTACACTGCCGTGCCCGTATGAGATACATTTGCCATCTAGGAATGTACACTGCCGTGCCCGTATGAGATACGTTTGCCGTCTAGGAATGTACACTGCCGTGCTCGTATGAGATACGTTTGCCGTCTAGGAATGTACACTGCCGTGCTCGTATGAGATACATTTTCCGTCTAGGAATGTACACTGCCGTGCCCGTATGAGATACGTTTTCCGTCTAGGAATGTACACTGCCGTGCCCGTATGAGATACGTTTGCCATCTAGAAATGTACACTGCCGTGCCCGTATGAGATACGTTTGCCGTCTAGGAATGTACACTGCCGTGCCCGTATGAGATACGTTTTCCGTCTAGGAATGTACACTGCCATGCCCGTATGAGATACGTTTTCCGTCTAGGAATGTACACTGCCGTGCCCGTATGAGATAGGTTTGCCATCTAGGAATGTACACTGCCGTGCCCGTATGAGATACGTTTAGATGACAACGGGGAGATACGTTTTCCGTCACTCGGTGTACTTCATCACGGTCGTATCACGTACGGTTGTCATCTCGAAAGTGTTAATACAAAATGGCAAGAAATGATGATTCAAATCTATTAATAAATTTTATTTTACATCTTATTTCTGATTTATTTTATTCATTTCAAAATTATCCACTTTTTCTGCCGGTCCCTGTACAAACCGCTGGCCGTGTTATTAAGCACCCGTGATGCAGTGGCGGTCCTAGTGAGTGGGCCGGGTGGGCCCGGGCCCACCCATTTTTAATATGACTACACTGAAACAATAAAACAACGGGGATTTTTATCCACAGCAAGATGACAAACAATAATGGTTACGATATTTATGTATCGCAAATGAGACGAATTAAACCTTATCTAAGGGCATCTATTGCAGGGCAAAGACTTAGTAACCTGGCGATTGTATCCATGGAAAGAGAGTAAGTTTTCCTTTAATGTCGGATCCAGATCTAGTAGTGGACGAGTTTGCAGCTAAAGAAGGAAGACGGCTACAGTTCAGTTTGTTTTAAAGTAAACAATAATCGAGAGTTGACTATGTGTTAATATTTCTTCATAATTTTGACCAACATTATGGATTTGGACTTGATTTTTATATTTTCAAACTGTTTTTGTAACTCATGGTACTGTATTTAAAGTGTTTAATTCAGTAAATTTCTTATAAAAATTACAAGGGTGTATTTGCTTATTCAATACTAATCCTGAAATAAAGGTAGAATGTACTCAATCAGTTATCTAAATGTATTCAATTTACAAAATCATAGACAAATATATATATGTATATATATTTTAGATAATATTAAACCACCAGTAAACACACAAAATTAGCAAGAATGATCTTACCGTTAAGTTAATAAGGCCTTTTCAGATCCCTGGATCCATCATCAGTCAACTCACAAACACTATAAAATTCTTTCACTGGCAATGCACTGCCTTGTCAATTCAAGTCATGACTTTGAGTCATGACTTGAATTGACAAGGCAATGCATTGCCAGTGAAAGAATTTTATAGTGTTTGTGAGTTGACTGATGATGGATCCAGGGATCTGAAAAGGCCTTATTAACTTAACGGTAAGATCATTCTTGCTAATTTTGTGTGTTTACTGGTGGTTTAATATTATCTAAAGTAAATTCAGCACACAGTACAACATGTTTAAAAAATTGATATATATATATATATATATATATGTGTTTTACATAGGTAAAAGTAATGTACATTACATATAAACAGCTATTTTTAACCTAAAATATTAACATATAAATATATAAGTGGGCCCACCCAGAAAAAAATTTCTGGGGCCGCCACTGCCGTGACGTCATCAACTACTGCCCATCCTAACGTGACCCCTACAGTCTGTTCTATTTACTGTGGATTGACCCAAAGTGTTAACTAATTAAATACAAATTAGATAAATTTAAATTACCTCGGAGAATTATCAAAAAGTGAATGGTGATGATTAAAAAGCCTTGGAAAAGCTGACGTCCGATTTTCTTCAGAGTTCAATCTGTGTGTTAAATTTCTTACCTGTAAATAAAATACACGTATTAAAAACAGGTAGTAAATGACGGTGCTGAGTCCCCATACACAGCGTCCAACGCTTTTTTAAATTGGGTTGGCGTCCTGCCTTTCAAAAACAAACATTTAATGACAGCTTGGTACTCAATTTTGTCCATTTTCTGACCAGTTCAATTCCCGGTCATTGCAAAACAGTTTAACATAAAACAAAAACAAAATCTGGTTTTAAACACTCCAACGACTTTCTCTTGCCAATGCAAATAGTTAACAACATAACCTAAAATTAGTAATAAAACATTAGAAATAAACAAAAAATGTCCTCAAAAAAGCCCTAATCTTAATCATGAGTGAAAGACGCAAAATGATAATCAATCTCAGTTTGGCTTAAAAATACAGAAAATCACTCTTTCATGCTAAACTAGGCTTTGTAGAGAAAAATGCTCTAAATAAAAGCTGTAGATCTTTTAATTTTCTATAAATTTGATTCTATACACTTTTGTTGTAAAATGTATGCTATACTAAGGCTGAAAACTTTAAAAAATCGATTTTTTTTACACATTTTTGTAAAAAAAAGAAATAAACAGAAAATTGCTAATTATCGCTAAACTAAGCGTTATACAAAAAAATGTTTGAAATAAAAGTTGTAGATTTTCAAATTGTCTACAACTTTTACAACATACACTTTTGCATAAAATGCATATTTAAGCTGCAAACTTAATAAAACAAGTTTTTTACGAGAATACATCCTCACCAAGAATTTCAGCAGACATAGCGCTTACCCTATCTTGTAGAGCATAAAAAGTTTAGTAAATAAGGTGATTTAAAAAAAAATCGTAGGAACAATTTTTGAGAAAATCACAAAAAAAAATGACACGAATAAACTACAACTTCTGGTTGACGATGTTGATGAAAATGTTCATGTGGGGGTCCTCTAGTCAAACCTAACTTAAGATTCAAGTTTCAAGTTCGTACGATGTTCCGTTCTTGAGGTATTCTGTTCATACACACAGACCAATTGCTAAAAAAATGTTTTTTGGGTTCGGCGGTCTGAAACTGTATATATCTTGTGAAAACTGGATTTCCTAAAATCGACATGAAGACAATACTTTCTTTCCTGTATATTCATATACACTATTTCAAGGGTGATGAGCCCTGAATGTATGCATTGCCCCCTAATCACTTCATAGCTAGCCAATGACTTGGCCAGCAATGTTGCCAACACTTGCTCTTGTAGCTCTGTTAAATATTTTATCAGCCATTTTGTTTGGTCTTTTAATATCAATTATAACCTTCTTCTTCTTAGGGTGCCTGTCTGTTCCGAACGTTGGCGATCATTCTGGCTATTATTACTTTGTTGGTTGCGCTCCTGAACAATTGGGTGGAGGTCTTTCCGAACCACACTCTAAGGTTAGCCAACCAGGAAATTCTTCTTCGTCCTGGGGCTCTCCTGCCTTCTATTTTCCCTTGTAATATGCTCTGCAATAGCTCATACCTGCCTTGATTGCGCATTATGTGACCTAAATATTCCAGCTTTCGACATTTGATGAGGTTGACCAGTTCTGGGGCTGTATTCATCCTCTTTAGTACCTCTTGGTTGGTAACCCTATCGGTCCATGGTATCCTCAGGATCCTTCTGTACAGCCATAACTCAAATGCATGGAGCCTCGATATTGTGTCCTCCTTTAGGGTCCATGATTCTACACCATACAGAAGCACTGAATATACATAACATTTGAGGAGTCTTAGCTTTGTATTTAGGGTGAGGTCACGGCTCTTAAACACTGAACCCATTGTTAAGAAAGCACTTTTGGCTTTTCCAATACGGTATCGGATCTCCTGGGAATTGTCCCATGACTCATTGATCACCGTTCCCAAGTAGGTGTATTGTGGGACTCTTTCAATTCTTGTCTGATTGATGTACAGTTCTGCCCCTCCAATGTTTTCTTTGCTAATGACCATAAGCTTTGTTTTGTTAATATTTATATCAAGTCCATATACTTTACTTGTTTCTGTGATCCTATCCATCAAACCCTGCAGGCCCTCTATTGAATCAGAAAACACTATGGTATCATCGGCATAACGTAAATATAACCTACAAACATACAATCAGCTGATTATATTATAAAGTATTGCATGTTACCGCGCTCTATCAATGTGTTCAGTACGAGATGCAATACGAGAATGAACTATTGCGGCTCTTATACGCATGCGCGTGTAATGTTTGTCAGGTACAAACATTACAAACATTACAATCTGACAACGCTGGCAAACGTTCTGATTGGTCTAAACGTGTGCAACAGCAGAGCTCATCGACCGTGAAAAGCATATTAGTAAATATTGTCCATTTTTACATCAACACTTGTATCGAGACTCCCTAGAACAATTTCCAAACAACTGAGCATCCAAAATGACTATAATTTTTGTGAGTAGGTTTTAATGCATGCGCAAACGCATACCCTAGCTGTATTTGACAAGTGCTGCAATCTTCATGTTGAGGTCGGAAACTTTTCAGACAACCATTTTATGCGATCTTAGAAAAATCACAACATTTTTGCCAAGGTATAAAAATGAGAGAGAATCGGTGTTAACGAAGACACGTCCCTAAAAGTGATAAATAAAAAAAATAAAGAAAACTTACCCTTGACAGTAACGTTGAAAACAAATTTTCAGCGGTCAGTATTTCAAAATTATCATCGTCCTCGTCAGAACTAATACTATCAGCTGTCTCCAATTGTTTCTTCGGTCGTCTTGTGCTATGAAGGCCAAATCCTCTAGATGACATTTCATCTTCACTTTCGTTAAGAGAACTACGACAAACAAACAGAAACGGTAAAAAATTGGTGTGAAACGCTCACACGACTTTCTATTACCAATGTAGATAATGAAAAAATATAACTTAAATTTATAAACATCGTAAAATAAAAACATGACCGTCTCCGTAACGTAGAGGATAGATAGCACGCTGTGCTACTAAGCGGAGGTCCCGGGTTCGATTCCCGGCTAGGCTCTGGAAATTATTATGTGCCAAAACCCATCTTTACAGTTTCTCAACCCACTGTAGTTGCTAATGATCAAGGTGTTGATGTGACTTTTAAATAAACAAAACAACTAAAAAACAATCTAATTTTTATCATGCAAAATGAAAACCAACCTCAGTTTAGCCTAATTATATGGAAAATCACTCTCTCACGTTAAACTACGCTCTGTACAGAAAAAATGGTTAAATAAAAGTTACCACCGGACCCGAAGAAGCAGCCATCGAAGCACTACTGCGAGGGAAGAAGAAGATGTCTTCGCTGGACAACGAAACGCTATGTCACCCAGCTCCTTGACTACCACAACTGAGAGATTCAATTCCGATCCAGACAGCAAACAAGACGTCCACCATGGCACATGGCTACCAGACTCTAGCAAAGACTAATCGACGACCCCACAAGAGAGAAGATGATGCTACTGCTCGCCGATTCTACAGCGTAAGCCATCTACCGGACTGTCATCGCCCGCTAACATGAGCAATGCCCACAGCGGTCCCTCGACCGAACCTTACGCCCACCGGACTCGACGAAGCAGCCATCGACGCAATACTGCAAGGGAAGAACATGATGTCTCTGCTGGACAACCACACGCCGTGTCACCCAGCTCCTTGACCACCACAACTGAGGGATTCAATTCCGATCCAGACACCACACAAGATGTCCACCACGGCACACGGCTACCGGACTCCAGCGAAGACTAATTGACGACCCCACAAGAGAGAAGATGATGCTTCCGCTTGCCGATCCTACAGCATTAGCCGTTGACCGGACCGTCATCGCCTGCTGACGCGAACGATGCCCACAGCATTCCCTTGACCGCACCTTACGCCCACCGGATCCGACGAAGCAGCCATCGACTCACTACTGCGACGGAAGAAGATAATGTCTCCGCTGGACGACGACATGCCGTGTCGCTCAGCTCCTCAACTGCCACGACGACTACGACCGATGCTTCCCATCAAGACGACCATCGCTTAAATGGCCCTTTTCAGGGCCACCAAACAAATAAGGTTCCAACTAGGCACTTAATGTTGTCATCCGGTGACACTACAACTTTAATTATATACACTTTTGCCCTAAAATGCATATTAAGGCTGCAATCTTAAAAAATTAAAAAATTTTCTATGAGAGGACAGCCTCCTCAAGAATTACGTATTGTTCTACAAGATAAAACAATAATTATGATATCTTTAATCTTTAAAATGACAAAAGTATACATTTTACATTATAGGGGACAGCCCTCTGAAATTAATTATATGTTTTAATTTGTTTTTATTGAAAAATAAATTACGTTTTTTAATTTTTCCAAAAGTTAAGACTTTTGAATTATGAGCTTTCTCAAATGACCGATTCAATACAAGATAAAAAGTTTGTTCGTGCTCTGCCAAATATGACAACGCTGCATTAGTTTCAAACTATAGATACTGAAGGCACAAGATTGCCTTTTGCGTATAGATGGGCTGTGAGGAAGGGAAGTGAAAAATTGACAGTGCTGCCAACCTCAACAGTCAGACACCACTGTGCAGTTTCTACATACATTTTGTAAGCTATGGTTTATTCCAAGAAAATGTTCATCTTAAACCTTGTTGTGTTGTTTAGGTCAACAGCCAAAAGGCTGGTTTGAACCTCTAGAGGTTTTACTAAGTAAAACGAGGAGTGAGGTAGTTTACCATTGCCACAACTCACTGAGTGGAAAAGTACGCTTATCAGCATGCCGGGCCCTCTAAAAAGCACATATTTTCCACTCTGCAAATGACACCTTCACTTCATTCACCACAGGGTCTGGCTGTATAATGAAATTCATTACTTTCAGAGGAGATAACTCTGATTAGTGTCTTTTACACCTGTACCTCTTCTGCTCTTAAATGATTCAGTCATTTAATTGGCTGACCATGTGATAAGAAACACAACTATTTATTTTAGCCCTGCAATGAACAGATTGAGAGTAAATAATTTGACTCTCCGCCTGTCTGTTATGGGCAATCTTAAACCTTATGTTCATGAAAACCTTATAAGAAATAAATATGACCTGTAATATTGCCTATAGCTTAATTACATGACTCGTAGATATATTTGATTTACTTTAATTACCAGCTACCTTATTCCATTGGAACAAAATTTTCTACGAATGAATTGCCTTCTTTACTATCGCTGTCACCGACTGGCGTCTTCACTATCAGTCTCACTAGTATCTACCTAACCATTTCTTTTTTTACCAAATGTCGACAAAACTGTTAAAGAATACCTTGTTCACGTCTTTTATTTTCTCCTTTATTTTTCGATTTGTGGAAAGAGAAACATCACAGTAATTAGCCACTCGCTCATGGCTTTTGTTAAGAGGCACGGAAAAGCATTTTTCTTTAGCTTCAACTTCACAACATTATTACTGCATATTAGATTTCGTCAGGACTGAATAGTCTGCCCACATTTTCGACAAACCAACATTTCTGTTTACAGTAAGAAACAGTTATATTCGTACAGTTAACCTAGAAAAGATTCCACAATATACCCTATATGCTCTGGGTATAATATAAGTTGTTATGTTTGTTGTACTGAAATTAAAGCAATCGCGCATGTTCACTGATGCTTTCCCCCTTTACCCCTCATTGCAAACAAAGGTAAACTCGTGACTCAAAACTATACATCCAGTCTCATGAAAGGAATTTTTTTAAACATGATATTGTGTGGCATGAAAATGGAAAAACCATTGTAGCATTTCCGGCAACACTGTTGAACGGGAAAATTTAATTGTAATTAAAAATTATATTTTGCTTTTTATTTTTATCGTCAGGAACAGAACAGTATCGACAACCGCCCAATGTGATTGGTCCTTTTCGATGTATTTTTGACACGGCTTACACGTGAGTTTGTATACAGAAGGGTGTCATCCGGTCACCACCCAAAGTTGTTAGCCCAACCGGTGTGGCTTAACAAATAATAGCGACTTTCTACTAGCTGACTGATTGGGCTGGTCCAAATACCTAATTTAAAAATGAAAAAAGGAAATTGCTCACCTCATCCGGTTGATTGTATCAACGCTGGGAGTAACATATCCACCACCTTCAACGGCGATCGGTATGATCACTTCACGAGGTGATTTTCTGATTGGCTCACCTTGACTGGTAACACTGCCTGAATCTGAATCGACTGTACTTTGCCTTGACAAACTAAAACACAAAAGGAAAAAATCTGGTCTGAAACACTCACACAACTTTCTCTTGCCAATAATAATAATTAAACCTAACATTAGTAATAAAACATTACAAATAAACAAAAAACTAACCTCAATAAACATAACCTAATTTTAATTATGAGTGAAAGACGCAAAATGAAAATCAACCTCAGTTTTGCTTAAAAATACGGAAAATCACTCCTTCACGCGACACTAGGCTGTAGAGAAAAATGCTAGAAATAAAAGTTGTAGATCTTTTAATTTCCTATAAATTTGTTTATTGTATACACTTTTGACATAAAATGCATACTAAGGTGAAAATCTTAGAAAATCCATTTTTTTACAGATTTTCATGAAAAACGAACAGAAAATCACTAATTACCGGTAAACTACTCATTATACAAAAAAAAGTTTGAAATAAAAGTTGTAGGTTTTTAAATTTGTTACAACTTTCATTATATACACTTATGCCTTAAAATGCATATTAAGGCCACAATCTTAAAAAAAAAAAACAACTTTTTTTTTCTACAAAAGCACAGCCTCCCCAAGAATTTCAGCGAACATGGCGCCCACCTTATCTTGTAGTGCATACAAAATGTAGTAAATGAGACGATTTATAAAAAACTGTAGAAGCTGTTTTTGAAATAATCACCAAAAAGTGAAAAATGACACAAATAAACTAACAATTCTGGTTGACCAATTTTGATGAAAATGTTAGCGTACGGTCCTCTAATAGTACCTAACTTAAGTTTCAAGATTCAAATTTGTACAATGTTCCGTTCTTGAGATATTTTGTTAACACACGCACACATGCATGTACACACACACACACACCCACACAGACCAGCTGCTAATAAAAACATGTTTTTTGGGTTCAGGGGGTCTGAAGAAAACATGTATTTCGGTGAAAGCTCGATTTCTTAAAATTCCCATGAAAACAATACTTTCCTTCCTATATATTCATACAGGCAAAAGGAAGTAAAAAGAAAAGAAAAGCACCAAAAAAATTTCGTTTGTTTTTTTTTTTGGTTTAATGGCCCACCGTTCTGTAATTACTGCTAATGCAGACGGTGAAAGATGAATGACTTTTGTCACGTATGAAAATATGCCGCGCCTGAATTGGATTCGATCCCAAGACCGTACGATGAGAGGCGAGAACAATACCAACTACGCCAATGCGGTCGGCCACTGAAAAAAGGTGAATATTAAAAGTTTTTTTTTTAAAAACGCATTATATGAATATGGATTATAAGCTGAGAAACTGAAGGATGCTATCAGAAAGAGAAGAGCCAACTACTTTGCACACCTCTTCAGGATGAGTGACAGCAGATTAACCAAAAGAATATTTGACTTTCTGTATAAAAAGAAGAATAAAAATGATTGGTTAAAGGGGGTGATGAGAGATATGGAGGAGATTGGAATCGACGAGGAAGGAATGTTGAATAGAGCTATGTTTAGAGAGGCTGTCAGAGCTTTTGCTAGTTTTCGGGAGCGCGTTTCTTTGAGGAGGACGGTGGAGTGGTCTGAGGAGAGGAGAGAGGCTGCAAGGGTGAGGCTGAAGAAGTACTGGGACGACATCAAAGCCGGTAGGAGGAAAAGGAAATCCTAATGCTGATTGTTTCTCGTGGTCCACAGATGGCCGAAACGAAAAGAAGAAGAAGAAGAAGAATATGGATTTTGCTGCTACGATGATAATTAATCAATTAAATAGGCAAACATTACCTTTGTGAATTAGTTCTTGAAATGGAGCGCTGTGTGACAGGTTGCAGTTTAGGCGTCGTAGTCTCCTGTTCAAATTGAATGGGAATAATATGTTCCCTAGGTTGGCTATCCTGTTTAACAACCGGTGGCTTATGAGCTAGCTGCGGTTGTGATGACGTATGAATAGGCACTGACGGTGGTGGTGGCGTAGTTCTGTGTTCGGTTGCGGCAGCCACTGGGAAAATAACTTCTGATCTTTGCTGATACGGCGTCGAAGTTGGAGCTGCCACCATATGTTCAACCTCACTACGAAATTCAGGTTTCACCGGCCTGTTTAAAGACAAAAAAATCTAGTGTAAAATACTCACACAACTTTCTCTTGCCAATGAAAATAATTAACAATATAATCAAACATCTATTATACAGGGTTATTCTAAATGATGACCCAATTTTGTTGTTTAGATCGTTGTTGTTTAGGTCAACAGCCAAAAGACTGGTTTGAACCTCTAGAGGTTTTACTAAGTAAAACGAGGAGTGAGGTGGTTTACCGTGCCTTCCTCACTGAGTGGAAAAGTACGCTTATCAGCATGCCCGGCCCTCTGAAAAGCACATATTTTCCACTCTGCAAATGACACCTTCACTTCATTCACCACAGGGTCTGGCTGTATAATGAAATTCATTACTTTCATATAAGATAACTCTGATTAGTGTCTTTTACACCTCTACCTCTACCTTCTAAAATTAGAATTCGAATGGCACAGTGTTATGTGTTCTCTGTTCTCCTTTATGGTTTGGAGGGATGGACGTTGACAAAGGTCCTGAGTAACAAGCTGGAAGCCTTCGAATTATGGGTATATAGACGGATATTGAGGATCTCATGGAGAGAAAGAGTAAGAAATACGGAAGTGTTGGAAAGAATTGGTAAACAGGCGGAGATCTTACACAAGATTAAGGTCCGTAAATTACAATACTTTGCTCATGTGATGAGGAATGAGAAGTATAGAATCCTCCAACTGGTGATGCAAGGAAAAATCGAGGGAAGGAGACAACCCGGCCGTAGGAAGACGTCTTGGATCAAGAACCTCA
Source organism: Catonia carolina (assembly GCA_035578175.1). Lineage (NCBI taxonomy): Eukaryota > Metazoa > Arthropoda > Insecta > Hemiptera > Achilidae > Catonia > Catonia carolina. The sequence continues at coordinate 265,467 of JAQMRL010000046.1, read as the reverse complement.
GAGAGTGGTATGGGAGTAGTACAAGTGAACTATTTAGAGCAGCCGTCTCCAAGGTGCAGATAGCCATGATGATTGCTAATCTTCGTTAGAAGAATGCAACTACAAGAAGAAGAAGACACCTCTACCTCTTCTGTTCTTAAATGATTCAGTCACTTAATTGGCTGACCATATGATAAGAAACAGAACTATTTATTTTAGCCCTGCAACTAACAGATCGAGTGTAAATAATTTGACATTCCACCTGTCTGTTATGGGCAGAACTTTTACTTGCCAATGAAAATAATGAACAATATAATCTAACATTAAGCTATTTTGCAAGGGTGATGAGCTCTGAACGTTTGCATTGCCCCCTACCCACTTTATAGCTAGCCAATCACTTGCCAGCAACGTTGCCAATACTTGCTCTAGTAGCTCTGTTAAATATTTCGTCGGCCATTTTTTTGGCAAGGCTTTCAATAACAATTAATTATAACCTATAAACATACAATCAGCTGATTATTATTATAAAGTATTGCATGTTAACGCGCTCTATAATCGATGTGTTCAGTACAAGGTACAAGACAAGAGTGAACTATTGCGGCTCTTATACGCATGCGCGTGTAATGTTTGTCAGGTACAATCTGACAACGCTGGAAAACGTTCTGATTGGTCTAAACGTGTGAAACAGCAGAGCTCATCGACCGTGAAAAGGTTGAGATAGGGCGACGGACTTTCTCCGATACTCTTTAACTGTGCTCTAGAATTTATTATTAGGAAATGGAGAGAAACTAATCCTGAAAACATACAAGTTGGTCGTCCTAGAAATAACATCAAACTTAACTGCCTAGGTTTCGCAGATGACTTTTGGTTTTCCTTGCAAACAAAGTTGAAGAAACACGACAACAAATAACATCTTTAGAAGAAATTGCAGGAAGGATTGGATTGAAAATTTCTTATGAAAAAACGAAATTTATGATGATCAACCGGTTATGTATAAACAAAATAAATATTAATGGGAATCCCATCGACATTGTAGAGAGTTTTATTAAATATCTTGGAGAAACAATCACATATAATCTTAATGAAAAGGCTGCATGGAATGAGAGAATTTCTAAACTTTCCAAAGGACAGCAAATTACTAAAAACACTTACAACAAAAAATGTCTTTCCATTCACACAAAACTTAAACACTACAAAGCAGTTCTAAGATCACAAGCAATGTATAGCAGTGAAACCCTCTTCAGTATTGATGGAAACGGAATAAAAGAAACAATCAGAAAAATAGAAAGAAGGATTCTTAGAACCTGCATAAACAAAAAACACATTGTTGACAACCAGCACAGACTTTTACCAAGAGAACAAATTTATAAAGAAATAGAACCAAGCACTGATGCAATGCGTAAAAAGAGAATTTCTTTCTTTTCGCATATTCTCAGAACTCCAGAAAACCGATTATTAAGAAAAATTGTAAAAAAATTCATGTGTGCAAAAACGAAAGGAGCTACAATTCCTTGGCTTGAAGAAATCAAAAAAGACAGAACAGAACTAAATCTAACAATTGCTGATGTCAAAGATCGCACACCGGTTTACAAAGAAACAATTAAAGACAAAAACAAAATTTTATCAGTAAGAACGATTAAACGACAAGAACAGGTTTGTTCAGACGAATTGAGAAAAGCAAGATCCGACAGAATGAAAAAGTATTGGCAAGAAAGAAATGAAAAGGAAATAAACTGCCGAAGAAAAAGAACTAACCAAAGAGACTATAAAGTGATCCTTTGTGGTCATAATATGAAAAAAAAGTATCGTATTTCAAAAATTCTCCTAATTAGGAATTTTACTAAATTGGATTCGTCTTCCCCCTATATAAGAGGCGTGTTCAGAAAGTAAGTACCGTTTTTTAAAAAAACAAGTAAAAAAATTTTTTTTCAACACAATTTTATTTCTACATGAAAGCCCAAACCTTAAACTATTTTTCGACATAGTTTCCACCAATGTTCTAACACTTGTCGTAGCGGGTGATCGATTTGTCTATACCCTTTTCGTAGAAGGTTCCCACCAACGAATGTAGCCACGACTCCACGGCAGTTTTCACTTCATCGTCAGTTTCAAAGCGTTGGCCGCCTAGCTTGCGCTTCATGTGCCGGAACAAGTGGTAGTGAAATTTGTTGGAAATCGTCAGATAGCGTTGTCATAGTGAAACATCTGTTCTCTTGGATCGTCAACTGCCCTTACCAGATCATCGGTGACGAGAGAAGGCCGACCGCTCCGATTCTCATTATGCACATTTGTTCGACCGCCATTGAACATTCTAACCCACTTTCTCACCATTCCTTCCCTCATCACGTCTTCCCCGTAAATCTCAAAGTTGACGATCAATTTCAGCCGGTTTCACATTCCTTGCGTTCAAAAATCTTATTATACTAACGTTATTATACCGGGTGATTTTTTAGTTCTGTTACCCAATTGTTAATGTCTGGTAATTTTTTTCTAAGAAGGGATACTTTGTTTTGTGACACAAAGTTGGTAGCCCTACTCAACCGGTATAGATACGACAGTTTGAGTTGATTCTCCTTGAGTTGCATAAAATTTTGTGCTGTTTCCAGTTGTGTTACGAACAGAATGTCTTTTACCCTAGAACAACAGGTTTTCATTCTTGAACAATATTTTGCTACAAAATCGTATGCGAGTGTAAAAGAATCATTTCAAATTAAATTTTTTGGTGTTCCTCCACTCTATTCTAGTCAATTTCTAGGCTAACTAACTGATTTTTAGAGGCAGGTATTGTTTGCAGCAGAAAACGTAGTGGTCGACCAACTCTCTTGACAGATGACGTTAAGAGAATGTGAAAACAAGATTGCTCAATTCTCCATGGAAAAGTTTACAAAAACTTTCCTCGCATGTTGATTTGTCATGTTCGAGTGCTCAGAAAGCTGCTAAAAAATTGAAATTGTATCAGTATCACATACGATTAGTTCTAGAGCTTCAGCCTCCAGATTTAAACAAGAGATTGTTTTAGGATAAAAGACATTCTGTTCGTAGCACGACCGGAAATGGCACAAAATTTTACACAGCTCAAGGAGAATCAACTCACACTGCCATATCCATACTGGTTGAGTAGGGCTACCAACTTAGTGTCACAAAACAAAATTTATTTTTTTTAGAAAAATATTACCAGACATTAACAATTGGGTAACAGGACTAAAAAATCACTCTGTACTATACATTATTATACTGAATGAATCTCACAATCGGCAGGATCACTAATTGTCTTAAACATTTTAAACGTTCAGAGAGAACTGAAAACACAACGTAGGACAACTACAATGGTGTGAGTCGATAGCCAGTGAATAAGGACGACTAGTGCGCATGTGCGGAACACCGATTGCAGCGCTACGGCGGCAGTAGACTGAAACGGTACTTACTTTCTGAACACCCCTCGTATTCTGAATTCGTGAAGTTTTACTGTCTATAAATATTCAAATAAAGGGTGATTCAAAAAGAGCGCCGGTTTTTAAACGGCTAGTAAATTTTTGTTTATCGGTTGGCAACATTGTTAGACCTCATTTCTATTTCGGAGAACATTCCGATTGACGATTCAGTTGTAGTTTCTCTTGTTCGCAGTGTAGTACTCTTGCAGTCTGTGTCTAACCATGGAGAAGTTTACTACTGCGCAACGAGTGTTAATCGTCAAAACATTTTACCAGAGTGAAGAGAGTTATGCGGCTACTGTCAGGCGACTTCGCGGTACTCTAGGACGTAATGAAGCACTGAATGAATCAACAGTTCGCAGGCTCATGAAAAAGTTTTTTGAGACGGGTTCAACAGTCGACCTTAAAAGTTCTGGACGTCGTCGTTCTGGCCGAACTGAGCAGAACGTTGCGTTGGTTCGTGACAGTGTGGCTGTTAGCCCAGCAAAATCAATACGTCGCCGTTCTCAACAATTGGGTTTAAGATGTTCTTCTGTACGGAGAATTCTTCGGTACGATCTCCAATATCACCCGTATAAAATTCAGTTGACGCAACATTTGAAAGTGGCAGACCACCAGAAGAGACGACAGTTTGTTGACTGGGTATTGAGAAAACGGCAGGATGATGACACCTTCGCAAACAAAATCATTTTCAGTGATGAGGCGCACTTCCACTTAAACGGTTTTGTTAATAAACAGAACTGCCGTATGTGGGGTTTAGAAAACCCTCGCGTGGTTAATGAAAGGGAAATGTATGCACAGCGAGTTACAGTTTGGTGCGGCTTTTGGTCGGGCGGTGTCATCGGCCCTTACTTTTTTGAAAATCAAGAAGGACAAGCCGTGACAGTAAATGGAGACCGATACCGTACGATGATTAGGGAGTTTTTGGATGGAATGGACATTGACGAGTTGTGGTTTCAGCAGGATGGTGCCACCTGTCACGCTGCACGAGAAACAATGTTGTTGCTCCGTGAACGGTTCCAGGATCGCATCATTTCTCGTAATTCCGACCATCAATGGCCACCAAGGTTGTGTGACTTGACGCCTTGTGACCTGGGGTCATCTGAAGTCATTGGTGTATGCCAATAAACCCCGAAACATCAATGACTTGAAGGAGGAAATTCGACGGGTTATCGGGCAAATGGAAGTCAAAACTTGTCGTGCAGTAATATCCAATTTCATGGACAGAGTTGATGCGTGCCAGCACAGTAGAGGAGGACACATGCATGACATCATTTTTCATACATGAAATCGGAAGGTAAGATGAACTTGTTGATGTATTTATTTTCAGTTTTTCAATAAAATAAATCTCTTAATTTGAGATATCAAAACCGGCGCTCTTTTTGAATCACCCTATACAATGGCGTGAGTCAATAGCTAGTGAACAAGGACGACCGGCGCATGCGGGGAACACCGATTGCAGCGCTACGGCGGCAGTAGAATGAAACGGTACTTACTTTCTGAACTCGCCTCATATTCTGAATTCGTGAAGTTTTACTGTCTATAAATATTCAAATACTTACTTTGGTGCAGCTAGCTTAATTTCAGCTCTCGATGTTTTCCTACGAGGCAAAGTTGCAGCCTTCTTTTCTGTATTATCTGGAATAACACTGCTGATGACCTGAAAACAGAAAAAAAAAATGTTTTCGTATTTAACTGAAATGCATACATATAAAATTTCTTAACTTAGTATGTTTCACAGAAAAATGGTCACGTATTAATTCTTGCAAACAAAAAGTAGTGTTTAAGCAATAACGAACAAGCCTTAAAACGAGACGGGAAGCAATGCTAGCGCCATTCGAGACGCCAACCGAGAGAGCCACGACGAAAGCACAACCGCACACGACACGACACAATTTACGAGTGGCCAACAAAGGGAAGAAGAAGGAAGAAATAGCAAAGAGGTCCACAAGACAGTGCAAACCCCGGTGCACAATGCCTTAACATAACCGCCCGCCAAATCATTGACAAATGATTTCCAAAACGACGAACAATAACGGGGCCGCCCGCCCTGAACCAACGCAGGGCGCGGAAACGAAGCAACTAAAAGCCAAAACGAACGAGAAGCCTAGCACACAAACAAAAGCCTTGAAAACCCGCCCGCCGTGGAAGTCCCACGGGAGGGAATAAGCGAAGCAGCGAAGAAGAAGCCTGGAGACGAAACGAAGCCTGATGACGAAGCCTGAAGACGAAGCCAGAAGACGAAGCCTGAAGACGAAGTAGCAGAACGGAACATTTTGATGTGGCGTGATGCACGCGCGGGTGCACCCGGCCGACGTCGAACGGACATTTTCCACAGCCTGCGCGGAGGCAAAAGGAAGCGGAGTATCTTGATGTGATCACCAGCGAGGGCTGGCAACCAGTAACGACGCAAAAAACAAACAAAAAAACAAAATGAAACGAAGAACGAAGAAAACAGCAGAAGAACGAAGAAAGCAAACGAAGAACGAAAACGAATGGAGATGAAACTGAATCTAATTGTCTGGTAAGACAATCAGTTTCGAGACGGGCCGAACGTAAATGCCCTGTACGGTTTTAATTTCAGCAGTGCGAATAGTGTTGTCTTTGCCGGGAAAAACGTTAGTAATTATGCCCAGTGGCCATAAAGCAGGAGCAGTATTTAAATTTTGCACAATAACTGTGCAACCGATTTTAACGTTGGCACAAGCGCGCGACCATTTGTGGCGCTGTGTTTGGGTATGTAAATAGTTACGAGACCATTATTTCCAAAACGAGCGAACGAGTGTTTTGAGTTGTTCCCATCTGGATGAAGGTTGCAACTGGTCTGGAGCGGTGCCTTCGGGAGGTTGAAGTAATGAAGTTCCGGTGATGAAATGTCCAGGAGTCAGCATTAATTTTTCTTCGCAGGGATCCGAAGAAAATTGAAACAACGGCCTGCTGTTTAGTACAGCTTCGATACGAGCGAAGAGAGTAATATACTCTTCGAAGAGCAAAGGTTTATCGCCGATGAGTCGATTTAAGCAATGTTTTGCAGATTTGACAGCTGCCTCCCACAAGCCTCCAAAATTAGGTGCGGATGGTGGGTTGAAATGCCAGTTAACTTTCAATAAGGCAAGGTGATCGCCTATCGCAGTAGATGAGGCGCGAATTTGTTGATAGATTTCGGCTAACTTATTTTTAGCGCCGACGAAATTTGTACCATTGTCCGAGTAAATGTGAGAGGGCAAACCTCGACGAGAAACGAAGCGGTCTAAAGCCGCGAGAAAGGCATCTGTTGATAAGTCTGACACGAATTCAAGGTGTACAGCCTTAGTAGACATGCAAACAAATATACATAAATAGCCTTTAGAAATTGATGACTTTCGCAATCGATTATTTTTCACAAAGAATGGACCTGCATAGTCAACTCCCGTTGATGAGAATGTTCGGGCAACAGCAACACGAGAAGCAGGCAAATTAGACATAATTGGCTGTGAAGGGCGTCCGCCGTATCTGATGCAGCGAACACATTGGTGAATGCGCTTACGAATTACGGTTCGAGCTGATAAAATCCAAAATTGTTGAAATATGAATGCTTGCGTAGTGCGCGGCCCAGAATGTAATGAAAGCCGATGGAAATAATCACAGACTAGTTCAGTAAGATGACTGTGCTTTGGCAACAGGATAGGATGTTGCGCCGTTTTAGTAATATCTGAGCGACTTAAGCGACCGCCTACAACAAGAATGCCTTGATTATTTACATAAGGCGACAATGAAATGATCGATTTGCACGGCAGCTTGCCATTAGAGATTGCCTGAATGTCACTAGCAAAGTACCGAGACTGAGTGAGTTTAGCGCATAGAATTGCTGAGTTATTGTCGGAAAAACTGATAGGATTTTCAAGATGATCGTTTGGAAATCGCCGTAGTAGTTCTGCATTGTTTGAAGACCATTTGCGCAGTTCGAAGCCTCCTAGAGCGAATAATTCGATTAGTTGAGAAATAAGCAGTTCTGCTTCTTCGTAGTTAGAAGCGCCGGTTAGAATATCGTCTACGTAGGTATGCGATTGTATGGCATTTGAAGCCAACGGAAAAGAAACGCCTTCGTCTTGCACTAGCTGAAGCAGAGTGCGCTGAGCTAAATACGCAGAAGGTTTAATGCCATAAGTGACAGTGTTTAATTCATACTCCTGAGGAGCGGAATTATTGTCAGAACTATAGAATATGTGTTGATGAGAGCGATCTTCAGACCTAACAAGTATTTGCCTATACATCATTTTAATGTCCGAACAAACAACAACTTGATGTTTACGAAATGAAGTCAAAATCTGACAAATGTCCCTTTGTAGTTCGGGACCAGACAATAGTTGATCGTTTAGTGAATTGCCTTTGGAATCAGAAAACGAAGCGTTGAACACAACACGAATTTTACCATTAGGGTCAGCAGTTTTAAACACACCATGGTGTGGTATTACATAGTTAGAAGGAGCAGGCGCGATTGACATGTGATTTAAATTAATATACTCAAGCATGAAGGCGTGATATTTTTGTTCAACAACTGGCTGTTTAGCGATTTTAGCGGTAAACTTGTTAGCAGCGCGTTTTACAATTTCTCGATTGGACTCTAATTTGACGGAATTAGTTTTGAATGGTAATGCAACCATATAACGTCCTGATTTGTCACGACAAGTTGTAGTGGTGTACAATTTTTCGCAGTATTCGTCATCCGGATTAACGACAGGAGTGATGGCAATTTCTTCCGAAGCCCAAAAACGTTGCATGATCTCGGGAAGCGATTCAACAGCAGCGAAAAGCGATGTACATTCTTGCATGGAGTCGATGGCGGACAAAGCCGGTAGTTTCCCGAAAATAACCCAACCGAATTCAGTAGAGATGGCCGATGGAGTGCCTTTAATTATGGCATTACTATGCGATAAGACAATATGCGGAAAGACTTCAGCTCCCAATAGAATTTCGATGGGACCAGAGTGTGTAAATTGGTCGTCAGCAAGCAATTTGTCAGAGAATAATTTGCCTAGTTTATCCGGTAAACATACGGAAGGTAAATTGTTGGTTATTTTCGAGATGACTAGCGCCTCAGTACTTAAACGGAAAGCCTTGTTTTTATTGGATGAAATAACAAGCTGAGTTGAACCTTGTATTTCCGCTGACGCTGCCGAAATGCCGAGCAGGCTTTGTCGGCACGGAGTTATTACAGAATTGAGTACATTAGCTGCACGAGTTGTAATTAAATTAGCCTCTGAACCAGAGTCAAGAACACAGCGAAGAGGTTTGTAATCACCATTAGCCGATTGAACTAAAATAACGGCAGTGCCTAGTAAAACCCTTTGATTGCCTGATCTACATGATAACGAATTATTATTTATTGTTTCAGTTGAAGTACTGTTGTTAAAAGCCGGTACAGAAGCATCGATGTTTGAACGGTTTGTTTGACAATTGTTAGCCTGAGGTGCAGACGAAACGTTAGGTTGACTTGGAAACGATGATCGGTTAGGCCTGTTAGATTGGCCAGTGGTAACATGTTGTTTATTAAGTACAACAGCAGTGGTACTATTTTCTCGCACAGTATTTGTATTTGAGTTACTTTCGGATAAGTGCAACAGCGTGTGATGGTTAGCTGAATTGCACACACGACAAGTTTTAGTAGATTTGCAGTCGCGCCTCGCATGTTTACCTAAGCATCCGAAACATTTATGCATTTGAAATATGGCCTCGTGACGCGCATTGACAGGCATACCGAGAAACTCTGTACAATTGAATATATTGTGTGCAGAAGAACTACAAAATTGATATTTATTTACAGCCTCATTACTAGCACTTGAATTGCTGCCTACTAATAACGAGTGTTGACGCCTAAGCAAGTTAGGTGATGAGTTGTTTATGCGAAAGGCCGGTTTATGAATAGCCGGTTTGACGAGATTCGGTTTAGCGCCGTTTGAAACAATAGCGTCAATGTTTTGCGCTTTGTTCAGCATTTCAAAGGATTGCATTCTGGAAGTCACGAAATTTAATAGTTCAAAATAACTTGGAATCTTAGTAGCATCGTGTTGAGATTCGAATAATTCCCTCGTGGTATTATCCAAATTGTTGTATGCCATAGAAAACAATAGAAAGTCCGCTAAATCTATATTTAATAGCTGCAGAGCGCCAACGGCGGAAGTATGAACGCTGACATATTGTTTATAATTTTGATAGGATGGACTTGCGAATTTATCGAAATTACTGATTTGCGAAAAATGCATGTTTGCGACACGTCTGTCGTTAGCGTACCTGTTGTTAATTAATTGGTAAGCTAATTGGTAATTTGCAGAAGTCAAAGGTAGATGAGATATTATTTGCAACGCCTCACCGCGCAAACTAGACCTAAAGTAATGCAATTTTTGAATGTCGGACAGTTGTTCGGAGTTATGGACTAGTTCATTGTATAAGGATATAAAATTTTGAAACTCAGACAGATTTCCATCGAAGCTAGGAATTTTTATTTTCGGAAGATATGTAGTTGGCGAAATTACATTAGGTTTGTTGTCGATTAAACTAGTATTAGTCATATGAGCGATAATTTGAAAATATTTTGTTTCAAAGTCAGTTTGGATGATAGCGATTTGGTTTTCAAAGTCTTCAGAATATGCCTTATTTAGTAGATCAATTAATTTATTTTGGAGTGGTTGGAAATCTGAAAATATTCGTTCAGCCTCAATTTTGAACGCATCATTGGGTGCAGAAATGGATTGCACGTGTGTTAACGTATTTAATGATCTGATTAGTTGACGACACTTTGTGAAAATTTGCTCAGCATTGTCCATATTGAAGAGCAAAGGAATAACGACAAAGGATAAAAGAAAATAACGATAAGATAACAATTGTGCAAAAAATCGAATAAACAACGTTAGTGCAATATTAATAATAATACAAAACAACAAATGTAAATAAACAATTCGATTAAATAAACAGCTGACGTTTTAATGAATGAAAAATCTCGACCAATCAGAATGAGACAGCGGACAGCTGATGACGGCGCAGACCGCACTTACTACATGTGATAGTAACAACTGCGCAGTATGAACCAAAATTACAAGGATGGATTTGATTTGTAAGAAAAAAAATGGCTGCCGAAGTATGAAAACGTGCGTGAATTGGCGCGAACACAACGAAGCGTGGGTCCACCCCCTCTCGCGTACTATACGAATACAAACACGAATGTTTAGCAATTTTAAGACACTGTAAAACCAATAATGCACTGATTTTATCCACGACCGGAGGACCAAAAATGTTTAAGCAATAACGAACAAGCCTTAAAACGAGACGGGAAGCAATGCTAGCGCCATTCGAGACGCCAACCGAGAGAGCCACGACGAAAGCACAACCGCACACGACACGACACAATTTACGAGTGGCCAACAAAGGGAAGAAGAAGGAAGAAATAGCAAAGAGGTCCACAAGACAGTGCAAACCCCGGTGCACAATGCCTTAACAAGTAGTATGAAAAATCTGGTGTGAAACACACACACAACTTTCTCTTGCCAATGCAAATAATTAACAATAATCCTAACATTAGTAATAAAACATTAGAAATAAACAAAAAACTAACCTCAATAAACATAACCGAATTTTAATCATGAGTGAAAGACACAAAATAAAAATCAACGACAGTTACGCTTAAAAATACGGAAAATCACTCTTTCACGCTAAACTATGCTCTGTAGAGAAAAATTCTTTAAATAAAAGTTGTAGATCTTTTAATTTCCTATAAATTTGACTATATACATTTTTGTTGTAAAATGCATACTAAGGCCGAAATCTTGAAATAATCGATTTTTCACAAGTTTTTGTCAGAAAAAACAGAAAATCGCCAATTACCGCTAAATTAAGCGTTATACGAAAAATGTTTGAATTAAATGTTGTAGGTTTTTAAATTCTCTACATGTTTTATATAAATTTTTGCGCTAAAATGCATATTAAAGCCGTAATCTTAAAAAAACAATTTTTTTACATGAAAACAGCCTCACCAAGAATTTCAGCAAACATGGCGCCTACCCTGTCTTGTAGAGCATAAAAAATTTAGTAAATCAGGCGATTTTAAAAAAATCGTAGGACCAGTTTTTGAGAAAATCACAAAAATTTGAAAAATTACAGGAATACACTACTACTTCCGGTTGACCAATTTTGATGAAAATGTTTGTGTCGGGTCCCCGGTAGTGGTATGTTTCAAGTTTCAAGTTTGCATGATGTTCCGTTCTTGAGATATTCTGTTCACACACAACACACACACACACACACACACACAGATCAATGGCTATAAACATGTTTTTTGGGTTCAAGGGGTCTGAAAATGGGTAGATCCGGTGAGAACTCGATTTTGAAAAATCGACATGTAAATAATACTTTCTTTCCTATATATTCATATAGGCAAGAGAAAGTAAAAATATACATACAGTTGAGCCGTTCTTAGTTTGCACCTACTGTCAACAAACCAAAGCCAGCTACTACAGGGTGCACGCTAGAGTCTGCGACTTTATAAATGTTGTATTCCTATTCGGTTAACTATGTTTTGAATTATAAGTACTTAAATTACTTAAAAGATCAGTCATGACATGATGTAGGCCTAACTATTTCATTTATAAAAATACTTTTAAAAGTACAGTAGACTCTCAGAAATACGGACTAATGTGGCGGACGGCCGGTCCGGATTTCGAAAAATCCGGATTTCCCGGAGGTTGGCAATTTCATCTTTATGGCGAATAATTATGACAATAAGCATTAACGTTTATCTGCTAATATAAGAGTGAGCTTCGGAAAAAACTTTAAAACACTGTAGGCCTAATAAATTACAGTAGGCTACTGGTACTGTAATTATTCAATATACGAAGCACAAACATTGACTAAACTTAACGCTACTGTACCGTAATAAGATTCGATTGCACTCTTTGTAAGATTTGCAAGTTACGGATTTCAAACATGTAACAAAATGTGTCATATATGTCTCAATTATAGAGTAATTATAATTATATAGAGTAATTATAGTAGGTACAAATTCATTAAAAAACCAAGTCTTAAAAATTGTAGAATTCATCCATGCTTTTTGTTGGTTTGTATACCAAAGTGGCAACACATAGTCTTTCTTTAAATTTTTAAAAGCTCTGGGTTTTCTTGATTTTCCTATTAATGTTAACCTAAGTTTATGACTGCCGGTCACATTGCTACAAGCCAACACCGTAACCCGTTCCTTGCTTTTTTTTTAGCCCGAGGCTGTAGCTTCTTTTTTGGATGCGAGAGTTTTCGTGGGCAACATTTTATAGTTCAGACCAGTCTCGTCGCAATTATACAGCTGGTCACCGGAAATTCCTTCTTCGTCAAGGATTTTAAAAAGTAAGGTCTTAAATTCAGGAACAGCGTCTTTGTTCGCCGATAAAGCCTCCCCACTGATCCTGATGATTCATCGGGCCAATCCCATGAAACTTTTTACTGGTTGTTAATTTAAAAGTTGTAAATTTTCAGAAAATAAAGTAAAAAAAAAAATCATCATCCGGAGTCCAGACTAGCGCGATCCGGATTTTTGAGAGTCTACTGTATTTTGTATTTAAATACAGTACTTTTGAAAGTATTTTCTTGCTACTTTTTAATCAGCGTGTACACATTTTTATGTAATGCGCATGCTTAGTGACGTCATTATTTGTTTACAGTAGAAGCAAACTTAGAAAGGCTCGACTTTAATTAAGTTTTACTAACCTGGACAGCGGTTTGAACTTTCTTCGCCCGATCTTTATCGTTATCTTCATCAGCAGATGACGATTTTGATGAATCCGGAATGATTTCAGTCTTACTTGTACTCTCCTCGCTTGTGATTTTCTGTTTACTATTATCTTTAACAACATCCTCTGTAACTTTTTTCACATCTTCTTCTTTTTTATCATATTTAATTTCTCTTTCATCGTCATCTTTCGCTAATTTTTCGACGTCTTCAACTAATTTATTTAAAGCGACAGTTGAGGCTAACGAAAATTTTCTATCAAATTCTGTACTTGGCGATGAAGGTTCGATCGCAGAATTCCTCCGCGATAACGACGGTTTAACGAAACTAGATGATGATACTAACGAAGATTTTCTTTCGTACGCTCTTTTTGCGTCGCTAACTTTAACACCCGGTAGAAATACTTTTTTCGGCGGAGGTTTAACGATTTCTTGTTGCTGTTGTATATTATTGAATTTTTCCGCCGTTTCGAATATTTTTGATTTCCGTCGTTCGATTGGTTTCGCCGGTTTTTCATCGTCCACGATTTTTTCGTCTTTTGATTTTTTCTTTTTCGTCTCATCTTTCTGTTTAATCTCTTTCATTGAATCGATTTCAACTTCGGTTTCTTTCGAAACAATTTCGTCGGAAACTTTATTATCTATTACATTCGACGATTCTTCTTTTTCTTTTTTGATAACCTTATCTTCTGATTTTTCTTTTAATTTTTCCTCTATTTTCTCTACAACACTATCAGTCTTTGGTTTATCTACAACTACATTTTCAACTACTGTTTTTTCATTTACAATTTCCTTTTCTAATTTTTCTTTACTTGTATTATCGTCGACCGGTTTTTCCGGTAATAATTTCTCTTCGACTAGATTTTCTTTATTTTCCATTTTATCGGTTAAATTAATTTCATCCTTAATTACGTCTGTAGTATCCTTTTTCGTAACGTCTGTAGTTGTATTTGATTCAGCTGAATTATCGACCGATTTTTTACTTGATTTTTTGGTCGATTTCCGGCGTGGCTTACTCTCAGTCGATGTGGTTAAATTAACATCTGATGTCGACTCATCTGGTTGTTGTTGTTTATCGATATGTTTCCGGCTTCGACTCGCCGATCTTTCCCGTTTCCGACTTCTGGATCGTTCTTTTCGTCTTCTGTCCGTTGTTTCTGTTGACGGTTTTTCTGGTGAAGGTTCTTCTTCTCCTAAACAAAAAACATCAATTTTAGTAAAGTACATTTGTTTTTGTCTGCCCATAACAGACAGGTGGAGTGTCAAATTATTTACACTCAATCTGTTCGTTGCAGGGCTAAAATAAATAGTTCTGTTTCTTTTCACATGGTCAACCAATTAAATGACTGGATCATTTAAGAACAGAAGAGGTAGAGGTGTAAAAGACACTAATCAGAGTTATCTCCTCTGAAAGTAATGAATTTCATTATACAGCCAGACCCTGTGGTGAATGAAGTAAAAGTGTCATTTGCAGAGTGGAAAATATGTGCTTTTCAGAGGGCCCGGCATGCTGATAAGTGTACTTTTCCACTCAGTGAGGAAGGCAATGGTAAACCACCTCACTCCTCGTTTTACTTAGTAAAACCTCTAGAGGTTCAAACCAGCCTTTCGGCTGATGACCTAAACAACAACATTTGTTTTTGGAAGAAGCTTGTAAGGGGAGGGCGAGTAGGTAGAGTAGGGATAGTTTCAACGGGGCAAATGTTGTCTCCTTCTCACTTAATCATCATTCCCTCTCTTTCTAACCGTTTACTACTCTGTTACAACTACTACGCTAGACTAAAATAGTTTCTTTCTTTCTTTACAACCAGGGCGTTCAGGCTTCTGCAGCCCCTCCTCACCGCGACCTAAAAGATCTTTTGTGATTGCCCCTATTCTTATTTATGCAAGACCCACACTTTCAATAAAGCGCAGGATCTGCCTAGGATCTAGTGCACTTACCTGAGAAGGTGTTAACACGTCCTTACCCATCAGCGCTCTTCTTTTGCAGCCAACCACTTTGCAACTGCATAAAATATGCTCAGCCTTCTCCTCTGCCTCATGACAGAATCTACACAGGCTCTCTTCAGCAACTCCTATCTTGGATAAATGATACCCAAGATTACAATGACCAGTCATCAGGCCCACTACCCTCCTCAAGTCCTGTCTTCCTAGTCTATTATATATCCCAGCCTTTCTGCTGGAATAGGCAATGAATTTCTTTGCCTGTTCACAGCCTGGCACCTTCTCCCAATAGGAGGTTTTAGCCTCCTCTTCCCAGCCCCTAACTATACCTCTATAATAGCCTTCACCAATTCCACAGAATGGCTCTGGGCCTATGAAGTGAGAGGCTGCACCTTTCTTTGCTAAGGCATCCGCTCTCTCATTTCCAGGCACTCCCTGGTGCCCCGGCACCCAACGCAGCGTCACCACGTTACGCTTGGCCACGGCATTCAAAACTTCCCGACAATCATAGGCCAATCGCGACTCAAAAGTACAAGAACTCAAAGCCTTGATGGCCGCCTGACTATCGGACAAAATATAAATGTGCGACCCACTGAGGCGCCTCTCAATACACCTCTCCGCACAGACCTTAATGGCCAATATTTCAGCTTGGAAGATGGTTATGTTACACCCAAGGGCCAGGGAAATCTTTCCCCCGGCCCCCCAGGCCCCCAATCCCGCTCTTCCGCTCATCACTGAGCCGTCAGTATAGACTAAAATAGTTGAAAACTTTATATTTTCTGTTGTCGTTTGCCTTTCTCCATCTGAATCCAATATCTTTAATAATTTTCTACACCGACCATTTACTTCCTTTGAAATTAATTTTCTTCCGCAAAACGGGGAGTAACAAATTCAAAGTTAGCCATTCAGCGTTTGTTTTATGAAAATCATATATTGTTCTTCTCACAACACACTTATCAAAATCGTCCGCTTCACTCTTTAATTTTCCTTCTCATATTTTCTTATTTGGTGTTCTGATTAGGACATCAGGGTTTTTTCTTTTTTTCTTTCAAAATTCTTAGAACTGTACTACGCAAAATCCCCATAGCTCTAGCTACACAATTTTGCACATCGGTCAGTAAAATTGGTCCGTTTTGTTCAGCTTCTTTTTTTATAAAATTGTATACATTGACTATATACTCCCTAACCTGACCGCGTATTACCTGTCATTTCCATATTACAATAGCACTCGTGCTCGAATTTTCACTACTACAACTAAATTCCATTTTAATAACTAAATAAATGGAAATAGAAACGACACAAAGAATACATACAAAAAATTAATATAAACAAAACCAAACAGCAAATGAGTAAAAACAATAGGTACATAAAACAGTAGCCTACTACCGAATGCACGAGTTGAAGACTTGTGAAGGGAATAGAACAAAAATATAAAATTACAACATACAGTCAATGTTTTTAGGATTTATAGTACACTTAGGCTGTAAACGCTGCTAGCACTATGGAGAGACTGATCACTTTCCTTCGAGGTGCTTCCCCCACCACAAAACCGAACAGCTCAGCGGCACAGAGCGTTGGTGGGAGATCTTCTAGCTAGAAAAAATGACCTGTAAGTTATTATATTAAAATAACCCACTGGGTTGGTCTAGAGGTAAAGTCGTCGCCAAAATCAGCTGTTTAACAACTGATTTTCGGAGACGAAGGTTCCTGGTTCAAATCCTAGTTAAAGTAGTTACTTTTATACAGATTTGAATGCTAGACAGTGGTTACCGGTGTACTTTGATGGTTGGATTTCAATCAACTATACTCTCTCAGGAATGGTCGACCTGAGTCTGTATAAGACTACATCTCATTTACACGTCATACATATCATCCTCATCTGATTGGGTCATGGGATTGCTTATTGTTCTGAATTGAACAGATTGCAACGTACACAAATTAGGGACTACAAAAAAATATCTTTATTTGAATCACATCAGCTGGTTTAAAAGCACCAGATTATCTAACCTCATAAAATCCTTAATGTAGAACATAAACATTATTTTCAACCCTTTAGGGCTAACTTTCTAAGGGTTTCAATAGCCTAAAACCTGCACTGGCATCAAAGTTACAACATAAATAAAACAGCATGGAAATCGGTTCAGTAATTTAGGAGAAAAAGAGGAACACACACACACACACACACACACACACACACACACACACACACACACACACACACACACACACACACACACACACACATACATTAAATTTTATATACATAGATTAACATAATATTTAAATGATAGCTTACTTTGAACGGTTGTTGGTAATTCTGGTATAAAATCCAGTTGATTGGTAGTAGTCGCAAGGCTCCCTAATGACTGCGATCTCAATGGGCGATCACCTCCATTAGGTGATCTACCTTCAACTGAACTTCCCTAAAAATACAAAAGTAAAATTAATTATACAAGGTTTGATCAAAAAAAATCAAGAAAGACGTAGTACAGAATTATCCCGCTAGATGGGGTTAGCAGAGACCGTCAACAAACGACTGCCCAGTTGACATCCATTTGTACGAGGGTTATCCAGAAAAAACCTCCGTGATTCAGTACCCTTCTAACTGTGCAAGGCGGAGCATCGTACATTCGTGCGTTGTCCTTTTATAACCTCAAAACATGAGTGCCGTAATAGAAAATCCAGCCAAGTGTGAATTGCGTGGCGTTATAAGATTTCTGTGGGCAAAAAAAATCTCTCAGCGGCCGAAATTCATCGTGAATTGTGTGCGATTTATGACCCAAACATTATGAGTGAAGGTGTAGTCCGTCAATGGGTGCGTTTTTTTTTTAAAATGGAAGAACAAACGTTCACGATGATGAAAGAAGTGGTAGGCCTTCTCTTGTCACTGACGACTTAGAGAACAAAGTGAATGAAAAAGTTCGTGAGGACTGTCGTTTCACAATCTCGGAACTTTCTCATCATTTTCCTGAAATTTCTCGGAGTCTCGTACACGAGATAGTGACAGAAAACCTAGGCTACCATAAGTTTTGCGCTCGTTGGGTACCAAAACTGCTGACCGATGACCACAAATCAAAAAGAATGAGTTCTGCCATAGACTTTCTTTCTCGGTATGACTTTGAAGGAGAAGAATTTTTGAACAGGATTGTTACTGGCGATGAGACTTGGGTAGCCTACGTGAATACTGAGACAAAACAGCAGTCAATGCAATGGGGACATACCGCTTCTCGAAACAACCCAAAGAAAGTCTGTCAAACTTTGTCGAAGAGGAAACTTATGGCTACCGTTTTTTGGGATGCTAAGGGCATCTTACTCGTTGATTTTATGGAATGTGGAACAACCATCACTTCTGCTGTCTACTGTGAAACTTTAAACAGACTAAGAAAAGCGATCCAAAACAAGCATCGTGGCCTTCTGACACATGGTGTTGTGTTTGTGCATGACAACGCTTGCCCTCATGCAGCTCGAAGAACAAATGAACTTTTGGCCAAGTTTAAATGGGACGTTTTCGATCATCCCCCATACAGCCCAGACTTGGCTCCTAGTGACTTTCACCTGTTCCCGAACATGAAGTGGTGGCTTGCAACTCAGTGGTTCGCCAATGACGAAGAGCTTCAAAACGTCGTGAATGGTTGGCTACATTCACAAGTGGCACATTTTTATGCAGAGGGTATTTAAAAGACTGTTCCAAGGTACGACAAGTGCTTGAATCTGTTTGGCGACTATGTTAAAAAATAGAGAAAAACTGTAGTTTTAATATGTAAATAATAAAGTTTTTGTATCTTCACTCGTTTACTTTTTATTTCAAAACGGAGGTAATTTTCTGGATAACCCTCGTAACCCTATTTAGAACTTTTCCAATAATTATTTTATCTAAGTACTTGAAAGAAGGTATCTACATCTTCAGTTCTCAACAGAAATCCTTTGACGCTCTTCAGAAAACTCGTTCGCACTTTTTTCATCAGATATCTCAGAAATGACTATAGTTACAAACTTGGGGCACATTTTATGAAATTTTTCACCTCATTTTGCATAAAACCTATACAATTATCAACCATAATTAACGCCCTAAAAGTTACTGTATCAAATCATTTTACAGTAGGAGCTGAATTACTGGTGAAATCTTTTGCTAGTCATAACACAGTAAGGAAGCGATACTGGACCAAAGTTTTTATGAACTGTTCTCCTTATTTTTACTTTCTCTTGCCTATATGAATATATGGGAAGCAAAGTATTGTTTTCATGTCGATTTTAACAAATACACTCTTCACCGAATCTACACGTTTTCAGACCCCCTGAACCCAAAAACATGTTTTTAGCGATTGGTCTGTGTGTGTGTGTGTGTGTGTGTGTGTGTGTGCGTGCGTGCGTGTGTGCGCGCGCGCGTGTGTGCGTGTGTGTGTGTGCGCGCGTGTGTGCGTGTGCGTGTGTGTGTGTGGGTGTGTGTGTGTGTGTGTGAACAGAATATCTCAAGAACGGATCAGCGTACGAAACTTGAAACTGAAGTTACATACCACGACCGGACCCAACACGAACATTTTCATCAAAATCGGTCAACCGGAAGTAGTAGTTTATTCGTGTCATTTTTCATTTTTTTGCGATTTTCTCAAAAACTGGTCCTACGATTCTTTTTAAAATCGCCTGGTTTACTTAATTTTTTATTCTCTACAAGATAGGGTAGGCGCCATGTTTGCTGAAATTCTTGGTGAGGCTGTTTTCACGTAAAAAAAGTGTATTTTTAAGATTACGGCTTTAATATACATTTTAGCGTAAAAATTTATATAATAAAAGTTGTAGAGAATGTAAAATTCTACAACTTTTATTCCAAACATTTTTTTGTATAACGCTTAGTTTAGCGGTAATTATCAATTTTTTTTTTCACACGAAAACGTGTAAAAAATTTATTTTTTTTAAGATTTCGGCCTTAGTATGCATTTCACGACAAAAGTGTATATAATAAAATTTACAGGAAATAAAAAGATCTACAACTTTTATTTACAGCATTTTTCTCTACAGAGCCTAGTTTAGTGTGAAAGAGTGATTTTCCGTATTTTTAAGGCAAACAGAGATTGATTTTCATTTTGCATCTTTCATATATGATTAAAATTAGGTTATGCTTTTTTATGTTAATTTTTGTGTTTTTTTTCTAATGTTTTATTACTAATGTTAGGTTATAATGTTAATTATTTGCATTGGCAAGAGAAAGTTATGTGAGTGTTTCACACCAGATTTTTTATTTTTAGCTGTATAATCAGTTCCTGAATGATTATCGTTCCTCCTGAAACACCCTGTATACTCACGTAGAGCATGAGAAAGTAAAAATATAAATATATAAAAATATTAAATACAAAACTAACCTGATCTGGTATAAGTAATTTATCGTTAGATACAGCAGGCGGTGCTAATGACAATAATAAATCAAGTCTAACTGGTGTTTGATTCGCAAGTTCTTCAGCGATATCCAGACAAGGTTCGGACTGTCCTTCGTCGACCCACCAGTGAGAACAAATCGCCGTGATATCAGCACGTCGGCTTGGATTCACATTTAACATCTCCCTTATCAATGGAGATGCAGCTGTAATTAAACAATTAAACATAAATTACAGTTTCGGTTGCTAAATCAAAGGTTATGGCATTCAGAGGGAAGTATCCCACTCGTTCAAAGATTGTTTCAAACAACATAGTACTAGATCAAGTGTCTCACTATAACTATCTGGGCTGCGATGTGAGTTTTGATCGGGACTTGGATGTAAAAAATAAAATAAATAAATTTTAAGCTATTTGTGGTACCATTAACAGGAGACTGGGTAACAGAGCTAGAACAGAGACAGTAGTGAAGTTATACAAGGTAATGGCCGTTCCAGTCCTTCTTTATGGAAAGTGAGCCATGAGTTACCACGAAACACCAAGAAAGTAGGATCCAAGCAGCTGAAATAACGTTTTTAAGAAAGGTGAAGGGCTGCTGAAGGCTGGATCTAATACATAACGAGGAAATTAGATCTGAGTTGGGTGTATTTAGCCTGAATGAAAAAGTGGAGGAGTACCGGAATCAATGGAGGCAACATTTGGAATGGATGCCAGAAGAGAGAATACCCTTAAAATAGATGGAATATGTTCCAGTTGGAAGAAGGGAGCCTTCCCAGACATGGCGCCTACCCTATCATGTAGAGCAAAAAAATTTAATAAATGAGGCAATTTAAAAAAAAAATAATAGAAGCCATTTTTTGAGAAAATTGCAAACGAGTGAAAATTTACATGAATAAACTACTACTTCCGGTAGACCAATTTTAATGAAAATGTTCGTGTCGGGTCCTTTAGTGGTACCTAACTTAAGTTTCAAGTTTCAACTTCGTAAGATGATCCGTTCTTTAGATATTTTGTACGCACGCACGCACGCACACACACACACACACAGAAACACCTACACCTACACACACACACACTCACACACACACACACACACACACACACACGCACACACACACACAGACCAATCGCTAAAAACATGTTTTTTGGGTTCAGGGGGTCTGAAAACGTGTATTTCTGGTGAAAACTCAATTTTGAAAAATTGACATGAAAACAATACTTTCCTTCGTATATATTCATATAAGCAAGAGAAAGTAATAACATTCACCATACAGACAAACTTCTAACAACCACTTTTTTGGTTTCAGGTTCAATATCGAATGTTTCACACTCTGAACTACAGACACAAAATTAAATCAAAGATAAATTAAAACTCACCAATGTTCAATTGAAATTTTATACATATTAAATTCACAATATTAAAAAAAAAATTACTTAAATAAACTTTTAAAAGGCTGCCTCAGTAGCGTAGTGGTTAGCACATTGCCCTGTCACATGGAAGTCCCGGGTTCGATTCCCGGCAAGGATCTGGAAATTTTCACGTGTCAAATCCCACAATTAATGTTATTTATATTCCTCCGTATTCACTAATGACCAAGCAGATGATGTGACTTAAAATAAATAAACTTAAAAAAACACTTTTAAGACAGTTTTTCATTAAAAAAAATTCATTAATCACTGAACCAAATTTTACTATATATTCAAAACCGGATAAAAATCATTACAAATTTTATAAAAAACTTGTTGACCATAACATGAAACTATAAAAACTGAGCAAAAATACGAACGGAGAATCAATTTCAAACACATAGAATACGTAGTATAAAATACAAAGAAATTCTCTTTTATTTACATTTCAACTATTCGATACAATAGAAGTTAATTTCCTGTTACACCTAACAAGTTTAAAGTGTAAATGTCACTTTGTTAAACTATCTGATTAATCTGTAAAGTTATACATAATTTTTTACATAGTCTATTATATAGGGTGATTCAAAACTATGCTGCAATCTCTTGGGATCTCATTCTATAGCTAAAAATAACAAAAAAAAGTTCTTATAAACATATGCCTGAAAACACTTAGCGAGTTACGGCTACCGAAAAATTTCACCTAGAACTCTGTACCCTCGGTGAAGTAAGGCCATATAAAAATGTTAAAGGTAGTTAAAAAGATACAAATACGATTGTTTCTTATGTTTTTAATCTGAAAAATTGAATAAAATTGGTTCCAGAGCTGTAAATGCAATACTTTCAGAGATATCTTACATAAAACATAAGAATTGGTGCAAAGAAATAACACATTTTTGTGTTTAACGTAAGATTACTTCCATAAATAGTAAATAAAGGTGTATTTTTTCTTAAATAAATTTGTAGAAAAATAAATTCTGAAAAGATTCATGTGACATACTCAGGAAAAAAATGAATAATAGATATTGAAATTTCATTTTGATCTTAAATAAAGGGAAATTTTACGCCAACAACGGGCCTTTTTCAGGGCCGCCAATTTTACAAACAAGGTTTTGCCACAAGTTGTTGGCGACAAAATATAAAGATATAAAATTTTACTTACGTGATGGTTTCTTTGGTTCAAAATAATCGCCTTGCGATATCTGTCGTACTAGCCTCTTGAAATTGGATCCATCAAATGGCATTGCCCCGTATACAAGAGTATACAATAAAACACCAAGTGACCTTGAATAAACAACACAATTATCCGTGAATTAAATAACAGGTGATTCAAAAAGAGCGCCGGTTTTTAAACGGCTGGTAAATTTTTGTTTATCGGTTGGCAACATTGTTAGACCTCATTTCTATTTCGGAGAACATTCCGATTGACGATTCAGTTGTAGTTTTTCTTGTTCGCAGTGTAGTACTCTCGCAGTCTGTGTCTAACCATGGAGAAGTTTACTATTGCACGAGTGTTAATCGTCAAAACATTTTACCAGAGTGGAGAGAGTTATGCGGCTACTGTCAGGCGACTTCG
Organism: Catonia carolina; assembly: GCA_035578175.1. Taxonomy (NCBI): domain Eukaryota; kingdom Metazoa; phylum Arthropoda; class Insecta; order Hemiptera; family Achilidae; genus Catonia; species Catonia carolina. Next base: position 242,016 of record JAQMRL010000046.1, on the reverse strand, counting down.
CGGTACTCTAGGACGCAATGAAGCACCGAATGAATCAACAGTTCACAGGCTCATGAAAAAGTTTTTTGAGACGGGTTCAACAGTTGACCTTAAAAGTTCTGGACGTCGTCGTTCTGGCCGAACTGAGCAGAACGTTGCGTTGGTTCGTGACAGTGTGGCTGTTAGCCCAGCAAAATCAATACGTCGCCGTTCTCAACAATTGGGTTTACGATGTTCTTCTGTACGGAGAATTCTTCGGTACGATCTCCAATATCACTCGTATAAAATTCAGTTGACGCAACATTTGAAAGTGGCAGACCACCAGAAGAGACGACAGTTTGTTGACTGGGTATTGAGAAAACGGCAGGATGATGACACCTTCGCAAACAAAATCATTTTCAGTGATGAGGCGGGTCATCTGAAGTCATTGGTGTATGCCAATAAACCCCGAAACATCAATAACTTGAAGGAGGAAATTCGACGGGTTATCGGGCAAATGGAAGTCGAAACTTGTCGTGCAGTAATATCCAATTTCATGGACAGAGTTGATGCGTGCCAGCGCAGTAGAGGAGAACACATGCATGACATCATTTTTCATACATGAAATCGGAAGGTAAGATGAACTTGTTGATGTATTTATTTTCAGTTTTTCAATAAAATAAATCTCTTAATTTGATATATCAAAACCGGCGCTCTTTTTGAATCACCCTATAGTAAAATACTTTATTGTATTATGACCTTCAAATAACGGGTGTTTCAAAAAGGACGCACTTCGAAATTTAAGGGTTAATATTTTCTGCATAGGGAATATTTTTTTCCCCCAAATAACAGATGGCACTACCGTACTCATTGTTGACCCATTGTGTATTACTGACATGTATTCATTTGTGTCTGTATAAGTTCAAACATGGTTTTTTCAAAGGAGCGTGTTTTTATTATTGAAAGTTATTGCACATATAAATCTTACAAACGAGTGAAAGACGAGTTCCAGTTAAAATTTCCTGATTCTGAAGTACCTAATAACACCACAATATTGCATCTGATTAATAAATTTCATGAGACTGGCAGCGTACAGGATCGGAAAAGCACACGTCGACAATCAGTGTTAACAGAACAAGTTTTGGACGATGTGAAACAATGTTTGACTACCTCACCCAGCAAATCACTTAGAAAGTTATCTTCACAGGCTGGATTATCACTATCTTCCGCTTAAAGGGCTACAAAAAAATTAAATCTGCATCCTTACCGCATCGGTGTCGTTTATGAACTGAAAGAAGTTGACCATGGGAAAAGTATACAGTATTGTCGTTGGATACGTTCTCTTGTTAATGACAACGGTGTTGAAATATTGGATCGTGTTTATTTCAGTGACGAAGCATGGTTCCACTTGGATAACTACATCAACAGCCAAAACTACCGAATATGGAGCGCTCATAATCCTCACACATTTCATGAACGTCCACTACACGCATGTAAAATTGGTGTTTGGTGTGCGATCTCCCGGCATCGTATTGTTGGGCCTTTATTTTTTGACACATCTGTAGATGGTGTGATGTACCGCAACTTAATTGAACAATTTATAGTGTTGTTAGAATTACACGATCGAGATTGTTGGTTTCAGCAGGAAACGCAATGTGCCATACTTCTACTGAAACGCTGAATATGTTACGAGAAATTTTTGGCCATCGTGTGATATCAAAAGGATTGTGGCCACCAAGATCCCCAGATCTTACTCCTGCGGATTTTTTTCTTTGGGGGAATTTAAAGAGTAAGGTTTTTAAAAACAATTCTCATACAATTGAAGAATTGAAGGCTAATATTGAAAGTGAGATTACAAACATTAATGAGCGAACACTACGGAAAGTGGCTGCAAATGTTATGAAACGTGTCCGAACTTGCATTACAAATGGAGGAAGTCATTTTGAACATTTATTGTGAAGTTTTAAAGGTAATCTGAATGTTATAAAGGTAATAATTTCATACCGTATAATTTGTATAATTTGTAATTACTTACTGTAATAAATTAGGTTCTCAAACTTCGAAGTGCGTCCTTTTTGAAACACCCGTTATATATTATTAATTATTATATATAATAATAATAATATTCTCTAGAATAGGGATATTCTAGCTAAAGGGGGATATCCTAAACACCTAATAGATGTCATTAAGAGTTTGTATTGCAATACAAGGATAATACTAAGAGTAGGTGAGGAACTGTCAGAAGAGATATGTATTAATCAAGGTGTACGTCAAGGATGTGGTGTGTCCCCAACACTTTTTAATATATATATATATATATAGATGACATGATTAGGGAATGGAAATTTAAGATTAGCCCTGGATTTAAAATAGGGGATAAGTTTTCCTTAAATACAATGTTGTTCGCTGATGACCAAGTGATTATACAGGAAAGTGAGGATGAACTTCAGAGATCGGTTTTCCAACTACAACAAATCTGTTCAGATTATAATATGAAAATATCTGTACAAAAGACGAAGACCATGGCTTTCTTAGGCAAATATCCTGTTCGCACAAGAATAATGGTATACAACACAAATATCGAACAGGTTTCTCATTTCAGGTATCTCGGTTGCGATATAACATATGAAGAGGATTTAGACATTAATAATAAGTTGAACAAGTTTCAGTATTTATGTGGTACCATCCGACGCACCTTAAACAAGAAAACAAGGAAAGACACCCAATTGAAATTTTATAGGGTAATGGCTGTACCATCTTTGTTATATGGCTCTGAGACATGGACAACGAATAAGAGGCGCCTTAGCAAAATACAAGCTTCAGAAATGAGATTCCTCAGGTCCGTTAAAGGTTGTACATTGCTGGACAGGTTGTACAACGAAGATGTTCGCAAGGATCTGGCAGTATTTAAACTAGAAGACAGGATCTTTGAAAATAGACAACGGTGGATGGAACATCTGGAAAGGATGAATGATGAAAGAATTCCCAAAAAAGTTTGGCAATATAAGCCAGTTGGTCGAAGAGATGTTGGAAGACCAAGGAGCGATGGTCATGTAACAACATTTAACAAATAAACCCTTTGAGATCGGAACAGGCGTTTCGCCTATGCCCTGAAGGAAGAAGAAGAAGAAGAAGAATAATAATAATAAAGAAATAAATAATAAATAACACATAGAAATAAATAATAATAAAGAAAAGAAGACTGCTCTTTTTTGGACACCTGCACAGAATGGATCCCAACAGACTCACTAAGAAAGTATTTGATTTCTGCCATAACAGGAAAACAACACAGGCATGGTACCTACAACTGAACCACATTACAACACGAGACATCTTAGATAGAAACAAATACACAAGCCAAATACGAAGCACCAAAGAGTTCCAGGATGGACACAGACCTCCGAGGATTGGAACAGCATGGTCTTAGGAGATGAAGAAGAGATTCAGCGAGGGAATGAAGGCAATTTGGGCTGAACGGAGGAAGAACAGAGAGAAATGATTTGAAGTTGTATCGTGATCCCTAGTGGTCCTAACGGTAAAAAAAAAAAAATAATAATAATAATAATAATTATTATTATTATTACTAGTAGCTAAAATTGTTACAAAAATCAACTTACCAACAATCCACTTCTGGTCCATGATACGGAGTGCCTTTAACTATTTCTGGAGACGCATATAAAGGGCTTCCACAAAAAGTCCCCAAAAGTCTACAGTCGTCGAATACGTTCGATAAGCCAAAATCAGCTATCTGGAATAAAAATGTTAAAATATAAAATTATTGACGGTTCTTTCGACGTAGTTTAGAAAGTACCTCAAGATACCCAGTGAAGGTACACAATCCCATGGATATAAAAAAAAAAAAAATCATCATTCCAGTGCATGGATTGGTGCTTCGTTTCCGGATCATAAATAAAAAACCACGTTTCATCGCATGTTATTATCGTTTCCAAAAAAATTGGGTCATTTTAATCACCAATCTTTTGACCCACCGGGTTGGTCTAGAGGTAAAGTCGTCGCCAAAATCAGCTGTTTAACAGCTGATTTCCGGAGACGAAGGTTCCTGGTAAAAATCCTAGTAAAGGTAGTTACTTTTATACAGATTTAAATACTAGACAGTGGTTACCAGTGTACTTTGATGGTTGGGGTTCAATTAACCATATTCTCTCAGGAATGGTGGGCCTGAGTTCGTACAAGACTACACCTCATTTACGCGTCATACACATCATCCTCATCTCATTGAGTCATGGGGTTGCATATTGTTCTCAATTGAACAGATTGCACCGTACACATTAGGGATTTAAAAAAAAAAAAAAAAAACTTTAATTGCGTACAAAGTGTCAGTACGAACATTTTTGTGAGCTTTATTTCAAACATTTTTGAGCGGCACGTGTCCTGAAGGAGCTGACAGAAGATGACTTCCAGCACTGTTTCCAATGATGGAAAATTCGCATGGAGCGTTGTGGGGATAGAGAAGGAGTGTATATTGAAGGTGACAATAAGTGATTATATATAAAATAATAATAAAATATTTTACGTCAGTCTCGTTATTTAATAGCTACACCTCATATACCCACTACATGGTTGTCTTCTTCCAGGTGATTTCTTCACAGAACCCACGGTTGTATGCTCTATTCCTGGTGCGTAAAAGCGATGCAATTTCAATTTATCAGCGGATGGACCAACTGTCTACGGTGCAAGCTGGCAAGCGAGTGCGCGATCAGCGCGCACAATACGAAGCGATAGTAGCACCCTCAACCCCTATTAACAACCGGGTGTTTTTTTTCGAGGTATAGAACTTTAAGTTGACAGTACTGATTTCCATGGCAGCCATTCTGAAAACTGTTTTGTAATTTATGTTCAGTTTGGTTTGCCATTTTATAACGAATAGACTGACGCCTAAACAACGCTTGCAAATTGTGCAGATTTATTTTGAAAATCATGGTTCCATTCGTGAAACTTATCGTGCACTACGTCCGTTTTATGATCGACATGATCGTCCATCAGAGCAAATAATTCGCTCAACAATGAAACGTTTTCGGTCAACATTTACTCTGAATGACAACACACATCCTTTGAGACGTCATACAGTGCATACTAAAGAAGCTATTGCTGCTGTAGAGCGTAGCATTGAGGAAGACCCGAATGAGTCCATCTGCCATCGTGCACAACACTTGGAGCTGTGTCCATCAACTTTATGGAAGATTTTGAGGACTGATCTTAATTTGCGTGCTTACAAAATCCAACTCATTCAGGAGTTAAAGCGGAACGACCACCTGGCACAGCGTGCATTTGGAGAATGGGCCCAGAACATGATTGCTGTTGATCCCGATTTTCACAAGAAAATTTTGTTCAGTGATGAAGCCCATTTTTGGTTGAATGGCTAGGTGAATAAACAAAACTGCCGCATTTGGAGTGAAGGTAATCCTCGATATATTGCTGAGAAGCCTTTACATCCAGAAAAAGTGACTGTTTGGTGTGCTTTATGGGCTGGTGGAGTCATTGGTCCTTACTTCTTCAAAAATGATGCCGCCGGGCAGAATGTTACAGTCAATGGTGACCGCTACAGAGCCATGATCAATGACTTTTTTGTTCCTGCATTGAATCGCCTTAATGTTGGAGAGCTGTGGTTTCAACAAGTTGGTGCAACATGTCCCACAGTGCGTGCCACAATTGATTTACAGAAGGAAACGTTTGGTGAACGCACAATTTCACGTTCTGGACCTGTAAATTGGCCTCCAAGGTCGTGCGATCTAACACTGCTGGACTATTTTCTGTGGGGGTATGTAAAGTCGCTAGTCTATGCCAATAAGCCACAGATAATTGACGACTTGGAAGGTAACATTCGCCGAGTTATTACCAATATACGGTCCCAAATGCTGCAAAAAGTGGTCACAAATTGGACGTCTCGATTGGACCACGTCCGAGCCAGTCGCGGCGGCCACATGCCGGAAATTATTTTTAAATATAAATGGCAAATAATTATCTTTAAATTAAAACCAATTTCACGTCAATTGTTCAATTATTCTGTGTTTTATTTCATTTTAAAGTTCTATATCTCTAAAAAAAAAAACACCCTTTACTTCGTTGTGACTGACACTTTTTCCACTTAAACCCCATTTTCTTTAACATTTTTCTTAACGTACAAAATTTTAGCGTTTCTTTTAAAACCGGTAATAACGTTTCACATGTCGGCAATGCTTGCTTATTGATATAACCGTTTCCTTTTTTTACCAAGTGTCAAAAAATACTGTTGATTAACACTTTAACTGAGCTACCAGTCTCTCAGACCGGAAGGTATATAAAGTTTTCCACAGTTCCAGCCCTGTTTGTTCAAGGTCGTTCATAGGCTCAGTAGCTGCCTTCTAACTCCCCCTCTTCACTAAACGCTAGCGTTAGTTCACCTTCCGTAAGTCGTTCTCTTGTGACAATCGCTTTTTGAAAACCACCCGGTCTGTCATACCGGATAGCTCAGCTATCGTGTACTAATTAGCTGGTCCTGTATACCGGATAGCTCCTATAAGTGTTAGTGCGTCAGTGTTATTGAAATGGATCGATCTTCTACCAATCGATCTGTACACGTGGAAGACGATGATTTTGCCGTTCGTGTACATAGAATGCTGGATGATGAGTCTAATTTAGAAGATTTCGATATTCTGAGTGAAATAGACGATTCCAATGCAGATCCAGACTTTGTGTCGCCAAATGAAAGTGATTCTATTTCATATAGTGACTTCACGTTTTGAATTTGTCCATCTATTCGAGAGAGGAAAACCTGACATAAATGCATTAAGTGTTCTAATCCCATTTGTTTAGAGTGCAGTTGCAAAGTCTGCAATGAATGTGCAAAATACAAAGTAAACTCATAAACTGAACAGTTTTTGTTTTGTTTATTATTATCGACCATTGTTATAGCAAATTACTCAAAAATATCTTACAAAGTATTATTTAATCATAATTACTATTATTATTATTTTATCAAATTAAATTTTCAATGTGAGCAAGAGTTTGTTTGTTTGTAGTACAACAGCAGCAGTATTTCATTTTGTAATTTTCTATATTTAAAGGTTTGCAAATAAAAAAGTAAAAATGTTTAATTGTTTTTTATATACGGTCCACATTAAATATGTTTACTAAAAATATGTATTAAATAAGAAATAGTTAATAAATTGACCGGTAAAAACCAAGACACACTGACCGGTCTAAGAGACCGGATAGCTCAAATAACGTTTCTACATCCATAGCTCAGTGAAAGTGTTAAGAATTATCTTCTTCACTGTCTTAAACTTCCTTTTTTATACGAGGGCAGTCCAGAAAAACTGTCACGTTTTGATATAAAAAAAAAACTAAGCACAAGAAAAAATTTTATTACATACATTTGAAAGTGCAACTAAAATGCTATTTTTCTACATAATCACTAAACAAATTAAGACACTTATCATAGCGGTGAACTAATTTTGAAATGCCAGCGTCATAAAAGTCTACCGCTTGTGATTTTAACCAGTTAGTCACACCCTCCAGCAGCTCCGTGTCGTCGTCAAAGCGCTGCATCGCAAGCCATGACTTCATTGTCGGGAACAAGTGATAATCGCTGGGTGCAAGGTCCAGACTTTATGGCGGATGTGGAAAACCTCCCGTTTGAAAGCATCCAGGACTTCTCGTGTTCGATTTGCCGTGTGTGGTCGGGCATTGTCATGCAAAAAAAAAATTTTTCCAGTCAACTTTCCTCTGCGCTTGTTTTGGATCGCTCTTCTTAACTTTTCAAGTGTTTCACAATACCTCGCAGAGATTATTGTTGTGCCACGTTCCAAGAAATCGATAACAAGAACTCCTTTCCTGTACCAACCGTACTTCACAACTGGCGGGATTTTGAATTGCGGCACACATTTTAAATTGTCGTTGAAAAACAACGAAGAGCCATACAGACCTCTCCCTAGCACGGCTGGATAGTTACTGAACGGAGAAACGCCGCGGCACCAAAATGGCCGCGATAGCTCCGCCCCTAGCAGCTACAACCCAAAACGTGACAGACTTTCTGGACTGCCCTCGTATTTTGAGTCGTGGAAAGAGAAACATCACAGTAGTTAGCTGCTCGCTCACGGCTTTCGTTAAGAGACATGGAAAGGTATTTTGTTTAGCTTTAACTTCACAACATTTTATTACACTGCATATTAGATTTCGTTCAGCACTGCGAATAGTTTGACTGCGTTTTCGAGAAACCGACATATTCGTACAGTTAACTTACAAAAGGTTCCGAGATATACTGTAAGTCCAAGATTCCCAAAGTGGTCCAGGTGGACCCCCAGGGGTCCACGGGAGACTTGACGGGGGTCTACGTTGGCGTGAAAAAAAAATGGGGGTTCACAAGTTGTAAGTGGGGGTCCACGAAAATTTATCTGGTTTCGATAGTAAAGAACAAAAATACTGGCTTAGCTTTACCTATCAATGTAGGCATATATAATACACTACTCAAAAAAAGGGAGCAAAAAAAATTCCAAATTTTTCGGTGATTTTTGACAGGCTGTATTTCGGTGAAAAATGGTTGTATTGAAACTTTAAAAAAGCATTTTGAAGCATTAAGATTCTAATTTAGATTTTTTGGCTAAAAATTTTTAGGAGCTACGGTTCTCGTGCAATCCTAACTGATAGCGCGAAAAAATAATTTCGCAAATTTTTTGCTTTTTTTAGTCCACGTGCTTGAAAAAAATTTTTTCATTCAGGCTGGCATATGGATCAGATAGCCTGTTTATTTAGCTTTAATTTCCTTTTTTTAAAAACTCCCTTAATATTTTTGAGTAGTGTATTTTAAGAAGGTCAGCGACTGTTACTTGTAAAAACTTGCATATTCAATATTCAGTAGAACGCGTGTCGAGACTTGCAAAGCGCCGTCCGCCCGCCCGCAACGCTTCGCGCTTGTTCAGGCGACCAAAGGGACGAAAGACGACTTGTGCTGTGCTTGCATGAACTTGTTTGACTCTTCACCAATATAAATACGAATGCCAAGAACAAACGTTACTCATTATTTTCCGGAATTTTGAAAAGAAAAGTGTGGGTGAATCGATGTCAGTGTTTGCCAGTGCCGAAAAAAGTAAGTACCTGCCTATTTGTTATAGGGTAAGTCCGGGATAGACGGACCAGTTGCATAGTTCTTGAATCAGCCGCTTGAGTGCAGTCGTAGTTGTTGCAATCTGTGCTGTTAGACGTGTTTTATATTATGTGCTTCCGAGATAAGTTAGATTTTGTTTATAGTTTTTGTGAAAAAGCGATTTCCCTGTTTTGGTAAGTAGAAAATTTTTTCAAGCTAAATTTACATTTCATGTTAGATTATTTTGATTGAACGATTTTGTTGTATTATCGCTAGAATAGCTTCGTAGAATGTCTAGTTATAGTCCTAACCTAAAATGGCGGGTAGTACATCTCTCACAGATGAGTACAAAGGTGGTCCATCTATACCGGACAAATAGGATAGATGGACCAGGGGAATTCGGGATTGATGGACCAGGTAAAATATTGGGGATAGACGGACCATGCGTTATACTATTTCAAATATTGCATAAAATAAAATTGTATGTGCAAATTTATGCCGCGTACCAGTTTTTATCTCTGAAATGGTTATTTTTTCTTACAGAAAATGCCAACAACGTATGTAAGAACAGGGACATCGGGGCGTGGGAATTGGTCCGCCGAAGATTTAATTAAAGCAGTTGAACAAATAAATATGGGTATCAATGCAGCTGCTAATGCTTTTGGAATTCCGAAAACAACTCTCAAAAGGCGCCTTAAATCGAAAGATTTAACTAAGGGTTCTATGGGGAAGTGCACCACTTTGGGCATTCAAAATGAAAATAAGATTGTTTCACACATTAAAAAGCTTCAGTCACGTGGTCTTACACCCGACAGGGACTCGGTCCGTTCCATGGCTTTCAAGCTGGCAGAAACGCTAAACTTGAAGCACACTTTTAACCGAGATACAAAGCGAGCTGGCTACGATTGGCTATCATCTTTCCTTAATCGAAACCCTGAACTTTCAATTCGACAGGCGGAAGGCGTTTCTATTTCTAGGGCCAAGGGGTTGAACAAAAGTATTATTGAAAGTTATTTTAACTTGTTACAAAGTGTTCTCATGAAAAATAAACTTATAGGCAAGCCCGCAAAGATTTATTTCCTAGAGTTATCATTCTGAACTTTTTTTACAATTTTTTTTAATTTAAAATTTTTTAAATTTTTAAACCTTATTATGTAACTATGATTTAATTTATATTTGTGTAATAAATATTTTATTCCATTTATTATGTGTTATTCCATTGGTTTGTAAGCCATTAAACCTTATTTCTTTTCAACACAGTTGTGGTCCATCTATCCTTAAGGCATGGTCCATCTATCTGGACATAACCGGTATAGATGGACCACGTAACTATTTTTTTAAACTTTTATTTCTAGTTTATATTTCATTAAATCACTAACTAAATTAACAAAAAGTTAAATAAATATTTGAACTTTCAGGTGGCAAAGCTATAAGCTCAAAAATGGCTCCACGTCAGACGAAATTTATTTTTAAAAAAACCTGGTCCATCTATCCCGGAATTACCCTACATACTTTTATTTTATATTGTAATAATATTATATTTGTTATGTTTGCGTGTAGTAGGTACGTAATAAAAATTAAATACTGAACAGGGCCATTATTCGATACTTCTATAAAAGAACAGAAAGCCGAGAAAGATTGAACTTTTAGTATTTTTTATTACAAAATTATTTATTTACTCGACTGTGGTGATTCACTAAAGGAAAGATATATGATTGACTTGCATGTTTATACATATTTCAGTGCCCTAGTAGTTGCTGATGCTAAATGACTAAAAATATTTTCATAAATTGTACTTGTCTTTATGTACCACTCGTAACGTACATCAAAGTAATAAATAAATCATTAAAATTGGGGAGTTTTGATGTCAAAATATTCTTTAAAAGTATTTTCTTTCCAATTTACAGAAATATATCACAATATAATTAATCAAAAAATGTTTTATATTACATTACAATAGATTCAGCTGTTTTGTGAAAACCTCTATATGGGTTTTAGCGGTTTATTGCTTTTAATAATTAAAATCAGTTTTGCCGCCGGCATTTTGGTTTTTTCATTGCAATAATTAATTAATCCTATTATATTCTGTTAAAATAGCCATATCCTGTTAAAATCGCCTTATGATTACTAAAACAAACATTTTTTTCTTTATAGGTAAGTAACTGATACGAAACATGGCTGAATCTAAGAAGAAATGTCGACAGTACAGTGTTGATTATTTTAAATTTGGTTTTCTTCCATCAAAGGCAGACAAACGATTGCCCATATGCCTTTTATGCAACAAAGTTTTGAGCAATGACTCTATGAAACCATCGAAGCTCGAAGATCATCTAAAAGGTGTCATCCTGATAAAATAAGTAAAGATTTAAAATATTTTCAAACATTGAAGGAAAAATATGAAAAGAGACCCACCGTGCATAGTATGTTCGCTTCAACGTCTCAAAGTAACGATGATGGCTTGCGGGCATCTTACAATATCTCATTGCTTATAGCAAAATCTGGAAAACCGCACACCATCGGAGAACAGTTAATTTTACCCGCTGTTGAAGAGGTTTTAAAAACTGTTCTGCACAAACCTCCATTTGACGTACTCAAAAGAATTCCTTTGAGTAACAACACTGTACAAAGACCTATTGATGAAATGAGCTCTGATATTGAAAGCTTCTTGTGTAATTATCTGCAAACAACTCATTTTTCTATTCAACTAGACGAGTCAACTTTACCTGGTAATGAAGCATTATTATTAGCGTATGTTCGATTTGTTATGGACGAAGAAATCCATGAAGAGCTGCTATTCGCGAAAACTTTGGAGACGGACACTAAAGGCGAATCAATATTTAATGTCCTGAGTGATTTTTTTAAAGAAAAATCGATTCCATTTACAAACATTATTTCGGTGGCAGCAGATGGAGCTCCTGCCATATTCGGGCGACATCGTGGGTTTATAAGCCATCTTAAAAGAATTATACCAGGAGTAACTGCAATTCACTGTGTCCTCCACCGACAACACCTGGTAGCGAAAAATTTGAGTAATAGATTGCACCAATCGCTTCAATTTGTAATTAAAGCATTTAACAAAATAAGAAGCAATGCGTTAAATACCCGTTTATTTGCACAATTGTGCGACGAAAATGATGAAGACTTCCAACGATTGCTCTTACATACTGAAGTACGCTGTTTGTCGAAAGGTGCATGTTTAACAAGATTTTACTCACTTTTTGAATCAGTTTTAGAGTTTCTGGAAAGTAAAGATTCAGATTTAAAAGAAAACCTGATCAAATTGAAAGCAGACATCGCGTATTTGACAGATTTGTACAAAAAATTTAATGACATTAACTTGCAGTTACAAGGGGACAGCCTAAATTTAATAAAAACAAAGGGTGTAATTTCGGCTTTTCTTGGAAAATTGAAATTTATGAAGCAAAATATTAGTCGGCGCAAATTCTCCCTGTTTCCAAACTTGTCACAGGCAGAATGTCTTGATGAGGATATTCAGACATACGTTCAACATTTAAATGCCCTGCATGATGACTTCAAAAATAGATTTGAAGATATTCTGACGATGGAAATACCACCATGGATCATAAATCCATTTGATGAAACGGAAGTGGCAAATGTGGTATTACAAGAGGTACTACTCGAGCTTAGCACCAATGAGGAGCTGAAGGTGAAATTTAAAAAAGGCTATCAAACATTCTGGCTGCAAGCAGAAATACCCGAAAAATATCCTGGGCTGTGGGAAATTGCGAGAAAACTTTTGATAGCGTTTCCCTTGTCATACCTTGTCGAAAAAAGTTTTAGTGTTGTTACAAACCTATTAACAAAAAAAGGAGCAGATTGAACATCACAGAACGGGGAGATTTGCGGTTATTCCTCTCAAAACTGAAGCCAAATATTGATAATTTGCTGTCAGTCCATCAAGTACATCCCTCCCATTAAAATTATAACTATTTTTTTTAATTGTTGATTTGCATTGTTGAAGTTACGTTACGTTATTAATGTTTAACTTTAATTCTATTAGGTCTGTAATCATATTATTTTAAAAAATAGAACACAAGAAAATAAACTATTTTTCTTTTTATTTTTACCACTCCGAATTTAAGGTAGGAACTCAGCCGCGACGCAAATTTCCATCGTTAGATCTAATCTTCACATTTTTTGACGAGTTTTGAGAATATAGTAGAAATGTAGCAGCAGGGGGTCCACCGAAACCAGTAAATTTTTAAAGTGGTCTACGAGAAAAAAAAGTTTGGGAACCTCTGCTGTAAGTATAGTTATATATCTCTAAGTATAGTTTACATTGTTGTGTTGGTTGTACTGATACTAAAGCAGTCGCGCATGCGCACTGGTGCTTTCTTCTCTTTACTCCTCGTTAAAACCTAAGGCAAACTCATGACTCAAAACACTACACTAATAAATATTACCTAACCTAACTAATGTTTAAAAATAAAAATCAAACCTTAGCACTTCCATGTTCATCCAATAAAACGTTTTCTAATTTCAGATCCCTATGACAAATTTTATGCTGTAACAGACAAAAATAAGCAACATTGTAAAATCAAAAATAAATCTTTATAATGCATCCTGCAGTTTGAAATTATTTCTATTTCATATAATGAATTTATATAATAATTTCACTAACCTTCTTTTTAAACTGCGTCACCTTTATTTTTATTCTTACTTACACGTGTTTCGGTGGATCCACCATCATCAGAGTAAATAAAAAAATTGAAACTAAAAAATTTTTTATCTCACTCATTTAAAATTTACAGAAGATTATACATCTTCAGTCATTTGTATAAAACTGATTTAAAATTAATTTATTTTAATTTATCCCTTCTCATATTTACTGTAGATAGCAGCAGCTGTCAATAACACTTCATCATTCCTAAATTTGACTTGTTCATTCAAAATGTCCTGCTTTTGCTCTTTTAAATATAAATATGGAACATCTTATATTTTTCAATTTTATTTTTATTTTCTATATTACAATGTTCTATTATATTAAAATGTTCATCTATTTTACCAAATTTATGCTTTTCTTCTTTTATATGATTGGTATAGTTAGATATAATGTAGTCACATTTCAGTGCTTTTTTATGTTCATTATACCTCACATGAAAAAAAGGTTGACGCACCCACAAACACAACGTGCTGTGTGCGAACGAGTGAGAGAAAGTCACCCTCGGCTCGACTCACTGTCTGTTTATTCACATAGCTGAGCTCAGTGCTGTACGTATTAGAATCTACTAGCTCACCCCCACAGTTCACCCCGTCTCATCGTTCAATTGTACGGGGCACGCTCTGTGCCGTTCACTCAAGTGTGCGGAGCGGGTTGTGCTAGCTCACCTATTTCACTGCGCCGGCCCATGTAAAACAAAGTTTACTAAGTACGAGGGTGGTCTGAAAAGTTTCCGACCTCAACGGGAAGATGGCAGCACTCGTATATAAAAGCTAGTGAATTTTGTTGTTCATCTGCTGACAGTTACTCACCAAAGTTTCAGTCATTTTGGACGCGCAGTTGTTATGTAACAGTCGTTTGAGTGAGTTGATGTGAGTGTTTTTGTGAAAATGGACAAAATCGAGTATCGAGCTGTCTTGAAATATTTGTTTTTGAAAGGCAATACATGTACGCAAATCAAAGATGAGTTGGATTCTGTGTATGGGGACTCTGCACCATCATTTACCACAGTGAAATTTTGGGCAGCTGAATTTAAACATGGCCGTAAGTGCTTGGGAGATGATGAACATTCGGGACGTCCAAATACTGCAACTACCGACGAATTAAAGTGAGAGAGATAGCAGAGGTTATGAACCTGTAAAAAGAATGTGTTTGTCACGTATTAATCAACATTTAGGCATGAGAAAGCTCTCCGCGTGTTGGGTGCAGCGTTTGACCAAAAACGTGTTCAAATGAACATTTCCAATGCTTTGTTGGTGCAGTTTAGGTGCAATAAAGCCGAGTTTTGGCGCCGATTAATTACTGTAGATGAAACTTGGATACACCATTATACGCTCGAAACAAAAATACAGTCCTAACAGTGGACTGCAAAGGGGGAACCGGCTCCAAAAAAAGCAAAAACTGTTTTTTTCGGCTGGGAAAGTGATGGCGACTGTTTTTTGGGATAGTCATTGAGTTATTTTAATAGATTAGCTTCAAAAAGGAAAAACCATTACAGGAGCATACTACGCGTCATTACTTGACAAGCTAAAGGCAGAACTTGCGGGAAAACGGCCACATTTGCAGAAAAAGAAAATCCTGTTTCACCAAGACAACGCACCGCCTCACACCTCAGCGGTTGCCTTGGCGACATGAATTACGGTTTGAACTGCTTGATTATCCGCCTTACTCACCAGATCTAGCCCCAAGCGACTCTTTTTGTTCTCTCTTCTAAAAATTGCACTCGGAGGACAGAGATTTTCGTCAAATGAAGAGGCAGTCACCTTCGTGAACAAATATTTTGCAGAGAAAAACACTGAGTACTATTTGGACAGGTTGCAGAGATGGGAGCATCGCTGGGAGAAGTGTGCAGAGTTACAAGGAGACTATGTTGAAAAATAAAAAAAAATTTTCGGAAAAAATGTCTCGTATCTTTGTTAGGTCAGACACTTTTCAGACCACCCTCGTAAAACCTCTAGAGGTTCAGACGAACCTTTCGGCTGTTAACCTGAACAACAACAAATTAAATAACCAAAAAAATAAAGAACAATTAAAAATGAAAAGTTAACCTTGTGGCAGTAATAAATCGCAGTGGCAATCTGTCTAAATAATCTTCTAGCTTCTTCTTCAGGTAAAACTTTTTTCTCAGACAAATAATCATATAATTCTCCACCGGCTGCGTATTCCATCACTAACACCATCTTCTCTCTGTTTTCAAACACTGTAAAATAAATAATAAAACTATCACATAATAATAACAATCACATACAATCTTAATGAGAGGGCAGCATGGAATGAGAGAATTTCTAAACTTTCTAAAGGACAGCAAATTACTAAAAACACTTACAACAAAAAATGTCTTTCCATTCACACAAAACTTAAACACTACAAAGCAGTTCTAAGATCGCAAGCAATGTACGGCAGTGAAACCCTCTTCAGTATTGATGGAAACGGAATAAAAGAAACAATCAGAAAAATCTGGTGTGAAATACTCACACAAATTTCTCTTGCCAATGCAAATGATAAACAATATAACCTAATTTTAGCAATAAAACATTAGAAATAAACAAAAAACTAACCTCAATAAACATAACTTTATTTTAATCGTGAGTGAAAGACGGAAAATGAAAATCAACCTGTTTGGCTTAAAAATATTGAAAATCACTGTTTCAACCTAAATTAGGCTCTGTAGAGAAAAATGCTCTAAATAAAAGTTGTAGATCTTTTAATTTCCTATAAATTTAATTATATACACTTTTGTCATAAAATGCATACTAAGGCCGAAATCTTAAATAAATAGATTTTTCACACGTTTTCATGAGAAAAAAACAGAAAATCACTAATTACTGCTAAACTAAGCGTTATACAAAAAAATGTTTGAAATAAAAGTAGTAGAATTTTAAATTGTCTACAACTTTTATTATACAGGGTGATTCATGAAGTTCTCCCCCCACTTCTACAGCACATTGTACTAGTAAAAATAATGAAAAAAATGTTATATAAACATAGGTCCGAAAACGCTTCGTTAGCGAGTTACAGCTAGCGAAAGATTTCGCCTGAATTCCTGGGCAAAGAGTAAAATAAAGCCATACTGAACTTTTGGAAAGGTTAATTAAGTAAGAAATGTCGTGGATTCTTATGTAATTTTACCTGATAAAGCTAATAAAATAGGTTTCAGAACTGTACCTGTAGTAGTTTTTGAGGGATTCACGGTTAAATGCAAAAAATTGGGGCACGAAACAATGTTTTTTTAAGTTTCATGTACAATAACTTTGTTAAATTGGTAATAAATACATAAAATCAACAAACATTAATTGTAGAGAATTTAATTCTGAGAAAATTGATATAATCAAAGTCTAAAATAAAACAGAAATAAGTATCAAAAAATCGATTTTATTCAGTATAATACATTACTAGTTTTAAGCAAAATTAATCAGGTTGGGCCAACCGTACGCACCTTTTTATAATAGATGTTCGAAAATGAGGCCATCATTATCAATACATTTTGCAGCACGTTTGTGTATTGCTTTTGTTGCGTTTCTTAATTTTTCAGGGCTTCCCTGTATCTGCACAGCCGAATCCATAATACGGGCAATTAATTCATCACGAGAATTCACTTTTGTCTTGTATACAATGTCTTTCATCCATCCCCAGATGCAATAATCCAATGGAGATAGATCTGGGGATCTTGGTGGCCAAGGGTGAGGCCCTCCACGACCAATCCAGTGTCCAGGAAATTGATGATTTAAATAAGCAGAAACGGCACGTGAAAAGTGGGGAGGTGCTCCGTCATGCTGGAAGTACAAATTTTGTCTGAGACGTAAAGGAACATTCTCTAACAGCTGCGGCAACTCTTCTTGAAGGAAATGCAAATACAACTCAGCATTTAGGCGTCCAGGTAATATGAAAGGTCCAATCAGCCGATTGTGCAAAAGGCCACACCAGACATTGACGCTAAATCGGTGTTGAAAGTTCTGTTCCACTACCTCATGTGGATTTTCTTCTGCCCATGAGTGTTCATTGTGCAAGTTATTGACACCATCCCGAGTGAATTGTGCCTCATCCGTAAACAAAATACGCTTGTAGAGTTGATTATTAATATTCAAAAATTTGCAAAACTCCAAGCGAAGCGGACCATCCCCTGGCTGTAGATGTTGAACCTTTTGTTTATGAAACGG
This sequence comes from Catonia carolina, assembly GCA_035578175.1. Lineage (NCBI taxonomy): Eukaryota > Metazoa > Arthropoda > Insecta > Hemiptera > Achilidae > Catonia > Catonia carolina. The sequence goes on along the minus strand of JAQMRL010000046.1, from coordinate 224,138 downwards.
ATAAAATTTGTTTCGATTTAGTGACCTCCACACCGTTGACTGCGAAACTCCTATCCGCCTAGAAATACGTCGTGTACTTACACCTGGACTGCGATGAACAGCATTAATAACAATATCATCATCAAGTTGGACAGCTCGTTCATAATTGGTTCTAGTACTTGGTAGTGATCCTGTTTCCCGAAGAGTACGAAAAGTTCCTGAAATTGTTTTGGTATCTGGAATCCTCCTATTAGGGTAACGTAGTTCATATTCTACTACAGCAGCTCTAGCATTACCATTACAGTAACCCAAAATAAAAACCATATCAGCGTATTCCTCTGATGTAAATAAGTAAGGCATTTTTTCGCTGAATAAACAATCGAATTATAACTCACAAAAAAATTGCATTTAATAACACGATTCACAGAACCCGATCTCCTGCTGTAGCTTGCAAAACACCACTAATACACAGTTCTAACGTAACAGTACAGAATACCATTGTTGATCAGCTGTTATTCGTGCGTTACCAACTTAGAAATTAATAAAACAAAAAACTGCATTTCGATTATTAGTAAACAATAATTGGAAAATGTTTGCTTCATTTATTTTCGAACATTTAATGTAAATTTTTATTTAAAAAAAAATACAACGTAATAAAACATGATATTTTTATTTACAAACAAATTTATTTAACAGTTCATCTTGTTTTCTCAATTTATCTCATCATTAAGGAACAAACATTTTGTTTTTGTTTTATTTTAACTAAATACCGTACGGTATTTCTTTACAGATAGTAATGTATTATACTGAATAAAATCGATTTTTTGATACTTATTTCTGTTTTATTTTAGACTTTGATTATATCAATTTTCTCAGAATTAAATTCTCTACAATTAATGTTTGTTGATTTTATGTATTTATTACCAATTTAACAAAGTTATTGTACATGAAACTTAAAAAAACATTGTTTCGTGCCCCAATTTTTTGCATTTAACCGTGAATCCCTCAAAAACTACTACAGGTACAGTTCTGAAACCTATTTTATTAGCTTTATCAGGTAAAATTACATAAGAATCCACGACATTTCTTACTTAATTAACCTTTCCAAAAGTTCAGTATGGCTTTATTTTACTCTTTGCCCAGGAATTCAGGCGAAATCTTTCGCTAGCTGTAACTCGCTAACGAAGCGTTTTCGGACCTATGTTTATATAACATTTTTTCATTATTTTTACTAGTACAATGTGCTGTAGAAGTGGGGGGAGAACTTCATGAATCACCCTGTATACATTTTTGCGGTAAAATGCATAGTAAAGCCGCGATCTTGAAAAAACAATGTTTTTACGTGAAAACAGCCTTACCGAGAATTTCAGCAAACATGGTGCCTACCCTATCTTGTAGAGAATAAAAAATTGAGTAAATGAAGCGATTTTCAAAAAAATCGTAGGACCAGTTTTTGAGAAAATCGCAAAAATGTGAAAAATTACACAAATAAACTACTACTTCCGGTTGACCGATTTTGATGAAAATGTTCGTGATGGGTCCAGTAGTGGTATGTAACTTAAGTTTCAAGTTCGTACGATCTTCCGTTCTTGAGATATTCTGTTCACACACACACACAGACCAATCGCTAAAAACATGGTTTTTGGGTTCAGGGGGTCTGAAAACGTATAGATCCGGTGAAAACTCGATTTCGAGAAATCGACATGAAAACAATACTTTCCTTCCTATATATTCATATAGGCAAGAGAAAGTAAAAATATAAAGAAGGATTCTTTGAACCTGCATAAACAAGAAACACATAGTTGACAACCAGCACAGACTTTTACCAAGAGAACAAATTTATAAAGAAATAGAACCAAGCACTGATGCAATGCGCAAAAAGAGACTTTCTTTCTTTTTGCATATCCTCAGAACTCCAGAAAACCGATTATTAAGAAAAATTGTAGAAAAATTCATGTGTGCAAAAACAGAAGGAGCTACAATTCCTTGGCTTGATAAAATCAAAAAAGACAGAACAGAATTAAATCTAACAATTGCTGATGTCAAAGATCGCACACCGGTTTACAAAGAAACAATTAAAGACAAAAACAAAATTTTATCAGTAAGAACAATTAAACGAAAAGAACAGGTTTGTTCAGACGAATTGAAAAAGGCAAGATCCAACAGAATGAAAAAGTATTGGCAAGAAAGAAATGAAAAGGAAATAAACTGCCGAAGAAAAAGAACTAATCAAAGAGACTAAAGTGATCCTTTGTGGTCATAAAATGAAAAAAAAGACAAAGTATGTCTTTTTGTGCAGGCTAATTTTCAAAACTACTGAACGGATTTTCATGAAATTTTGACAGCATATTCGTATTTAAATTCACAGCAACATTTTTACATTCTCTTGCCTATATAAATATATAGGAAGGAAAGTATTGTTTTCATGTCGATTTTTCAAAATCGAGTTTTCACCGGATCTACATGTTTTCAGAACCCCTGAGCCCAAAAAATAACATGTTTTTAGCGATTGGTCTGTGTGTGTGTGTGTATACAAAATATCTCAAGAACAGAACATTGTATGAACTTGAAACTTAAGTTAGATACCACTAGAGGACCTGACACGAACGTTTTCATCAAAATTGATCAACCAGAAGTAGAAGTTTATTCGTGTCATTTATCACATTTTTGCGTTTTTTTCAGAAACGGCTTCTACAATTTTTTTAAAAATTGCCACATTTACTACATTTTTTATGCTCTACAAGATAGGGTAGGCGCCATGTTTGCTGAAATTCTTGGAAAGGGTGTTTTCTCGTACAAAGAAGATATTTTTTAAGATTGCAGCTTTAATATGCATTTTAACGCAAAAATGTATCTTATAAAAGTTGCAGAGAATCTAAAATCCTACAACTTTTATATCGAAACATTTTTCTGTTTAACGCTTGGTTTAGCAGTAATTAGTGATTTTCTGTTTTTTTTTTTCATAAAAATCTAAAAAATTAATTTTTTAAGATTTCGGCCTTAGTATGCATTTTATGTGAAGAGGAGTGTATATTGAAGGTGACAATAAGTGATTATGTAGTATAAAATTAAAATAAGATTTTTTATAACGTCAGTCTCGTTATTTAATAGCCACAGCTCATACATATCGAGCATTACCGCTTTATAAACATGCACGTTATACCACGTTAAATACAGTAACTACTGAACAGACTACAGTCGTCTCCTGTATTTACAGGGTTAATAGTTTTAACAGATGAAATGTTTGACACCAAATTATCTCATAATCTTTTTGGAATTGTATGGATTAAAATTTTAAATCAATAAACGTAAATTCTCTGACCAAATCTCATCCCCGCCAAAACAAATGATATTTAAGGGGGCAGTCAACTCAAGAAGATGATTTTTTTAAATTTCGATTGGTTTTTCCATTTATTTGAAGTTTTAAGTTTTCTAAATCACAACATTTGTTTACTTTGCATGTACATTGAAAAAAAGTTATATAAACATCTGTTTAAAATAAAGCTCACTAGCAAGGCGAGTGAAATTACTCGTATTCCTTCAACTTCAAGTTTTCCGGAAATGTGGTTTTTGCGTGATTGTACATTCTTAAGAATTAAATATTTTCGTTTGTATTGGAGATATTTGGATGATGTTTTTTTCAAATGTTCATAATTTCTTGCTCTATTATCTGTGGAATGATTATTACAAGTACCTTAATAGGGATTTAGTTAAAAAATAATTTGTGAATACATAAAATAAATGTTTTTGACAATGTGGTTTTTTCTTCAATAAAAATCTTGTAAGAAAAAATACATACAAGCGCACACAACAGATAATAGACAGCAATTTTCTGTATTTTGTAGCATAAGAATCATGTTGATATCTTTCTTAGTTCCATGGATATTTGATTCCCCGTAAAAGCCCGCTTTTCCAACCTCACCCTTATATTAGGGGCTGTAATTAATTTTTTGGCTTGGTTCAAATGGTACATCATTACTAGTAAATTGCTCTTTCATTTAAAATAAATAATGATAAATTATAGCCAGAAGTTTTCATTTTCAATTTCTGGGTTGACTACTCCCTTAAGGCTTTGGTGAGAGATAGAGAGAAAAAATATTGCAGGCAAGTACGAGGGTCATTCATAAAATAAGGTTCCCATGATTTTTAAAAATAGACAGCCATATTTTTTATCTTAGTGTTATGTATCAATTTAAAGCTTAAAACTTACGCTATTTTTCTACATAATTGCCGTTTCTGTCCAAAAACTTTTGCAGACGATGCTCCAACTTTTCTATCCCCATGTATTAGAATTCTGCCGCCAATCCTTTGAGGAATCGAGTAACCTCTTCTTTGACTTCATCATCGGTACTGAAGCATAGGCCACCCAAGTATTCCTTTAATTTTGGGAATAAGTGATAATTACTTGGGGCTAGGTCCGGGCTGTAGGGGGGGGGGCACAACAGTCCAGCCAAAATCTGTCAGCAGTTCTTGAGTTTGATGTGAGACATGAGGTCGAGCGTTGTCATGGAGAAGCCTCACACCACTGGACAATCTTCCTCTCCGGCAGTTCTGGATTGCGCGCCTCAGTTTTCTTAATGTGTCGCAATATCTGTCAGAGTTTACTGTTGTTCCATGATGAATGTCAATAGGTGAAATCCGTTTTACATTTAAAAAACGTATCACAGCGCGAATTTCGCATCTGGCGGTAACAGCGATAGGGAACTCCATCTTTGAAGGCTGCTAGGCCGGCACTGATCGACGTAGCGAGGCGGGAGTGGTGCAGAAAAAGAGAGGGAGAGCTGATGAGTAAGACAGTGTTGCCAGATTTCTCCCAGCACATCACATTCTGTCTCGGCAGCTTAGGGAACCTTATTTTACGAATGACCCTTGTACTTCTGTTAAAAACTGTTCTCTCGCTAAGTAGCAATGGAATGGTTTTTAAATTTTTAATGTACTTTTAGAGCAATTCATATAAAATAAAATATTTCCTTTTTATTTCCAATAAAATGTTAATAAAATTTGATTCAAGAACTCCCCCGTGAAGTTTTGTTGATAAAAATAAAAATAGTTTTTGTTTGTAAAAATAATTCAAAGATGTAGTGCAATGAGATTACCATGAAAATATTTTATTTTATATTAATCTCTAAAATTTATTTTATATGAATTGCTCTAAAAGTACATTAAAAATTTAAAAACCGTTCCATTGCTACTTTAGCGAGGGAACAGTTTTTAACAGAAGTACTTGTCTGCAATATTTTTTCTCTCTATCTCTCACCAAAGCCTTAAAAACAAACATTGAATTTGTAAATAACCCATTTTCAGTAAATTCACCTCAAAGTAACGGGTGTTTCAAAAAGGACGCACTTCAAAGTTTGAGAACGCTAATTTATTACATTAAGTAATTACAAATTATACGGTATGAAATTATTACCTTTATAACATTTAGATTACCTTTAAAACTTCACAATAAATGTTCAAAATGACTTTCTCCGCTTGTAATGCAAGTTTGGACATGTTTCATAACATTTGCAGCCACTTTTCGTAGTGTTTGCTCATTAATGTTTGTAATCTCACTTTCAATAATAGCCTTCAATTCTTCCATTGTATGAGGATTGTTTTTAAAAACCTTACTCTTTAAATTCCCCCAAAGAAAAAAATCCGCAGGAGTAAGATCTGGGGATCTTGGTGGTCACAATCCTTTTGATATCACACGATGGCCAAAAAATGGTCGAACTGTGCTTTTCCGATCCTGTACACTGCCAGTCTCACGAAATTTATTAATCAGACGCAATATTGTGGTGTTATTAGGTACTTCAGAATTGGGAATTTTTAACTGGAACTCGTCTTTCACTCGTTCGTAAGATTTATATGCGCAATAACTTTCAATAATAAAAACACGTTCATCCTTTGAAAAAACCATGTTTGAACTTATACAGACACAAATGAATACTGGGATAGCACTAGTACATGTCAGTAATACACAATGGGTCAACAATGAGTACGGTAGTGCCAACTGTTATTTGGGGGAAAAAAATATTCCCTATGCAGAAAATATTAACCCTTAAACTTCGAAGTGCCTCCTTTTTGAAACACCCGTTATAAGATAATGGTTTTTGTTAAATGGTTATAAATCAGTTTCATAATCATAGACACCCAAGTTCGAACCCTTGCATCTCCAAAACTATGAGTCGGATTTCAACATACTTTACATCAAAATTTAGCTCATTTTATTCTGCGTTGACCCATAATAATCCCATATTTTTATTGTTGTTTAAAAATTGCCATATCAAGGTTGGAAGACAAAAAAAAATTTACAAAAAAAAATCACAGACATTACAGTTAAAAATAAAAGCGTGGCGCATTAATATATATAATATTTATTGTAAAATATTCGTTGTAAAATATTATATATATTAATGCGCCACGCTTTTATTTTTAACTGCAATGTCTGTGATTTTTTTTTTGTAAATTTTTTTCTTTTTTCTTTTTAGTTCATTTTTTTGATTAATTGTTAAATAATAGCGTTTCTTAAAAAAAAATTTTTTTTTAATTTTGTTTTTTATTTTTTTATTTTTTTGTAATTTTTTTTCTGTGATTTTTTTGTAAATTTTTTTTATTTTTTTATTTTTAGTTAATTTTTTTAAGTAATTGTTAAATAAAAGCGTTTTTTAAATTTTTTTTTAAATTTTAAAATTTTTTTTTACAAACACCTCCACAGCGTATTGTCATCGAAGATAAACAAGTGTGCAAAGTTTGATTCATATTGATACGGTAGAAGTATTAAAATTTTAAGTTGCAAGATTTGATGCTTCCAAGAGTAAGTTAAATAAAAGCGTTTAAAAAGACCCTAGAATTACCAAAATAGTAAGGGTTCAGAATATTGTTAATAAAACAAAATTTAAATAACGTACAAATTTGAAATTTCGTAAATATTATGAATAAATACATCCACTTCTCTACTTTCTTTAACATTATGCTTGTTTTTGAACTGCAGATACTGACACTTTTTTCCATTAACTGATAGTAGTGGTATAACCATTTAACAAAAATCATTACTATATACTTTAAGGTGAATTTACTGAAAATGGGTTATTTACAAATTCAATGTTTGTTTTTAAGGCTTTGGTGAGAGATAGAGAGAAAAAATATTGCAGGCAAGTACTTCTGTTAAAAACTGTTCCCTCGCTAAAGTAGCAATGGAACGGTTTTTAAATTTTTAATGTACTTTTAGAACAATTCATATAAAATAAGTTTTAGAGATTAATATAAAATAAAATATTTCCTATTTTATTTCCAATAAAATGTTAACATTTAATTCAAGAACTCCCCCCGTTAAGTTTTGTTGATAAAAATAAAAATAGTTTTTGTTTTTTAAAATAATTCTAAGATGTAGTGTAATGTGATTACCATGGAAATATTTTATTTTATATTAATCTCTAAAATTTATTTTATATAAATTGCTCTAAAAATACATTAAAAATTTAAAAACCGTTCCATTGCTACTTTAGCGAGGGAACAGTTTTTTAACAGAAGTACTTGCCTGCAATATTGTTTCTCTCTATCTCTCACCGAAGCCTTAAGGGGGTAATCAACTCAAGAAGATGATTTTTTTTTAAATTTCAATTGTTTTTTGCATTTATTTGAAGTTTATAAATTTTTGAATCACAACATTTGTTTGCTTTGTACGTTGACAAAAAAGTTATAAAAACATTTGTTTAAAATAAAGCTCACTAGCAAGGCGAGTGAAAATATTCCTTTAACTTTAAGTTTACCGGAAATGTGGTTTTTGCATGATTGTACATGCTTGGGAATTAAATATTTTCGTTTGTATTGGGAATATTTGGATGATGTTTTTTTCCAAATGTTCATAATTTCTTGCTCTTATTATCTGTGGAATGATCATTACAAAAACCTTAATAGGGATTTAGTTAAAAAATAATTTGTGAATTCGTAAAATTTTGAAGTTTTTGAATATATGGTTTTTCTTCAATAAACTTCTTGTGAGAAAAAATACATACAAGCACATACAACAGATAATAGACAGCAGTTTTCTGTATTTTGTAGCATAAGAATCATGTTGATATCTTTCTTGGTTCCTGAAATCTTTGATTCCCCGTAAAAGCCCGCTTTTCCAACCTCACCCTTATAGAGGCTGTAATTAATTTTTTGGCTTGGTTCAAATGGTAGAACATTACTAGTAAATTAGTCTTTCATTTAAAATAAATAATGACAATTTAAAGCCAGAAGTTTTCGTTTTCATTTTCTGGGTTGACTACCCCCTTAAGTTTTAGAAAAAGAGAAACACACTAAATATGAGGGTCATTCGTAAAGTAAGGTCAGTTTTCGTATAAAAAATTAACCACAACAGATTAGATCAAAAACCTTGTTTTATTTAATTCCTGACGTCTTAATCTATTTTTCTACATGGTTTCCATTTTTTTTAAACATTTATCATAACGTTCTACAAGCTTTTGAATACCAGTGTCGTAGAACTCTGCCGCCTGCGAATATAACCAGTCATGAACAGCTTCTTTCACCTCATCATCACAGTTGAAGCGCTTACCACCGTTCTCTTGTTCACCGCTTACTCACGTTTGAGAATTCCAATGCTAATGACAAAATTGTGAATCGCCAATTTTCACGAATCTTTTCTTCAATGGCTGTGACCAAATCTTCCGTGATCACTGATGGTCGGCCAGATCGCGGTTCATCATGGACATTGTCCCTTCCCTCCTTGAAAGCTCTCACCCACTTGCGCACTTTACTGTCACTCATTGCATTAGGGCCATACACTTCACTTATTTGTCGATGAATATCTACTGTACAATTGTTCCTTGCCGTCAAAAAACGAATCACTGACCGTATTTCGCAGTCGGCGGGATGATCAATTGTCTTAAATATCTTAAAGATGCACAGTAAACAGTACACAACAAAGATACTACTGCAAATCGCGTTGTTTCGTACGCAAGGCATGCTGGGAGTCGTCGCGCATGCGCATTGTGCTGTTCGCTCGCCGTGTGGCTGGTTACCGCGATTCGGACCTTACTTTACGAATGACCCTCGTATGTTAAAATTTGTAGCACAGACATTAAGAGTAACAAAAAAACAAGACATATTTACCTTCATAAATATGGATAATATTCGGATGTTGAACGGATGACATAATTTGGATTTCCCTTCTTATTCGGATAAGATCCGCTTCTGTTTCAATTTTACATTTCTTAATCGTTTTTATCGCAACCTGACACAGAAAACAACCAAATATTAATAACATTTAAGAATTCAACTGTACACTAGAATGTTGTTGTTACGGATATCAGCCGAAACGTTGGTATGAACCTCCAGAAGCTTTACTAAAGTAAAACGAAGAGTGAAGTGGTTTACAATTGCCTTCCTCACGGAGTGGAAAAGTATGCTTATCAGCATACCAGGTCCTCTAAAAAATAATCTACTTTCCACCCTGCAAACAACACCTTCTGGTATGAACCTCCAGATGCTTTACTAAAGTAAAACGAAGAGTGAAGTGGTTAACAATTGCCTTCCTCATGGAGTGGAAAAGTATGCTTATCAGCATACCAGGTCCTCTAAAAAATAATCTACTTTCCACCCTGCAAACAACACCTTCTGGTATGAACCTCCAGATGCTTTACTAAAGTAAAACGAAGAGTGAAGTGGTTTACAATTGCCTTCCTCACGGAGTGGAAAAGTATGCTTATCAGCATACCAGTCCTCTAAAAAATCTAATCTACTTTCCACCCTGCAATAAATGACATCTTCACTTCATTCACCACCACAGGGTGGTCGACCTGTATAATGAAATAGGAGATAACTGTGACTACAGTAATCCCTTGGTATCTGCGAGGGTTACGTTCCGGAAAGTTACCGTGGTTCGTAAAACCGCGGATAATAATACCTTGTTGTTGTTTAGGTCAACAGCCGAAAGGCTGGTTTGAACCTGTAGAGGTTTTACTAAATAAAACGAGGAGTGAAGTGGTTTACCATTGCCTTCCTCACTGAGTTGAAAAGTATGCTTATCAGCATGCCGGGCCCTCTGAAAAGCACATATTTTCCACTCTGTAAATGACAACTTCACTTCATTCACCACAGGGTCTGGCTGTATAGTGAAATTCATTACTCTCAGAGGAGATAACTCTGACTAGTGTCACAGTACACCTCTACCCCTTCTGTTCTTAAATAATTCAGTCATATAAGTGGCTGACTATGTGATAAGAAACAGAACTATTTTTTTTAGCCCTGGACCAAACAGATAGAGTGCAATTAAAATAACACTCCACCTGCCCGTTTTGGGCATAAATACCTTATATGAACAAAAAGATTGAGGTTAGGTATCTTTAATCTTTGATGGACACCGAATTTTAAACCTGTAAATTTAGAATACAGTTGGAGACTGTGATAAGAGGATTGAGTGATATAAGGAGAGATAGTTCCAACATGTCAACCGCATGCCAGAGGATTGACATCCGCTACTGGCCTTAAGGTACCATTCACAAGGAGTATGGTCGTTGGGCATACCACAAAGAAGATAGATACAAGCTGGAGTAGACAATGTGCCTAAAAAAAAAAAAAAGAACGAGAAGAAAAAAAGGAAAATTACAAGAATGAGGCAAAGAAGAAGAAAATGAAGGGGAGAAAAAGAAGAAGAACAAATAGGAAAAGGATAAGAAAAATATGAAGGAGCCGAAGAAGGAGGAGGAGGAGGTGGAGAAGGAGATTTTTTTTATTTTGTTTAACATCCAACTGTTCTGCAATTACTGCTAATGCAGACGGTGAAGGATGAAATGATTTTTTTGTAACGTATGAAAATATGCCGTGCCTGAATGGGATTCGAACCCAAGACCGCATGATGAGAGGCGAGCACGTTACCAACTACGCCAATGCCACCGGCGAGGAGGAGAAGAGGAGAAAGAGAGAAGGAGAAGAGGAGGAGGAGAAGGAGAAGAGGAGGAGGAGAAGGAGGAGGAGAAGGAGGAGACGAGGAGGAGAAGGAGAAATTCAGAGCAAACTAAATTCATTCAAAAATAAATCTTTATAATGCATCCTGCAGTTTTAAATATTTCTATTTCATATAATGAATTAATACAATAATTTCACTAACCTTCTTTTTAAACTGCGTCACCTTTATTTTAATTTTTACTTACACGTGTTTCGGTGGATCCACCATCATCAGAGTAAATAACATATAATTGAAACTAAAAACATTATTTATTAAAAATCTATAGAAGATGATACATCTTCAGTCACTTGTATAAAACTGATTTAAAATTAATTTATTTTAATTTATTTTTATAATAAAAATAAATTAATTTTAAATCAGTTTTATACAAGTGACTGAAGATGTATCATCTTCTATAGATTTTTAATAAATAATGTTTTTAGTTTCAGTTTTATACAAGTGACTGAAGATGTATCATCTTCTATAGATTTTTAATAAATAATGTTTTTAGTTTCAATTATATGTTATTTACTCTGATGATGGTGGATCCACCGAAACACGTGTAAGTAAAAATTAAAATAAAGGTGACGCAGTTTAAAAAGAAGGTTAGTGAAATTATTGTATTAATTCATTATATGAAATAGAAACTAAATTCAATCTGTTTTCCACACACAAAGTTTTCATCAGAGTTATTCTTTTGTTTATCGTAGACAAACATAATTTTCCATTCATAAAAATTTTTATTTGACGTATAAACAATATACACTTCATTTTCTATTACAAATGAAATGTATTTATGCAGTATACATAAATACGAACGACCAGATTTAAATAATTTAAATAACAATACGATCAAACGTTACACTGAACTGTTGTCACGGCTGATTGAACACATTACACACTGACAATGTGCTTATGTGTAAATAGTTTACACCCTGTAGACCCAATCGATAAATATTTTTACAAAGTTAAAAAGGATACATTTATTACAAACACGTGCAACCCATTTTCATACCGTTATTACTTTCTCTTACCATATATCAATGGTGCGCCACTGGGGTGTTGCAAGCAAGACCTGGGTGTGCCATGATACTCTCTGACTACACAAAAATTTTGCTAACACTTTCACTGCTGTAAGTTAAATTCAACACGTACGTACTGCGCTGGCCATTAATGACTGTTTTCAACATTTTATTCTAATTTTATTTTTGAACCAACTTCATTGTTACTTACCTCAAATTAAAGCTCTAATTTATCCCTTTTAAATACATTATTTGTTATTAACCAAAATACTTTTTTTGTTTAAAAATATGCTAACAAATAGAACCACTTTAAGTGGAAAAAACAAGGATTGAACTGTACTAGTGTCGCCGATTCCCCTATCAACATTAGTGCCTGCAGACATCCCAGTACCTGCTTGCTGCGGAGCGCTACAGACACGCAGTGCCTACAGTGCCTCCCTTCCACCTTGAAGTGGACTCACCAGAGGGAGATTTAAGCGACAGCCCTGGCCTGCAAGAGACACTCTTCGCTCAACTCGCAACCAGAGAAGACCAAGAAAGAAGAGCTCCAGACCGAAGAAGAAGAAGAACCCAGCCGATATTAAACGCACCATCCCTGTTCTACGCTACCGGTGGTGGCCGTTACATTCCCACACCGGTCAGCCTTCCCCGGTCCAAAGAGATGCGGCCGCCTCGGCCGCGTTATCGGCAGACGGCCTACGCCGACCTGACACTGCGGGCCTCTGGGGGCCACCACCGTCACGCTGCAGTGAGTACCCAACTGCCGCTAAAGCTTAGTTTAGACGACGCCAGTTGGGAGGCAAGCCAAGTGAGCAAGTCACTTGCTCCAAGTAGAGACTGGCAAGTACCAAACCAAGTAGTGTTCATACTACGTTGTCGCTTTACTTGCAAGTGAAGCGCCAAGTAGTGTGTGCGATGGGGAAAAAACACATTGTAAGAAAGTTATAAAACATGTTTCGAGGATGTTATTTATTCATCTTTCGGAGGAAATTGAAGATTATCTAGAAAGGATTACTAAGAAAAAGCCAAGGGTACGAAAATGGATAGGTTGAAGAAGTACCCATTGGGGATCGGCCATGCTTTTAAGAGAACTTCAATTGGAAGATCCAGGAGAGTACAAGGCTTTATTGAGAATGCCACCTGACGTATTCGATGAAAACAACCAAATACAACATTAAAACACAGTAAATATCACGAGGAAATACTGACAACACCAGCTACTTGCACTAGATTACGCAATACACTGACCAAGTGGGTGTTTAGACTGAGCATGTACAAAGGCAAGTCACTTGCTTGTTGTGGTGGGGGAAGGCAAGCTGCCCCGAAAATAGAACACCGGCCAATTCACTTGCATTGCCTGACAAGTTGCACGGCAACTTGACGGGCCAACGAAAATCATACAAGTAAATGTTCGCACTGAGCAAGTAACTTGGAGCAAGTGACTTGCTCACTTGACTTGCCTCCCAACTGGCGTCGTCTAAACTAAGCTTAAGGGAAGGCTAGGCCTGAACCAAGTAGCCGAGCTGTCACTCTTCGGGCTTTGCTTCTACTACGCTGGCTCACCGCTTCCAACCGCCAACAACGGCCCTTTTCAGAGCCACCAATTTTTCCAAACAAGGTTTCGCCATGTGTTGTCAGCGACACTAGAAATATTAAAACTTGATATTTCTTGAAAACAGAGAAAATTAAAATAAATAAAGGTGTAAGACAAGGTTGCCCAATGTCCCCGACTTTGTTCAATATTTATACTGACGAGATTCTAGATATTTGGAATCGATATGTTGACTCAGGCATTGAACTTTCCAATAATGCCTTTGTAAACTCTTTACTTTATGCAGACGACACTGTAATCATTTTCGACACAGAAGAGAAACTACAATATGGAATATTCAAACTTAACAAAATTGGAGCAGACTGGCATGAAGATCTCACCCCAAAAGTCCAAGATAATGGCATTCAGAGGGAAGTGGCCAGTTAGATCGAAAATTGTGCTTGACAACCACACATTGGATCAAGTAAGAAGTTTTAGTTACTTGGGATGCCACATTTCATTTGATGTAAATGATGATGTTGGTGAAAAAATAGCGAGATTCAGTTCTGTTTGTGGTAGTATAAGGAGAGCCTTGGGTAGGAGAACAAGACATGATACCCAACTGAAATTTTATAGAGCAATGGCAGTACCGCTAATAGCATACGGTAGCGAGACATGGGTATCTATGAAGAGAACTGAGTCTCGGATACGAGCTGCTGAAATGACGTTTTTACGAGCGGTTAAAGGTTGCACTCGACTAGACAAGATAAGGAATGAAGACATAAGAGCTGAATTACAAGTGGAACCTCTACTGAGTATTTTGAAAAAAAGTCGTGATAACTGGTCTTGTCATCTACTCCGAATGTCACCCAATAGACTTCCATTGCAGGCAAGGGAGTACAAACCTATAGGAAAACAAGATGTGGGAAGGCCGAGGAAAAAATGGATGCCGGAACAGGCCAATAGAGCCTAAGCCTTGTAAGATGATGATGATGATGATGATATTTTTTGTAGCCTTTGTACTAGCAGATTGAAAGCAAATAATTTAACACTCCACCTAACCTTTATAATACATAAAATTTATAAACCGATATTGAAAAAAAAACAGAAAAATTCACTTACTTCTTGACCTGTTTCTTTATTAATTCCTAATTGAACTTTTCCGTACGTTCCCTGTCCCAACCTCCGCACTATATCAAATCTGGAAAATCAAAAAATTTCTTTTTTAGTATTATTCATCATTGTTCTCTTTATTTCTTTGACATGCCGGCCCCATTGGCATAGTTGGTAACGCGTTCGCCTCTCATCATGCAGTCTTGGATTCGAATCCCGTTCAGGCACGGCATATTTTCATACATTACAAAAAATTATTTCATCCTTCACCATTTGCATTAACAGTATTTGCAGAAAAGCTGGACGTTAAACAAAAAAAAAGTCATTCCAAACAAAGCTTCTTATCGCCACCTACTGCAATAATCTCCACATGTGAGGAGGGAACCCAAAAGAAACCAGACTGAGAGTGCTCTGTCATTCGTAAAAGTAGTAGAGAGTTATCCCGCTAGATGGAGCTAGTAGAGAATTTCAACAAACCCAGACAGAGTCAGTTTGTAGATTAACGTTTGATCGTGGTGTTGTTTCTCTTACTGTTGTCATGTTCCGCCCACAACATCGTTAAGGCAAATTTAAAAGAACAAAGAGTGCATTTGAAATTTTGTTTCCTGCTTAAAAAATCGACAACAGAAGCTTATCAAATGCTTCAACAGACTTTCAAAAAGGATGCTATGCGCCGCAAACAAGTTTTCTAGTGGTTTGAGCACTTTAATTGAGGTGAGACCGTGTGTTGATGGCCACGTTCGCTTTAGACCCCTTTTAAAATCTCGAAACGATGAAAACTTAAGAAAAAATTTGCCAAAAAATTAACGACGATCGTCGTTTCGTGATCGACAAAATTTCTGAAGAGACACGCGTGAGTTGGAGCTCGTGCCAACAGATTTGCAAATGAGACGTGTTGCCGATAAATTTGTTCTTCGCCTTCTCCAACAGGCTCAACATAAAATTCGATTGAATTTGAGTCAGGACTTGAAAAACGAGATTGAAATTGATCCAAACTTTTTGACCAAAGTCATTACAGGTGATGAGTGTTGGTGTTATGCATAAATGACCCAGAAACCAAGCGAGTGTTAAGCCAATGGAAGATTTGTTTCGTTACACGATTATAAAAGTATATACTGTCACCGTCGCCCCCTTTGATTAGGCACTGTGCTGCCGGCTATCAAAGCTTCCGACGTAGCGACAGAGGGAGCCGCCAATAGTTCCGAGAGGGGTGGTAGGCTTGTGGCGGTGTACCAACAGAGGCATTTGTCATCAAAATCATACCAATAACTGCCCTCTACCACAGCGCTCTCGGCAACTATATAAAGAGCGCAGCACTCAACGGGGAGATTTAATTCCGATCCAGACAGCAGACAAGATGTCTACCATTGGCAACACAGCTACCGGACTCCAGCGAAGACTAATCGACGACCCCGCAAGAGAGAAGATGATGCTTCTGCTTGCCGATCCTACAGTGTAAGCCGTCGACCAGACCATCATTGCCCGTTGAGGCGAGCGATACCCACAGCGGTCCCTCGACTGAGCCTAATGCCTACAGATCCGACGAAGCAGCCATCAACACACTACTGCGAGGGAAGAACATGATGTCTCTGCTGGACAACCACATGCCGTGTCGCCCAGCTCCTTGACCACCACAACTGAGAGATTCAATTCCGATCAAGACAGCAGACAAGACGTCCACCATTGTCAACACAGCTACCGGACTCCAACGAAGACTAATCAACGACCCCGCAAGAGAGAAGATGATGCTTCCGCTCGCTGACCCGTCACTGTAAGCCGTCGACCAAACTGTCATCGGCTGCTGACGCGAGCGATACCCACAGCGGTCCCTTGACCGAGCCTTACACCCACCAAACCCGACAAAGCAGCCATCGATGCACTACTGCGAGGGAAGAAGATAACATCTCCGTTGGACGACTACACGTCGTGTCGCCCAGCTCTTCGACCACCACGACGACTACGACCGACGCTTACCATCAAGATGACCACCGCTTAAACGGCCCTTTTCAGGGCCACCAAAAATTAAAGGTTTTAATTTGGCATCTGGTGACAATACATTTATTATTGTATAACGTACAGTATGTATGAAATACAGTACACAAAAATCCCGAGTTCTCGAAGTAACAGAAATTACTTTTGAGTAATAATTAAATTACTTTTATGTAAAAATGTATTATTCTTACCTTTTCTTGGTAAAGAGAAATCATTAATAATCATTGGTAACGGCGAAATTTTTAAAATAAACGATAAAGCCACGGCGTGCATCCCCACCTTTACAAACCAAATTTTTTTTTGTCATCAGTCTCTCGACAAGTTTGATGCAGTTCTCCAAGGTGTTCTATCTTGCGCTAATCATTTCATATCCACACACCTGTAACACCCTACATCTTTTGCAATTTACTTTATATATTCTAACCTTTGCCTTCCGCTACAATGCATTTCCTCAATATTACCCTCCATTATTGGTAGATATTACAAGATATGCCCCATTAGCCTATCCCTTCTTCTGGTAAGATGCTTCCATATACTTTTTTTTTTATCCACTCGTCTGAGAACCTCTAAATTACTTATTTCGTCCACCCACCTAATCTTTAACATTTTCCTATAACACCACATTTCAAAAGCTTCTATCCTCTTCCTTTCTACAGCCCCTATCACCCACGTTTCACTCCCGTATAATAGTACACTCCAAATATAATGTTTTATGCCCCACTAGCCAATCTCTTCTTTTGGTAAGATGCTTCCATATACTTCTTTTTTCGTCCACTCGCCTAAGAACCTCTAAATTACTTATTTTGTCCACCCACCTAATCTTTAACATTTTCCTACAATACCACATTTCAAAAGCTTCTATCCTCTTCTTTTCTACAGCCCCTATCACCCATGTTTCACTCCCGTATAATGCAACACTCTGTAGTCAGTAAGCTGTTTTTTGTTTCAAAACAACAAACCCACTTACCTTGAAGAATTCTATGTCGAAAGGCTAGTATCAGGTGTAAACGTCTCAATTATATACGAGGTGTGGCTATTAAATAACGAGACTGATGTAAAAAAAAATTATTTTTATTTTATACATAATCACTTGGGCGTAGCGACTCAGATCCGAATCTCCAACATTCTCCAAATCAAAACACCTACATAAAAGATTCGGATCATGCCTCCACGTGGTGCGCCTGGATAACCAGTTACAAATTGGAGATTCTAACTGGTGAACTGAATTGAGTCAAAGGTCAGTCATAACCTCATCATTCACACTACATCCTTCACCATCACCTTTCTGGATCACATCTGGAATTGTATCTCCAATTGGATTCGTCCAATTACACGGTTGACAACCCGACAGTCAAACATGGCAGTTCTTTTGAGTATAAATAATCCACCGCCTGGACGCGTTCAGGGAAGACAGCACTCGGATACGGTGGGCCGTCGCTTGAAAGATAATGACATGGCAGAATGCCTGGGAACCCTCAATCCAAATGTAATAGATAGCCAGCAAACACCTTTGCAGGCCCCAACGAAAAATATCAAGTTCAACAAAAGAAATAAATTCTCATACTTTGCTACACTAAATGTAAACTCCTTGATGAAGACTAGAAAGTTGAAAGTGCTTACGGACACCTTAGTGCAGCAGATAACCCAACTGCCTTTCAGAAAGAGAAGACAGCCGAATGCAGCTGTAGCAGAGAGATTGAGAGCCACCAGGTCAAGGAATATGAAATTGATGTGGGAACGAAGAAAACAACAGTGTGGTGCCACAACTAACTCCTCAATGAACGCATGTCCATGAGTGACTTGAGTGCTCCAATTGGGGCGTAAATTAAAAAAAAATAAAAATAAAAAAAACACAATCACTTATTGTCACCTTCAATATACACTCCTTCTCTATCCCTACAACGCTCCATGCAAATTTTCCATTGTTGGAAACAGTGCTGGAAGTCATCTTCTGTCAGCTCCTTCAGGACACGTGCCGCTTTCTTTATTACAGCTTCCACAGACTCAAATCTTGCCCCTTTTAATGCAGATTTCACCTTATGGAACAGGTAGAAGTCACATGGTGCAAGATCTAGTGAATAAGGTGGATGTTCTAACACTGAGATGCTGCACAATGTAGAGTACCCATGATTTGTCCTTCCACATTTCGGGGCGTTTTTCCTTACTCTTTGACGTAGTGTAGAAAGTACCTCAAGGTAGTAATATTAAATAATTGTTTGACCTTCAGGAACCCAGTGAAGGTACACAATCCCATAGATATCAAAAAAACAATCATCATTGCTTTAAATTTTGACTTGCTCATTCAAGCTTTTTTGACTCTCGGTGAAGTTCGGTTCTTCCAGTGCATGGATTGGCGCTTCGTTTCCAGATCATAAGTAAAAAACCACGTTCCACCACATGTTATTATCTTGTACCTGTTCCCTAAGGTGAAATCTGCATTAAAAGTGACAAGATTTGAGTCAGTGGAAGCTGTAAAAGAGAAAGCGGCACATGTACTCAAGGTGGTGATAGAAGATGAATCCAGCAATGTTTCTAACGATGGAAAATTCGCATGGAGCATTTTAGGGATAGAGAAGGAGTGTATATTGAAGGTGACAATAAGTAATTATGTATTTTTGTTTAGGTGATCAGCCTGTAGGCTGGTTTGAACCTTTAGAGGGTTTACTAAGTAAATCGAGGAATGAGGTGTTACAATTGCCTTACTCACTGAGTGGAAAAGTACGCTTATCAGCATGCCGAGCCTTTTGAAAAGCACACATTTACCACTCTGCAAATGACACCTTTAATTCATTCACCACAGTGTCTGGCTGTATAATGAAATTCATTACTTTCAGAGGAGGAGATAACTCTGATTAGTGTCACAGTACACCTCTACCTCTTCTGTTGTTAAATGATTCAGTTATTAATTGGGTGACCATGTAATAAGAAACAGAACTATTTATTTTAGCCCTGCAACAAACAGATTGAGTGTAAAAAATTTGACACTCTACCTGTCTGTTATGGGCAGTCTGTTATGCCTGCCTGTCTGTTATGGATGAGACTGACATAAAAAATTTTATTTTTATTTTATAGATAATCACTTATTGTCACCCTCAATATACACTCCTTCTCTATCCCTACAACGCTCCATGTGAATTTACCGTTGTTGGAAGTCATCTTCTGTCAGCTCCTTCAGGACACGTGCCGCTTCTCTTTTACAGCTTCCACAGACTCAAATCTTGTCCATTTTAATGCAGATTTCACCTTAGAGAACAGGTAGAAGTCACATGGTGCAAGATCTGGTGAATAAGGTGGATGTTCTAACACTGAGATGCTGTACTTGGCTAGGAACCTCTTGACAGATAACGCGGAATGAGCTGGCACATTGTCTTGGTGGAGAACCCATGATTTGTCCTTCTACATTTCAGGGCATTTTTTCCTTACTCTTTGACATAGTTTAGAAAGTACCTCAAGGCAGTAATATTGATTAATTGTTTGACCTTCAGGAACCTAAAAAAGGAACACAATCCCATGGACATAAAAAAACAAACAATCCTCATTGCTTTAAATTTTGACTTGCTCATTCGAGCTTTTTTGACTCTCTGTGAAGTTCGGCTCTTCCAGTGCATGGATTGGTGCTTCGTTTCCAGATCATAAGTAAAAAACCACGTTTCATCACATGTTATTATCTTCTACCTGTTCCCTAAGGTGAAATCTGCATTAAAAGGGACAAGATTTGAGTCTGTGGAAGCTGTAAAAGACAAAGCGGCACATGTCCTGAAGGAGCTGACAGAAGATGACTTCCAGCACTGTTTCCAACACTGGAAAATTTGCATGGAGCGTTGTAGGGATAAAGAAGGAGTGTATATTGAAAGTGATAATAAGTGATTATGTATAAAATAAAAATAAAATTTTTTTCAACGTCAGTCTCGTTATTTAACAACCACACCTCGTAAGAGAATCCCAAACCCAATAGTGGAAATGCTGGAACAGATTGAGATGATATCAAAGCACGATGATTGAGAATATGACAAAATATACTACATACCTTTGTTTAAGTTTTCTTCTGTGATTATGCAGCCTAACACCCGTAGTGTTCTCCAAACCACCCATTATATTATTGATTGATGCTTCTGGAACGACCATTTTGTATTATTATATTTCCTTCACTAAAATTATACTTTTATACAATTGTAATAAAAACGACTAAAATCTTGTTTGTTCTTGATAAATTAATCTACCTGAAAAATATTTAAAAAATAAATTAAAACAATTTTTTAAGATTGGTTACAAAAAAAATTGAATCAAGTTTTCAGAATTGAGGGGTACAAAAAAGAAACCACTTTAAGGAAAGGTGTACAACAAGGATGTTGATTGTCACCTTTACTTTTTATTTTCTCTTGCCTATATGAATATATAGGAAGGAAAGTATTGTTTTCATGTCGATTTTAAGAAATCGAGTTTTCACCGGATCTATACGTTTTCAGACCTCCTGCACCCACACAAACATGTTTTTAGTGATTGGACATCGTACAACCTTGAAACTTGAAACTTAAGTTACATACCACTACCGAACGCGACACGAACATTTGCATCAAAATTGGTCAACCGAAAGTGGTAGTTTATTCGTGTAATTTTTCACTTTTTTGTGATTTTCTCAAAAACTGGTTTTACAATTTTTTTAAAAATCGCCTGATTTACTAAATTTTTTATTCTCTTCACGATAGGGTAGGCGCCATGTTTGCTGTAATTCTCGGTGAGGCTGTTTTCACGTAAAGAAATCGTTTTTTTAAGATTACGGCTTTAAAATGCATTTTAGCGCAAAAATGTATATAATGAAAGTTGTAGAGAATTTAAAATCCTACAACTTTTATTTCTAACATTTTTTTGTATATCACTCAGTTTAGCGGTAATTAGTGATTTTCTGTTTTTTTCTCACGAAAACGTGTGAAAAATTGAATTTTTTTAAGATTTCGGCCTTAGAATGCATTTTATGACAAAAGTGTATTTAATTACTTTTATAGGAAATTAAAAGATCTACAACTTTTATTTAAAGCATTTTTCTCTACAGAGCCTAGTTTAGCGTGAAAGAGTGATTTTCCATATTTTTAAGCCAAACAGGTAGATTTTCATTTTGCGTCTTCCATATATGATTAAAATAAGGTTATGTTTATTGAGGTTAGTTTTTTGTTTATTTCTAATGTTTTATTACTATTGTTAGGTTCATTGTTTAAATTATTTGCATTGGCAAGAGAAAGTCGTGTGAGTGTTTCACACCAGATTTTTAATTTATAAAAGAAGAGGCTATAAATGAATTAACAGAAAAATTTCAAGCAGGAATAAAAATTCAAAGATAAACAATAAAAATGCTGAGATTTGCTAAGCAGATAAAGAAAGAACTAGAGGATGTCTTAAATGGATTGGATGAGATCATGAGAATGGATTGTTGTTTAGGTCAACAGCTAAAAGGTTGGTTTGAACCTCTAGAAGTTTTACAATGTAAAAAAATCTGGTGTGAAACACTCACACAACTTTCTCGTGCCAATACAAATAATTAACACTAAACCTAACATTATTAATAAAACATGAGAAATAAACAAAAAACTAACTTTAATAACATAACCTAATTTTAATGTGAGAGATGCAAAATGAAAATCAACCTGTTTGGCTTTAAAATACGGAAAATCACTCTTTCACACTAAACTACTCTCTGTAGAGAAAAATGCTCTAAATAAAAGTTGTAGATGTTTTAATATTCTATAAATTTGATTATATACACTTTTGTCGTAAAATGCATACTAAGGCTGAAATCTTAAAAAAACCGATTTTTCACACGTTTTCGTCAGAAAAAAAACAGAAAATTGCTAATTACCGCTAAACTGTGCGTTATACAAAAAAGCGTTTGAAATAAAAGTTGTAGAATTTTATATTCTCTACAACTTTTAATATACACATTTTTGAGCTGAAATGCATATTAAAGCAGCAATCTTAAAAAAACAACTTTTTTTATGCGGAAACAGCCTCACCAAGAATTTTAGCACAAATGGCGCCTACCCTATCTTGTAAAGCATAAAAAATTTAGAAAACCATTCGATTTTTTAAAAAATCGTACGACCAGTTTTCGAGAAAATCACAAAAAAGTGAAAAATTACATGAATAAACTACTACTTCCGGTTGACTGATTTGATGAAAATGTTCATGTCGGATCCAGAAGTGGTATGTAAAAAAGTTTTAAGTTTCAAGTTTGTACGATGTTCCGTTCTTGAGATATTCAGTTCACACACAGACCAATCGCTAAAAACATGTTGTTGTGTGGGTTGAGGGGGTCTGTTTACGTGTAGATCCGGTGAAGAGTGTAATTGTTAAAATTGACATGAAAACAATACTTTCCTTCCTATATATTCATTGAATAGGCAAGAGAAAGTAACAAGGAGTGATGTAATTAACTTTTGCCTTCCTCACTGAGTTGAAAAAGTATGCTTATCAGCATGCCACACCCTCTGAAAAGCACCCATTTTCCAACCTGCAAATGACACCTTCACTTCATTCACCACAGGGTCTACTTGTATAATGAAATTCATTACTCTGAGAGGAAATAACTATGACAAACATGCTTTTTACAGTTGATGAGCTCTGCTGTTCCGCACATTAAGACCAATCAGAACGTTTGCCAGCGTTGTCAGATTGTACCTGACAAACATTACGCGCACATGCGTATAAGAGCCGCAATATTTCACTCTTATCTTGCATCTCGTACTGAACACATCGATTATAGAGTCCGTTAACATGCAATACTTTATAATACCGGGTGAGCATAAAGTCTTGCCCTGATTATAAAAATTTATTGCAGAATAACTGTTTGACATAATAATATAAATTTGATGCTGTTACATAGGTTAGTGTTAATAGTTTTTTTTAAGATTACTTACATTAGTAAACTTCAACGTGTGCCCCCTTGGTAGCTCGGAGAATGTCGAAGCGGTATTCCAGTTCCCACCAGGTGTTTTGTAACATGTGTTCTGTCACAGTACCCACAGCAGCTTGTATCCTAGCCTTCAGTTCGTCAACGTCAGCAAATGGTGTGGCGAAGACTCTATCCTTGATATAGCCCCAGAAAAAAAAGTCAAGGGGAGTAATGTCTGGAGAGCGGGGTGGCCAGGGTGTTGGACCATCTCTTCCAATCCACCGATCCGGAAATGTTTCATCACGGAAAACACCATTAACGCTAACATTTATTTAGATGTTTTGCAACAGTTCATTGCACCACAGTTAGAAGAATATCAACCATGGATAATTTTCCAGCAAGATGGGGCACCGCCCCACTGGGCTTTGATAGTGCGTAATTTCCTGGATGAAACATTTCCGGATCGGTGGATTGGAAGGGATGGTCCAACACCCTGGCCACCCCGCTCTCCAGACATTACTCCCCTTGACTTTTTTTTCTGGGGCTATATCAAGGATAGAGTCTTCGCCACACCAGTTGCTGACGTTGACGAACTGAAGGCTAGGATACAAGCTGCTGTGGGTACTGTGACAGAACACTCATGTAACAAAACACCTGGCGGGAACTGGAATACCGCTTCGACATTCTCTGAGCTACCAAGGGGGCACACGTTGAAGTTTACTAATGTAAGTAATCTTAAAAAAAACTATTAACACTAACCTATGTAACAGCATCAAATTTAAATTATTACGGCAAACAGTTATTCTGCAATAAATTTTTATAATCAGGGCAAAACTTTATGCTCACCCGGTATAATCAGCTGATTGTATCTTTGTAGGTTATAATTATTATTGAAAGACCAAAAAAATCTAGTGTGAAACACTCACACGACTTTCTCTTGCCAATGCAAATAATTAACAATAAACCTAACAATAGTAATAAAACATTAGAAATAAACAAAAAACTAACCTCAATAAACATAACCTAATTTTAATCATATGTGAAAGACGAAAAATGAAAATCAACCTCAGTTTGCCTTAAATATACGGAAAATCACTCTTTCACGCTAAACTAGGCTCTGTACAAAAAAATGCTTTAAATAAAAGTTGTAGATCTTTTAATTTTCTATAAATTTAATTATATAGGTACACTTTTGTCATAAAAAGCATACTAAGGCCAAAATCTTTAAAAAAATCGATTTTTCACACGTTTTTGTGAGAAAAAAACAGAAAATCGCTAATTATGATGAAAATGTTTGTGTCCAGTCCAGTAGTAGTATATAACTTAAATTTCAAGTTTCAAGTTCGTACGATGTTCCGTTCTAGAGATATTCTGTTCACACACAGACCAATCGGTAAAAACATGTTTTTTTGGGTTAGGGGGTCTGAAAATGTGTAGATCCAATGAAAATTCGATTTCGAAAAATCGACATAAAAAGAAATACTTTCTTCCTACATATTAATATTGGCAAGAGAAAGTAAAAATATCAATTTTTGGATTCAGATTCAGGGAGTAGTGAAACATGAAGACCAGTTGAAATCTAGCTATAGAAAATTTTAAACAATCGCAAAATTTTAAGAATTTAAGAAATATAAGATTGAATTACTAAATTCAAATTCCAGAAAAAAATATGAATTTTTTTTTAAGACTGATTAGACACGTCATGATTAAGTAAACATTATTTTATTATTCACAATACAGGCTTCGTCTATTAAAACAAAAACCTCTTCAGATAATATATATGATACATTATTTACGGTTTAACTAAGTACTCCAAACTTTAAAAGAATTTACTACTAAAGAACACATTTATCACACAATTTTTTTTGTAAAAAGATGAAAGTATTGAGTATGATTCAGAGAATAAAATTACACGAAAATTTTGTAAGTTTATAAGAGTACTTCAGTGCAGTAATCTTCTATTTTATATAATAAATGTATACAATAAATTTCATTAACGTTTCAAAGCTGCCTTGATTTTTTTTTACTTTCTATTGCCTATATGAATATATAGGAAGGAAAGTATTGTTTTCATGTCGATTTTTCGAAATCGAGTTTTCATTGGATCTACACGTTTTCAGACCCACTGAACCCAAAAAACATGTTTTTAGCTATTGGTCTGTGTGTGTGAACAGAATATCTCAAGAACGGAACATCATACGAACTTGAAACTTAAGTTACATACCACTAACAGACATGACAGGAACATTTTCATCAAAATCGGTCAACCGGAAGTAGTAGTTTATTCAAGTCATTTTTCAGCTTTTTATGATTTTCTCAACAACAAGTCCTACGATTTTTTAAAAATCGCCAGGTTTACTATATTTTTTATGTTGTACAAGACAGGGTAGGGGCCATGTTTGCTGAAATTCTTGGTGAGGCTGTTTTCATATAAAATTTTTTTTTAAGATTGCGGCTTTAATATGCATTTTAGCGCAAAAATTTATACAATAAGAGTTGTAGAAAATTTAAAATCCTACAACTTTTATTTCAAAAATTGTTTGTACATCCTTAGTTTAGCGTTAATTAGTGATTTTCTGTTTTTTTTTCTCATGAAAACATGAAAAAATTGATTCTTTACAGATTTCGGCCTTAGTATGCATTTTACGACAAAAGTGTATATAGTAATCAAGTTTATAGAAAATTAAAAGATCTACAACTTTTATTTAGAGTATACTTCTCTACAGAGCCTAGTTTAGCGTGAAAGAGTGATTTTCCATATTTTTAAGCCAAACTGAGGTTGATTTTCATTTCGCGTCTTTCACTCATGTTTAAAATTAGGCTATGTTAATTGAGGTTAGTTTTTTGTTCATTTCTAATGTTTTATTACTAATATTAGGATTATTGTTAATTATTTGCATTGGCAAGAGAAAGTTGTGTGAGTGTTTCACACCAGATTTTTTTGTAAAGAGATGAAAGGATTGAGTATAATTCAGGGAATAAAATGACACGATAATTTTGTCAGTTTATATGACTACTTCAGTGAAGTAATTTTCTATTTTATATAATAAATGTATACAATAAATTTCTCTAACCTTTCAAAACTGCCTTGATTTTTTTACTTTCTCCTGCCTATATGAATACATGGGAAGAAAAGTATTGTTTTCACATCGATTTTCAAAATTGAGTTTTCACCGGATCTACACGTTTTTCAGACCCACTGAACCCAAAAAACATGTTTTTAGCGATTGGTCTGTGTGTGTGTGTGTGTGTGTGTGTGTGTGCGTGCGTGCGTGTGTGTGTGTGAACAGAATATCTCAAGAACGAACATCATACGAACTTGAAACTTAAGTTAGATATCACTAGAGGACCCGACACAAACATTTTCATCAAAATCGGTCAATCAGAAGTAGTAGTTTATTCGTGTCATTTTTCACTTTTTTGCGATTTTCTCAACAACAGGTCCTACGATTTTTTTTAAAAATCGCCTTGTTTACTATATTTTTTATGTTCTACAAGACAGGGTAAATCTTACAAATTTGAAAAATCGTTTGACTCAAATCACCTAAAAAATCGCTTAGAAGATTATTGTCGCAAGCTGGGCTAACATTAAGTTTTATAAGTTTTCAGAGCTACAAAAAAGTTACATTTGCATCCTTATCGCGTTGGCATAACTCATGAACTGAAAGCTACAGACCATCAGAAACGATTACAATATTGTCAGTGGTTTCGATCTTTGGTTCAAGAAAATGGTATTTAATTATTGGATCATTTTTATTTTAGTGATGAGGCTTGGTTTCATTTAGATAGCTATGTGAATAGTCAGAACTATAGAACATGGAGTGCAACAAATCCTCATACTTTCCACGAAAAAGTATTGCACTCACGTAAAATTGGTGTCCCTACAATAAACACACGTTCTTCCTTGGAAAAAACCATTGTTGACACAATATAACGAAACGACTGCTGTCACCACACTAATGCTTGACTGGAACATTTTAACTGTCTTCAGTAGTTGGCCTTGAGTACACTGTTGCCAACATACCGATTGGGGGAGAGAAAATTTACCGATGTATTACTTCTATCTTCTTATAATCACGGTTGCGTCCTTAATAAAACACCCGTTAGTTGATAATAATAATTTGCTGTCAAAACCAGTGGATGTAATACAGAAGCGTGCAAATTAATCCGAACACAGGGAATTTTTTTTGTTTTTTTCTATGTTGTGGCTACACTGCTAACCAGATACATTCTGTAAGCTGTCTGTGCAGTGTGAAGTTGTTGTTCTTTATCTCTATAGTAATTTCGTGACATAAGTAGTGGTTTATACTAGTGAAGAGCGTTCACTGTTTCAACCAGTCACTATGATCACGGTGCCAGTGATTTTGCGTTCACCGTTACTTTTAATAGTTACTAGTGATTCAGTAGTAAATGTGTATATACTTAGTATATTTTTCAGTTGTTATCATGAAATAATAACAATAATGTTTTCAGTTGTTATTTCATGATAAAAACTGAAGTTTTAATAAATTAAAAAAAATTGGCTGCATATATAACTAAAATAAAAATTTAGCCTAAAACTGATTAACACAAGGTATCCTAACTTAGTAATAAAAAGAACACTTTGTGTAAAAAAGAGAAAGTACAAGAAACAATGTACAACTGAAAGAAATTAACAGTGCACAATAT
This sequence comes from Catonia carolina, assembly GCA_035578175.1. Lineage (NCBI taxonomy): Eukaryota > Metazoa > Arthropoda > Insecta > Hemiptera > Achilidae > Catonia > Catonia carolina. The sequence continues at coordinate 196,014 of JAQMRL010000046.1, read as the reverse complement.
AAATAAAATAGCTAAGTAGAGCGCGGTGCAATAAAAATAACACTGTAATATAATTATGTTACCGCGATCAGAAATGTCAAGGAACTACCCACGTTTTGTTTAGTCTAGTAGATGAAAAACATAACAAGGGGAAGAGACAGAGAGAGGGAAAGAGAAAGAGCGAGAGAGAGAAGAGTGCGTAAAAATTGAAGTAAAAAAGAATGGACGTGCCGGTTATCAAAGGAGAGCACTAAGCCCAGGAACAGACCAACATATCGTACTTAGCTATTATGTCGTTTTGTCTATTAACTGTGAACAGTGAATGAGTGAGTGAATTTCTTCACTAGTTTCTAAGGTAAAGCATTCGGTCTGTCTTAAAAGTGACAGTGAACAGTGAATGAGTAACTGATTTTTGTAAAAAGTGACTGGAGAACGAGAGGTCTGTACTATATCTATTGAAGTACAGTGCACATTCGCCGTGTCGTCTTGTCTTCCAGTGACAGAAGAGTAAGCGATCTTTGTAACAGTGACTGGGGAACGGTTACTCGCCTATATGAATAACTGTGGTCACCGTGAATTTTAAGTAACCGTGACTCGTTCACAGTGACAGTTCTTTTGTCTCTTCTCTAGTTTATACAAGTGTATTTCATGTTTTTCATGACAAATTCATATATTGTTTTTGTGTTTGTTAACGTAATATATTGTAACAATGGATGTAACTCGAAGAAAACATTCAAAAATTGTTTCTCTCTCTGAGTATACCGGTATGACACAACGACAAATAGCTTCAGAGTGTGTTGTTGGACTAGGGACAGTGAATGCTATATTAAAACAATTTCGAGAAACTTGTTCGTTTTCACCTCGAAGGAAAGGAAAATGTGGCTGTAAAAGAAAAATCACAGCAACTCAGGATCGGTTATTAGTAAGAACAAGTAAAGTGAATCCAAAAAGTGGTGTGGACTTTAATCGACAGCTTTCAGCCAGTGGAACGAATTTGCATGCGACAACTGTTAGACACCGACTTCTTGATGCTGGATGGAAAGCTCGTCGACCGGCCAAAAAACAACTTTTGACCCAAGCAATGTGGAAAAAAATAGTTATTGTGGGCCAAAGCACATGCTAAGTGGACTGTTGCAGGCTGGAAAAATGTAATGTTCTCCGATGAATCCCATTTTTACGTTCAGGGGCAAAAAAGGTTTCTTAGGTTTGGAAATCAGCAGATGAAAGAACATCACCGGCTCATATCCAGCAATCAGTTAAAAATCCCCGAAAAAAATGTTTTGGGGTTGTTTCACATTTGAAGGTCCTTGTTCATTAGTCCCAGTAAATGGTATGTTAAAAAGCGATGAATATATCCAAATTCTTAAGTCAAAGGTTGTGCCACAACTGCACACAAAATCTCCACATGGCAATGGAGAGTTTCAACAAGATTTAGCGCCATGCTATACTGCCAAAAAAGTGAAAGCATTTTTCGAACAAGAAAACGTTAAAGTGTTGACATGGCCAGGTAATTCCGCAGATATAAGCCCGATTGAAAATCTTTGGGCAATAGTGAAAAAACGACTCTAAAAAAAGGATGGTGAGGAAGGGCAGTAAAATATTTGCAGTGTTGCCAACCCAACAGTGAGATACTACTCGTACATTTCACTACCGTGCAGTTTCTAGATACATTTTGTAAGCTGTGGTTTATTCCAAGAAAATGTTTTCTCCATAAACCTTATAAGAAATAAATATTACCTGTAATATTGCCTATAGCTTAATTACATGACTAGAAATGTTTGATTTACTGTAATTACGAATGAATCGCCGTCTTTACTATTGCTGTCATTGGCGTTTTCATTAGCAGTCTCTCTAGTATCTACCTAACGTTTTCTTTTTTCACCAGGTGTCAACAAAACTGTTAAAGAATAGCTTCTTTACGTCCTTAATTTCCTTCTTTATTTTTCTTTATTTGTCTAGAGGTAAAGTCAGCTGTTTAAACAGCTGATTTTCAGAGACGAAGGTTCCAGGTTCAAATCCTAGTAAAGGTAGTTACTTTTATACGGATTTGAATACTAGACAGTGGTTACCGGTGTACTTTGATGGTTGGGGTTTAATTAACCATACTCTCTCAGGAATGGTCGGATTGGGTCTGTACAAGACTACACCTCATTTACACGTCATACACATCATCCTCATCTCATTGGGTCATGGGGTTGCTTATTATTCTAAAAATTGAACAGATTGCAACGTACACAAATTAGGAATAAAAAAAATTTTTTTTCAAATTATGGAAAGAGAAACATCACAGTAGTTAGCCGCTCGCTCACAGCTTTTGTTAAAAGAGGCACGGATGGGCATTTTCGTTTAACTTCAATTTCACAATATTTTATTACATTGCGTTCAGAACTGTGAATAGTTTGACCACGTTTTCGAGAAACCGACATTTGTGTTTACGGTAACAAACAGTTATATTCGTACAGTTAACCTACAAAAGGTTTCGCGATATACTGTATATGCTCTGGGTATCGTATAAGTTGTTATGTTTGTCGTACTAAAATTAAAGCAGTCGTGCATGCATACTGATGCTTTTCCCCCTTTACCCCTCGTTGCAAACAAGGGCAAACTCGTGACTCTTAAATGACTATACCACATTTTTTAGGCTAAGTAAAGTAAAATCTAGCGTTTCTGGGCTGCATAATTAATTATAATATCTCTCTAAAAAATTGGTTAAAAAAACAATTTTTATTTTATATATTTATCCCTATACTGACATTAAACAACAAAATACAGAATGCAGAAGTAAAAAATAATTATTTATAATGAAAAGGAAATACAAAAATACATTTGAGATTTAAATTATACGGTATAATTAACTCAATAAATTCCGAGGTCAAAACCGTTTGTACAATTAGGTGGAAGAAAATTTTAAAAAGATTAAATAAATTATTTAAATATACTAATGAAACAGAATAATTTTATTAATTAAAACTAATAAGACATGGATTGAATTCAATTTTTCAAAAAGATATCCACAGAAATTGTCAGGTTAGTATAAAAACATTTATAAAAATCTGATGGTATTTAGTGTAAAATGGGTACAGTAAAAGATCTGAGAGACATTTTAATGGTTTGATTTAAAGCCAATAGTAAGATATTTCTTACCTCGTTTAAAGTTAGTCCATTGCTTTAAAAAATTTAAATAAAAACACTAATTCATAATATGTTACACTGGTAAAAACATAAATTTATAATTCATTCCGTATTCGATGGTTTTAATTTTAGTTGATGAGTATAAAAAGTCGATTAACATTACTTGTAACTAGAAATAAAACCCTTGCAGTGATACTGTATAATATTAAACTAACACACACATTCACAAACTTAAGTTTGTCCTAGACACTAATCTATTTTTAGATTTAAACGTAGAGTAACAGCGCGTAGACGAGGTTTTTTGATCCCAAATATTCAGTCAACATGATATCTGAATCACGTATTTTCAGCATGAGTAGTATATCATTACGTAAAATACAAATATATGAACACACTGAATGGAGAAAACATTTTACGATATTATAAATTCCTAGGTTATGTTTTTATTTACTATTGTTTACCGATGATCGTAATATCTATTGGAGCGTAACCGATTAAATTTCATTTCCTATTGTCTTTTCCATGTTTAAAAAACACACAGAAATACAAACAATTCTATAATATTATATTAATATAATAAATTATCGAACAATATAATACAAAAATAACAAATCTAATTATATTTTTTAACCTACAATAATGAATTTTTTTAACGTTACTAAAAACTAAGTTAAATGTATATGAATATTAGTAATTTACAATGAAATTAATGGAGACTTAACAACCTACAGAAAAATATAGCTGAATGAATAATTTTCAACCCACGAAGTCTGGTTAACGCCCCCTCAATATATTGAATAAAATACCGAGGACACAAAAGCGTATTTCTTTTTATAATTACGGGAAACCAATAATGTTTAAGCAATGATACTCAAAATACGTCAGTGGTTTACTAGTGAATAATAAAATAAAATTTAGAATACTAAATTAACTTACAGTACAGAAATACTACCGGTTAATTTTATCGGTATAGTATTATAATTAATTGGCAACCTACTTTTATATTTTTCAAATAAAATACATATCACATTTTACTTCTCAGTATTTTTTAGTTAATATTACTCGAGGAACTGAAAATAAATCATTTTTGTCTGCCCACGTTCTCCCCCAAAACGTGAGCTTAAAATGAATGCAAACGCTATCTGCCGGTAGTCAATACAATTAATACCTAAATAAAGTATACAAAGAGATCGGAAACATTTGATAAAACGTAATAAATTAAACTGTAAAATTCAATTTATTTAAAAAAAATAATGTATAGAATTGTACTTAAAAGTACAAGATTATTTACTAACTCGTAACAATTTATTATATAAATTTGTATTCGGTAAATTAACGACTGTAAAAATATTACATTATATTCTAGTAGTTGGCAACACTTTTTTTAATAAGCGGTACCTTGTTGCTCATTCAAAACAATATAGGGGCCGCCTCCGTGGCGTAGTTTGGCGTCTTAGCATGGAACGCGGTGGTCCCGAGGTTCGATTCCTGGCTAGGGCTTGGAAATATTCACTTATAGTCTGTCTACTGTAATAGTACTCCGCGTGAGGCAAGCGCCTATAGGTTGTAAACGAAAGTTTTACTCTGGCGCGCATCTACCTTTCCGCCTGACAATTATCTTGCAACTACGTTCCATCATAATGATATCTTCATCCAACTAAAATAAACATTATCCTTTAAGCATTTTCAATTATAGCATTCAGATTACTTGTAATTATTGTAGTTTCATGAAGAGACTCCTTAATTTGTTATTTTAACAGTTACATTTAACAAACAAAATTTTTTTACTTTTTAATGTTTGCCGCTTTTATGTATCAAAAACTCAACTCATTCACAATCACACATGTTAACAAAACACAGCTTACAAAACGTTTCAACTTCAGTCTATGAAAAAATCGAAACGAACCGATACAATACCAAAAGATAACTAATGAAACAAAAAATTAGTTAAACACGGGCAAGTGGAAACAGTTGTATTAAACTAGTCACAGACATTAATAATTTTAATGATACAAAATAAACAATCTGAAATGATAAACAACGAATCACTGGAATTGTTTACTCTCCTGTTATAATTCAAGCGCATTAGTCTTATATTATTACTTGTGACCAAAAATAAAACTGAGTCTTTATTAAAAACCTACTAATCATAAATAATATTGTAATGAAATATAACAATGTAAGAGTAACAATAGGTAGTAAAAGTTTTAGTTATTAATGGTAAACTAATGTTCGATTTATAAAATATTTTTTAACCGATGAATTGAACGTGTTTTCATTATAATATTAAGCTTAGAGTGAATTAGTGTTGTATGGAATTTTGTTTTTGATCAAGCTGTGCGTATTTTTACTTTCTCTTGCCTATATGAATATATAGGAAGGAAAGTATTGTTTTCATGTCGATTTTTCGAAATCCAGTTTTCACCTGATCTATACGTTTTCGGACCCCCTGAACCCAAAAAACATGTTTTTAGCGATTGGTCTGTGTGTGTGTGTGTGTGTGTGCGTGTGAACAGAATATCTCAAGAACGGAACATCGTACGAACTTGAAACTTGAAACTTAAGTTACATACCACTACCAGACCCGACACGAACATTTTCATCAAAATCGGTCAACCGGAAGTAGTAGTTTATTCGTATAATTTTTCACTTTTTTGCGATTTTCTCAAAAACTGGTCCTACGATTTTTTTAAAAATTGCCTGGTTTACTCAATTTTTTATTTTCTACAAGATAGGGTAGGCGCCATGTTTGCTGAAATTCTGCGTGAGGCTGTTTCTACGTAAAAACATTTTCTTTTTAAGATTGCGGCTTTAATATGCATTTTATCGCAAAACGTTATATAATAAAAGTTGTAGAAAATTTAAAAACCTACAACTTTTATTTTAAACATTTTTTTGTATAACGCTTAGTTTAGCGGTAATTTGCAATTTTCAGTTTTTTTCTCACGAAAACGTGAGAAAAAACAATTTTTTTAACATTTCGGCCTTAGTATGCATTTTACGACAAAAGTGTATATAATTAAATTTATAGAAAATTAAAAGATCTACAACTTTTATTTACAGCATTTTTCTCTACAGAGCCTAGTTTAGAGAGAAAGAGTGATTTTCATTTTGCGTCTTTCACTCATGATTAAAATTAGGTTATGTTTATTTCTAATGTTTTATTACTAATGTTAGGTTTATTGTTAATTATTTGCATTGGCAAGAGAAAGTTGTGTGAGTGTTTCACACCAGATTTTTAATTAATGCGCATGCTCACTTGTGTTGCTGGTTGCCTACGTCAGAGTACTCTTAGCGTAGACGGACTGTAGTTAAATGCATAGTTACGATTACATAACGCAACGCACCGTAGAATGACCGAGCTATTGATGTTACTTTAAAACGATAGTTTGTTAATTACTTATACTCCAATTCACGAAAGAAAACAGCTGTCTTTAAACAGCAATATTTTTTGAACTGTTGTATGAATACAATTACAATACATAAAATTATTAAAGCTTGTTTTATTGTTGATTAAAGAATATACATTAACATTTTTAGAAGTTAATAGTGTATTAACTAAACGAATTATGCATAAAAAGAACCTAGTTGTTTTTAACAAATTTTCCAGTATACCCAACTGATTACGATGTGGCAAAGTTGCTCAAAACAAATTATACAAACTTGTGTGCAGAATGTATGAGAGTGGAGAGGTACCATCGGACTTTAAAAAAAATATTATGATTCCAATACCAAAAAAGTCAGGAGCGGAGAAGTGTGAACATTACAGAACCATCAGCCTAACATGCCATGCATCTAAGATACTGACAAGAATTATATACAGGAGAATAGAACACCGAGTAGAAGAAGTATTGGACGATGACCAATTTGGATTTAGAAGGAGAATGGGAACTCGAGATGCAATATTGGCTCTGAGACTGATTATTGAGAAAAGGATACAGAAAAATAAAACTACTTTTATGGCATTTGTAGATTTAGAGAAAGCATTTGACAATCTGGACTGGAGTAAAATGTTTAAAACTTTGAAAAGGCTAGGAATTAAATACAAAGAAAGGAAAGTTATCTACAGTCTGTATAAGAATCAAACGGCTGTTTTGAGAATCGAGGGGTACGAAAAAGAGGCTGCTGTAAGAAAAGGTGTACGACAAGGTTGTTCTTTGTCACCACTACTTTTTAACTTGTATATAGAAGAGGCTATAAATGAAGTGAAGGAGAAATTTGACGTAGGAATAAAAATTCAAGGAGAAACAATAAAAATGTTGAGATTCGCCGATGATATAGTAGTATTAGCCGAGGCAAAGAATGAACTAGAGGATGCCTTAAATGGAATGGATGAGATCTTGAGGAAGGATTACTTCATGAAAATTAATAAGAACAAAACGAAAGTGTTGTGCAGCAGCAAGAGTGGTTTAGAAGAGATGGGAAATTTAAAAGTAGGCAACGAAAACATACAGGAAGTTGGGGAATTCTGCTATCTAGGGAGTAAAATAACAAAGGATGGTAGAAGCACGAGTGATATCAAGAGTAGAATTGCTCAAGCTAGAAAAGCCTTTGAAATGAAAAACAGCTTACTGACTACAAACATTGATTTACAGATTAGGAAAAATTTCTTAAAACATTATGTTTGGAGTGTAGCATTATACGGAAGTGAAACGTGGGTGATAGGGGCTGTAGAACGGAAGAGGATAGAAGCTTTTGAAATGTGGTGTTATAGAAAAATGTTAAAGATTAGGTGGGTGGACAAAATAAGTAATTTAGAGGTTCTTAGGCGAGTGGATGAAAAAAGAAGTATATGGAAGCATCTTACCAAAAGAAGGGATAGGCTAGTGGCGCATATCCTAAGACATCCAGGTATTGGGCTATCAATAATGGAGGGTAACATTGAGGGAGTAAATTGTAGAGGGAGGCAAAGATTAGAATATATAAAGCAAATTACAAAAGATGTAGGGTGTTACAGGTATGTAGATATGAAACGACTTGCGCAAGATAGAACAGGTTGGAGAACTGCATCAAACCAGTCGAGAGACTGATGACAAAAAAAAACCCAACTGATAAACTGAAAGTTTATCACCAATGATAAATTCATCACTTACCACCAAAAATTTGTTTTTGCTACTGCTTACTTCAGTAGGCTTGTCATGAATCCCATTCAATCAAATATCACACAAAATAAAAAATAAAAAAATCAAACACAATGATAAATTCATCACTTACCAATAATTTTTCCCTGCTACTGCTTAACTCAGTAGGCTTGTCATGAACCCCTTTGTATCAAATTGTACACAATATTTGTTTAATTAGAAGTTAAATACTTTTCAACCAAAACTATTTAGAAAGGAATTCGTGCACACTGTAAAATGTTTCATCAATCAAATATTGTTTTAGCTTTTTTTAAAATGACTTAAATTGTCACAACTTTTTAAACCTTGAAGCAATTTATTGATGTATTTTCTACTTGCATAAGTTGGTGTTTCTTCAAACAATTTAGTGTTGTGATTAGCAACATAATAATTGATTCTTTTTCTTGTGTAGTGGTTGTGAACATCTAAATTATGTAAAAAGGTATTTTTCTTTACGTACATTATCACTTCAAAAATGTACAAAGAAGGAACTGTGAGCAATTGCAGCTCTTTAAATAGTGATCTGCATGAAGTAAGGTGGTTGACTCCCATCATACACCTAATAGCTTTTTTCTGTATTTTAAAAACTTTTTCCATGTTACGCTGTGATGAATTACCCCATACTAATATGGCATACCTGATATGAGATAAAATTAAACCATGATATGCTGCTATAAGCAATTTTTAATCATTTAATCTGGCAATTTGTTTTAATGCAAATACCCCAGATGATATTTTACCACAAATTTGATCGGTGTAATAATCCCACGATAGGGTCCTATCTAGCGACACTCCTAGAAACTTCACTGTTTGCACATGATCTAGGATATTATTTTGTATCAAGACATCCACTTCTCTGTTTTCCCTTACATTGTGTTTGTTTTTGAACTGTAAGTACTGACACTTTTTCCCATTAACTGTTAACATTAATTCATTCAGAAATTGGACTACAGATTCATTGCTAATATGTGTATTCACTTCAAGACTATCTACCAGTAAACTTTTGTTTACTGTAATCCTGTAACCAACAATACACCAAGATTTAATTTGATGTATCTTAATTGTTTTTACATACAATTTGTTCAAAATATATATTGTTATTTACAGGTGTTTCCTTTTTTACTTTCTCTTGCCTATATGAATATATAGAAGGGAAAGTATTGTTTTCATGTAGATTTTAACAAATACACTCTTCACCGGTTCTACACGTAAACAGACCCCCTCAACCAACACAAACATGTTTAAGCGATTGGTCTGTGTGCGCGTGCGTGTTCGCGTGCGCGCGCGTGTTTGTGTGTGTGTGAATAGAATATCTCAAGAACGGAACATCGTACGAACTTGAATCTTAAGTTACATACCACTACTGGACCCGACACGAACATTTTCATCAAAATCGGTCAGCCGTAAGTAGTAGTTTATTCGTGTAATTTTTCACTTTTTTGCGATTTTCTCAAAAACTGGTCTACGATTTTTTTAAAAATCGCCTGGTTTGTTAAATTTTTTATGTTCTACAAGATAGGGTAGGTGCCATGTTAGCTGAAATTCTTGGTGAGTGTGTTTTCACATAAAACAATTGTTGTCATTTTAAGATTGCGGCGTCAATATGCATTTTAGCCCAAAAATTTATATAAAAAAATTGTAGATACCTAATTTAAAATTTTACAACTTTTATTTCAACCATTTTTTTGTATAACACTAAGTTTAATGGTAATTAGCAATTTTATGTTTTTTTCTCACGAAAACGTGTGAAAATTAATTTTTTTTAAGATTTCGACGTTAGTATGAATTTTACGACAAAAGTGTATATTCAAATTTATAGGAAATTAAAAGATCTACAACTTTTATTAATAGCATTTTTCTCTACAGAGCCTAGTTTAGCGTGAAAGAGTGATTTTCCGTATTTTTAAGCCAAACAGGTTGATTTTCCTTTTGTGTCTTTCACTCATGATTAAAATTAGGTTATTATTATTGAGGTTAGTTTTTTGTTGATTTCTAATGTTTTATTAGTAATGTTAGGGTTATTGTTAATTATTTGCACTGCCAAGAGAAAGTTCTGTGAGTGTTTCACACCAGATTTTTGAATCAAACTATAGTTTACCCAGATCCTGAAACGGACTTTAGAAATAAATGTCACAGTATGATTTCACTTTAATAAATTCAAGAGATCATTATTAGATGAAGAAACCTTACGGTCATTTTTATTGGTGCTACTTTAGTATGAAGCGTACCGCGTTAGTAAAGTTTGATAATAATTAGTTTGAAGTTTGATAAACATGTTAATTAAAACAAGATTAGATTGGTAATTAGAAGTTTGATAATTGTTCATTGTTGATATGGTAGCATTGGTAACTACAGTTAGGTTGTGTTACCCTGATATAAATGTTGTTAAAAGATTTTTATGGAAATGTAATTGTTAATGAAGAAACAGCGTGCTTTTTTTGAGGCAGTACAACCTACTTGACAAAATTATCCTTTTATTGTATGCTAAACCCACCGAGTTGGTTTAGAGGTAAAGTCGTTGCCAAAATCAGCTGATTTTCGAAGACGAAGGTTCCTGGTTCAAATCCTAGTAAAGGTAGTTACTTTTATACGGATTTGAAAGCTAGACAGTGATTACCGGTGTACTTTGATGGTTGGGTTTCAATGAACCATACTCTCTCAGGAATGGTCGACCTGAGTCTGTACAAGACTACACCTCATTTACATGTCATACAAATCATCCTCATCTCATTGGGTCGTGGGGTTGCTTATTGTTCTGAATTGAACAGGTTGCAACATGCAGAAATTAGGGAGTACAAAAAAAAAATTGTATGCTAAAAGTGCCAGTGGACAGTGCTACCACATCAACAAATATAAACTTCACTAAACATAATGTTGTACGCCGCACACTATAGTAGCACCATATATTTACTTTCTCTTGCCTATATGAATATATAGGAAGGAATGTATTGTTTTCATGTCGATTTTAATAAATACACTCTTCACCGGATCTAAACGTAAACAGACCCCCTCAACCAACACAAACATGTTTTTAGCGATTGGTCTCTGTGTGTGTGTGTGTGTGTGAAAAGAATATCTCAAGAACGGAACATCGTACGAACTTGAAACTTAAGTTACATACCACGACCAGACTGGACACGAACATTTTCATCGAAATCGGTCAACCACAAGTAGTAGTTTATTCGTGTAATTTTTCACTTTTTTCTCAAAAACTGGTCCTACGATTTTTTTAAAAATCGCCTGATTTACTAAATTTTTTATGCTCTACAAGATAGGGCACCATGTTTGTTGAAATTCATGGTGAGGCTGTTTTCACGTAAAATAATTGTTTTTTTAAGATTGCAGCTTTATTATGCATTTCAGCGCAAAAATGTATATACAGTAATAAAATTTGTAGAGAATTTGAAGTCCTACAACTTTTATTTCAAACATTTTTTTGTATAACACTTAGTTTAGCGGTAATTAGCGATTTTTTGTTTTTTCTCACAAAAACGTGAAAAATCTATTTTTTTAAGATTTCGGCCTTAGTATGCATTTTACGACATAAGTGTATAACCAAATTTATAGAAAATTAAAAGATCTACAACTTTTACTTAAAACATTTTTAAAGAGTCCTGGTTGAGCGCGAAAGAATGATTTTCCGTATTTTTAAGGGAAACTGAGGCCAATTTTCATTTTGCATCTTTCACTCATGATTAATAAGGTTATGTTTTTTGAACTTAATTTTTGTATTTATTTCTAATGTTTTATTACTAATGTTAGGTTATATTGGTCATTATTTGCATTGGCAAGAGAAAGTTGTGTGAGTGTTTCACACCAGATTTTTATTTCTGTTTAGGGGTTAATCTTCTTCATCTTTTGCCTTTCAAGGATTAGGCGTCTCTTCCTGTTCCGAACCTCTCAAATCTGCCCATCTCTTTCTCGGGTGTCCTCGTTCTCTCTTGCCCTCCGGGTTAAAGCCCAGTGTCTGCTTATAGTCCAGCCTCTCTTAGTTTGCTCCTAATGTAAACAAATAATTACGTCAGTGAGCATGCGCATTATATGAAAATGTGTACACGCTGATTAAAAATTAACTACAAAATACTTTCAAAAATATTTACATTCAAAATACTTTTAAAAGCAGTTTTTTAAATGAAATTGTTAGGCCTACATCATATCATGACTGATGTTTTTAGTACTTTAAGTACTTATAATTTAAAAAATAGTGAACTTAATAGGAATAGGACATCCGTAAAGTCGCAGACTCTAGCGTGCACCCTGTACTAGGTGGCTTTGTTTTGTTGATAGTAGGAGCAAACTAACAACGGCTGAACTGTAGGTAATCTATCCTCCAGCATTTTGTTTACATGGTCTAACCACTGCATTCTGTTCTGGGATACCTTGTTACTTTCTCTTGCATATATGAATATATAGGAAGGAAAGTATTGTTTTCATGTCGATTTTTCACCGGATCTACACGCTTTCAGACCCCTTAACACAAAAAAATATGTTTTTAGCGATTGGTGTGTGTGTGTGTGTGTGTGTGTATACAAAATGTCTCAAGAGCAGAACATCGTACGAGCTTAAAACTTGAATCTTAAGTTACATACCACTACCGGACCCGACACGAACATTTTCATTAAAATCGGTCAACCGGAAGTAGTAGTTTATTCGTGTAGTTTTTCACTTTTTTGCGATTTTCTCAAAAACTGGTCCTAAGATTTTTTAAAAAATCGCCTGGTTTACTAAATTTTATATGCTCTACAAGATAGGGTAGGTGCCATGTTTGCTAAAATTCTCGGTAAGGCTGTTTTTACGTAAAACAATTGTTTTTTTAAGATTGAGGCTTTATTATTCATTTTACTGCAAAAATGTGTATTATAAAAGTTGTAGAGAATTTAAAATTCTATAACTTTTATTTCAGACATTTTTTTGTATAAAGCTTAGTTTAGCGGGAATTAGTAATTTTCTGTTTTTTTCTCACGAAAAAATGTGAAAAATCTATTTTTTAAGATTTTGGCCTTAGTGTGCATTTTACGACAAAAGTGTATATAATCTAAATAATAGAAAATTAAAAGATCTGCAACTTTTATTTAAAGCTTTTTTGTGTAAAGAGCCTAGTTTAGCGTAAAAGAGTGATTTTCTATATTTTTAAGCCAAACAGGTAGATTTTCATTTTGTCTCTCACTCATGATTAAAATAAGGTTATGTTTTTTGTTTATTTTTAATGTTTTATTACTAATGTTAGGTTATATTGTTTAATATTTTTTGCATTGGCAAGAGAAAGTTGTGTGAGTGTTTCACACTGGATTTTTGTTTATGGAGAAGATGTTGAGTTCTTTCCTTATCTCGGTATTCCTGTAACGATCTCTACTACTCCCATACGTAAGTGGAAGAAATTTCATGTCAGATGCTTGCAATTTACTTTCCTCTCACTTTGATAGCACACAAGTTTCACTGCCATAGAGTAGAGTCTGCACTTTTAATGTTTTATAAAATCTTACCCTCGTGTTTTTGCTGGTGCTATTTTTTAAAGTAATGACTTGATTCCAAATGTTTCAATAAATTTTTAATTGAATTTAATAATTTTTTTTTTGTTTTATTGTATAATGTTAAGGGTGGTTCTTAAGTTATTTTTAAAATATAGTTTTTTTTTATTTATTTATTTAACGTCGCATCAACATCAAGGTCATTAGCGACGACGTTGGGGTGTAACTGTGTGTGATGAGGATGAAATGATTTTTTGTAACGTATGAAAATATGCCGTGCCTGAGTGGGATTCGAACCCAGGACCGCATGATGAGAGGAGAGCACATTACCAACTGCGCCAATGCGGCCGGCTAAAATATAGTTTGTTTTTAATTTTATTTATTTCTTTTTCATGATACCCATTCTTTTGTGCTATGAATTTTATTGTTCTTATTTCATTTTCTAATAGTTTTTTTATCTTTTATATAATTATATGCTCTGTGAATCATACTATGGTAAGCTGACATTTTATGTGAATATGGGTGGTTAGATGACTTATTAATATTTGTTACTTGTAATATACCGGGTGAGCATAAAGTCTTTCCCTGATTATAAAAATTTATTGCAGAATAACTGTTTGACATAATAATTTAAATTTGATGCTGTTACATAGATTAGTGTTAATAGTTTTTTTTTTAAGATAACTTACATTAGTAAACTTCAACGTTTGCCCCCTTGGTAGCTCGGAGAATGTCGAAGCGGTATTCCAGTTCCCGCCAGGTGTTTTGTAACATGAGTGTTCTGTCACAGTACCCACAGCAGCTTGTATCCTAGCCTTCAATTCGTCAACGTCAGCAACTGGTGTGGCGAAGACTCTATCATTGATATAGCCCCAGAAAAAAAAGTCAAGGGGAGTAATGTCTGGAGAGCGGGATGGCCAGGGTGTTGGACAAATCACTCCAAACACAAATACAAATAGGTAAACCCATCACAATCTGACAACAGAAAACTAAAACAAAACAAATCCAAAACTATTTTGAGACAAATCGCTCCAAACACAAATACAAATAACTAAAACCACCCCAATCTGACCACAGAAAACTAAAACAAAACAAATCCAAAACTATTTTGAGACAGATCGCTCCCTTTACCACCTACTGGGATGGTCCAACACCCTGGCCACCCCGCTCTCCAGACATTACTCCCCTTGACTTTTTTTTCTGGGGCTATATCAAGGATAGAGTCTTCGCCACACCAGTTGCTGACGTTGACGAACTGAAGGCTAGGATACAAGCTGCTGTGGGTACTGTGACAGAACACTCATGTTACAAAACACCTGGCGGGAACTGGAATACCGCTTCGACATTCTCCGAGCTACCAAGGGAGCACACGTTGAAGTTTACTAATGTAAGTTATCTTAAAAAAAACTATTAACACTAATCTATGTAACAGCATCAAATTTAAATTATTATGTCAAATAGTTATTCTGCAATAAATTTTTATAATCAGGGCAAAACTTTATGCTCACCCGGTACTTTTACGAAATATACCTGTTGTTATTTTACTATTACCCTTGATTAATTGTATGTCCATAAAATTTAATTTATTATTATTTTCAATTTCCATAGTGTGGTGTAATTTATCATCAAATGTATTTAATTTATTTTAAATAACATCCTCTTCATTTTTATATGTTTTTTTCCAATATTACCAGTATGTCATCTACATATCTGAGCCACATTACAACATTATGTGTTTGTTCTATTTGATACACATAGATATAAAAATGAAGAGGATGTTATTTAAAAACAATTAAATACATTTGATGATAAATTACATCACACTATGGAAATTGAAAATAATTATAAATTAAATTTTATGGACATACAATTAATCAAAGGTAATAGTAAAATAACAACAGGTATATTTCGTAAAAGTATATTACCAGTAACAAATATAAATAAGTCATCTAACCACCCATATTCACATAAAATGTCAGCTTACCATAGTATGATTCACAGAGCATATAATTATATAAAAGATAAAAAAGCTACTAGAAAATGAAATAAGAACAATAAAATTCATAGCACAAAAGAATGGGTATCATGAAAAAGAAATAAATAAAATTAAAAACAAACTATATTTTAAAAAAAACTTAAGAACCACCCTTACATTAGACAATAAAACAAAACAAAAACCATTTATTGCATTAAAATATAATAAAACTATTAATAATAAGTTATACAAAACATTAAATAAATTTTATAAAATCGCATACACATGTAATAATAAAAAACTACTGTCCACAAATATAATTAAAAATAATATAAATGAAACACTAAGCAATAAAAGGGTGTGTATAAAATATATTGTGATTAGGATTGTAAAAATTTTACATTGGTATGACTAGTCGTAATTTTCAAGTGAGGTATAATGAACATAAAAAAGCACTAAAATGTGACTACATTATAAATCTAACTATACCAATCATATAAGAGAAGAAAAACATAAATTTGGTAAAATAGATGAACATTTTAATATAATAGAACAATGTAATATAGAAAATAAAAATAAAATTTAAAAATATGAGATGTTCCATATTTAAAAGAGCAAAAGCAGGACATTTTGAATGAACAGGTCAAATTTAGGAATGATGAAGTGATATTGACTGCTGCTGCTATCTACAGTAAATATGAGAAGGGATAAATTAAAATACATTAATTTTAAATCGGTTTTATATAAAGGACTGAAGATGTATCATCTTCTGTAAATTTTAAATAAGTGAGATAAAAATTTTTTTTAGTTTCAATTTTTTTATTTACTCTGATGATGGTGGGTCCACCGAAACTTGTGTAAGTAAGAATAAAAATAAAGGTGACGCAGTTTAAAAAGAAGGTTGGTGAAATTATTATATAAATTCATTATATTCTTTGCAGAGTTTGTTTAGCATGAAAAGAGCTCTCTGCAGGTCATCCTCATTCTCCTGTAGCACTATCAGGTCATCGGCAAATAATAGGCAGTTAACAACCCTATCTTCTCCTCCTATGAGAATACCAGAGTGTTTGAGACTTCCACCTTCTGATGATGTCATCCAAATAAATATTAAACTAAGTGGGTGATAGACCACACCCTTGCCTTACTCCTCTATTAATAATTACTTCTTCAGAATTTGAGTTCTCCACTGCTATTATCCCTCTGGTATCTTTCCCCAGCAAGCAAAGACTGGCATTGTGTTTAAGATAAGTTATTTTTATTTTTGTTTATGGGTTAATGGGTTAATTTAAAATGAAATTGTAAAACTTGACTAATTCTTTTTGTACTTCAATCTAGGCTTTTTGCTTTTTTATGTAATTTTTATAGTTCGGGTGACTCATGAAATATATGTCAGGTCGTTGCCTGACTGACTGAATCAATAATTCCGTTGATGTTTTATTCATGGTAATAGTAAACTTGCAAAAGACTTGTCACAGATAACAGAACGCAATATTCTGAAATGTTTCGCTGGCGAAAATCTGTCTACTGCAACAGAATCTGTGCGGTACTGAAGCGATACTGTGGCGAACTGGTGAAACTACAGCGGTAGTGTGAAATGATTTCGCTGCTCTAGCCATCTCAACCGATATCTCCGTAAGGAGGCAACATATTGTTTCGCCTGATCACATATTCAGATCGACAACTTGCTGCGGAACGAAACCGAAACTGCTGTTATGGTTTCGCGGCATCGGTGTGAAAACAGTGTTACTGTACTTCACCAATCTACCCAACACACTGCCTTTCCATTACACTGAAAAGATTTGTAATAATATCGAAAAAAGTGGAAAAATACACAAAAAATAGTGAAAAATGTAACATCAAAAGTAGAATTTAATAATAATAATAATAATAATTACTAACAATACAATAATAATAATAATAATAATAAAGATAAAAATAATAAATAATAGACACAATGAAGTTTTTATAAATTTTCATAATTTAATTATTTACAATTTGTACAACGCCTTATATATATATATTAATATTTATTTTATTAAACATCCTATGTAGGATTTTTAAACAGCCGTATTATTTAAAATTGAAATATATATTTTTTTCTAACCACCAGAATACGGTAACATAAAACACTTACCAATGTTTAGAACGCTTGAGTTCAATACAAGTTAAACACCATTATAACTTTTTGAATTGAGATTGATCTCAATGTTTATAGCGCTTTCGTGTATCACTTTTAAAAAACGGTTTACAGAACACTATTCTAACTATAAAAAAGGAAATCGAAAATTCTCCAATGTAACTGAACACATGATAAAAAATAAACATAATATGTCGAATATAAAAAATAATCTAGAAATATTAGAAATAAATAACAAACAAAATGAAATTGAAATTCTGGAAAAATATTATATTTATAAATACAATAGCAGGGAGAAATTAATGAACACACAAATTGAATACGACAATCAACTGATTAAGTTGGCAAGACTGTTTTAAATATAAGAATCGACTATTCCTTATCTACCATGGTAGGAGCAGGAAGTTTTAAATTTTGACTTGTAATAAATGTTAACTTACTGAAGATGTGTACAAGATACACGAAAGCGCTATAAACATTGAGATCAATCTCAATTCAAAAAGTTATAATGGTGTTTAACTTGTATTGAACTCAAGCGTTCTAAACATTGGTAAGTGTTTTATGTTACCGTATTCTGGTGGTTAGAAAAAATATATATTTCAATATTAATATTTGTATAATATTATACAAAATATTAAGTTATAGGAGGCACACCGTAACGAAATTGCAGTGCGAGTGTGCCAAGCCGGGAAGCATTACCTTCAACACTGTCATATTTCGGAGTGTGATACTAACACCAAAGTAAGAGAGAGATACATAGTGGGGATTAACCTATACTTTCTGTTTCATGCACACTAGGACTGCAATATTCTACCGGTAAACCTACAGTAATTATATCGTATTTATAATGGAGGTAGTACAACGGTGTGTCAGTTAGCAAAATTCTGGAATTGAAAAATCTTAATGCACTATAACTATATCATCAGTAGGGAAAAGTAATGGGTGTTTTATTAAGGACGCAACCCTGATTATAAGAAGATAGAAGTAATAAATCGGTAAATTTTCTGTCCCCCAATCGGTATGTTGGCAACAGTGTACTCAAGGCCAACTACCTAAGACAGTTAAAATGTTCCAGCCAAGCATTAGTGTGGTGACAGCAGTCGTTTTGTTATATTGTGTCAGCAATGGTTTTTTCCACGGAAGGACTGGGTGTTTATTGTAGAGACGACTTACATAGCTAGTAAATCTTACAAATGTGTGCAAGATAAGTTTCAGTTGAAATTTCCCCGTTCTTCCGTTCCGAATAAATTGTCAATATTGCGTTTGATAAATAAATTCCGTAGAACTGAAAGTGTACTCGATGAGAAACCACTTTGCCAACCAACAAAGTTGGCAAACACCCAACTTTGTTTACTTTGTTGGTAAACACCAATAAGTCAGTCAGCTGTTTAACACCTGATTTTTGGAGACAAAGGTTCCTGGTTGAAATCCTAGTAAAGGTAGTTACTTTTATACGGATTTGAATACTAGACAGTGGTTACTGGTACACTTTGATGGTTGTGTTTTAATTTACAATATTGTCTCAGGAATGGTCAGGCTGAGTCTGTACAAGACTAAACCTCATTTACACGTAATATATATCATCTTCAACTCATTGGGTTGCTTATTGCTCTTACATTAAACAGATTGCAACGTACACACATTAGTGTAAAAACAATAAGCATCTAAATAATTTAATTGACAGCTATTTTTAAATTTGATATCAAGAACTGATCATGATTATTAATTCAAGAACTTTAATTTATGAACAAGTTTCATTTTTTATATATTTTTATTCGTTATTTTTGTACGTTGCAATCTGTTCAATTGAGAACAATAAGCAACCCCATGACCAAATGAGATAAGGATGATATGTATGATGTGTAAATGAGGTGTAGTCTCGTACAGACATAGGTTGATCATTCCAGAGAGTATGGTTAATTGAACCCCAACCATCAAAGTACACCGGTAACCATTGTCTAGTATTCGAATCTGTATAAAAATAACTACGTTTACTAGGATTTGAACCAGGAACCTTCGTCTCCGAAAATCAGCTGTTAAACAGCTGACTCACAGCAACGACTTTATCTTTAAGGAACTCAAATTGCTTACAGTTCCCTCTCTCTACATTTTTGAGGTGATTATGTATGTTAGGCAAAATAATTTTACGCAGAATTTCAATGTTCACAATCATAACACGAGAAACAGAAATTATTATTACGTGGCTAATCACTCCACAAAATTGTTTGAACAAAAACCTACTTACACAGTGAGAAAATTCATGAATAAATTACCCCAATTTTTAAAATGTTGGATAATTTGTATTCCTTTAAAAAAAATCTGAAAAATTACCTGATCGGTGAAATTTTTTATAGCTTACAAGAATTGCTTTCTTGATAGTAGTGATACATTGTGTGATTGTTATATGTATTTCAGGTGTTATAACTGACATGTCCTATACTCCTCCTGGAGTCTCCAGGACAAAAAAAATCTTTAAGACCAACCCAGTGGTGAGTTTATGAACAATTGTACCAAATTTCATAAAGCTATCTCAAACCAATCTCAAATAGTAAATTTCTTTTTTAAAAATATAACCCACCGGGTTGGTCTAGAGGTAAAATCGTCACCAAAATCAGCTGATTTTTGGAGACAAAGGTTCCTGGTTCAAATCCTAGTAAAGGTAGTTACTTTAATATGGATTTGAATGCTAGACAGTGGTTGCCGGTGTAGTTTGATGGTTGGGGTTCAATTAACCATACTCTCTCAGGAATGGTCGGCTTGGGTCTGTAGAAGACTACACAGTCTCATTTACACGTCATACACATCATCCTCATCTGATTGGGTGATGGGGTTGCTTATTGTTCTGAATTGAACAGATTGTAACGTAAACACATTAGGGATAAAAATAAAAAATTCATATATAAAGTGACAGATTAATGGAAAATGATGCATTTTTAGAAATTTGTAGTAAGTTACTCCCTTGTACTGATGAATAGAATTTAAATTTATAGAGTGGTCACATTTTTCGAAACACTTGTACAATTACCATGACACACCTTTACACTTACACCATTCTACGAGGGCCATTTTTTTCAACCTCCAATTGGCAATAAAAAAAAGACAAGTGAATAATATATATTCCTCTGATATGAAGGTTATCTGCCCATAACGGACAGGTGGAGTGTCAAATTATTTACACTCAATCTGTTCGTTGCAGGGCTAAAATAAATAGTTGTGTTTCTTATCACATGGTCAGCCAATTAAATGACTGAATCATTTAACAACAGAAGAGGTAGAGGTGTAAAATACACTAATCAGAGTTATCTCCTCTGAAGGTAATGAATTTCATTATACAGCCAGACCCTGTGGTGAATGAAGTGAAAGTGTTATTTGCAGAGTGGAAAATAAATGCTTTTCAGATGGCCCGGCATGCTGATAAGCGTACTTTTCCACTCAGTGAGTTGTGGCAATGGTAAACCACCTCACTGCTCGTTTTACTTAGTAAAACCTCTAGAGGTTCAAACCAGCCTTTCAGCTGATGAACTAAAAAACAACGTGAAGGTTATATGTGGAAAAGTAGCCAAAAGTGTACGTAAATTTTATTAATAAAACAATTTTATATAATATTAATTTGTCTTTTATTTATTACTTGTCGAAGGTTAAAAAAAATACAGCTCTTGTTGGTACATACCAAATGTTTCAAAATTGAAGTTAGGGTTTCAAAAGTATTTAATATTCCTCAAATTATACATACACTAATATATTGTACATGAAATATAAAAGCAACTCAAACAGTTTTAGATGTGCACAAGCTTATAAACTATTTCCTGTACAAAAATAAATTTTTATAATACATCCTGCAGTTTGAAATTAATTCTATTTTATTAATATCATGTGCGTATGGACCCAGATGGATCGCACGACTCATTTTTGGGAATTCTTTCTCATTTTCCATACTTTTCTCATTTTTTCCCCATGTGTTTGCTTTTTCTCTGCTGTCCACTTTGTCCCTGTCTTCCTAAGGACCTCATTCTCTGACATCACATTCCACTTGTTTATCCTGTTTCTGAATGTATTTCTGTCTCCAATACCTGTTGGGTCTATTTGTGCCTTATGTTTTTTTATTTTTTTTTTAAAGCCACATAGGACTACATAAGTTCATCAAACTAAAAAAAGCTCATTTCAATTTTTGCGGTTCAGTTTTTCAGTTGGGTTCAGTTTTTCAGTTTTTGGAGTCCTTTCCTGATGTTTCCTTCCTTGAACTTTCTCCAGTAGTCCCTCAATCCATCTGATCTTCTCTGCCGTTCCTTGTCAGAATACACAACTTTCTGTCGTTTTGTCGGTTTCTGCTGTTTCAAGTCTTGCGGTTTTCAGCCTTTGGTAATTTCCGGCTTTTGTTTTGAGGTCCGCAAGTGAGATTTGGAGTCCGTCCATGTCCTCCTTAATTTCCCTGATCCAGTGGGGCTGAGTTTTTCTATTAAGGAAAAAGTTGATGATTTGTTTTGAGATTCTGGAAGAGTCGGTCCTCAAGAGATGTCCAAAGAAGGAAATTCTCCTTTTCCTCATCTGGTTTGCTAGAGGTTCTGTATTTCTGTATACTTCTTCTTTTGAGACAGGTTTCCATATCCCATCAAATATGTGCTTTTCAGAGGGCCCAGCATGCTGATAAACGTACTTTTCCATTCAGTGAGGAAGGTAAGGTTAAACAACCTAACTCCTCGTTTTACTTAGTAAAACCTCTACAGGTTCAAACCAGCCTACAGGCTGATCACCTAAACAACAATTTAACACATCTAAGAAAACCTGTTTGAGTTTCTTTTTCATTTCATGAATAGGTAATTCATCTATGTAGATAAAACTTTATAACTATTATATCTGTACCTTAGAATGAGAACAACCAATGTCACTTTATGTGTACCTTTTGAACAACCAATGTCCATTATATACAGAGTGATTCAAAACTGTACTGCAATCTCTTGGGATCTCATTCTACAGCTAAAAATAAGAAAAAAAGTTCATATAAACATATGCCTGAAAACACTTAGTTAGCGAGTTACGGCTAGCGAAAAATTTCACCTAGAACTCTGTACCCTCGGTGAAGTAAGGCCGTATAAAAATGCTAAAGGTAGTTACAAAGAGACAAATACAATTGTTTCTTATGTTTTTTAATCTGAAAAATTAAATAAAATTGGTTCCAGAGCTGTAAATGCAATACTTTCAGAGATATCTTACATAAAACACAAAAATTGGTGCAAAGAAATAACACATTCTTGTGGTTAACGTAAGATTACTTCCATAAATGGTAAGTAAAGGTGTATTTTTTCTTAAATAAATTTGTAGAAAATTTAATTCTGAAAAGATTCATGTGAATTACTCAGGAAAAAAATGAATAATAGATATTGAAATTTCGCTTTATTTAAAATCAAAAGAGACGCATATTTTTCAATATGTAGGTTGGGAGTAACAGCTGATCAATCAGCTGTTACTCCCAACCTACATAATATTAGTTAATTTTTATGCAGTTAAAAATGTGCGTCTGTTTTGATTTTAAATAAAGCGAAATTTCAATATCTATTATTCATTTTTTTCCTGAGTAATTCACATGAATCTTTTCAGAATTAAATTTTCTACAAATTTATTTAAGAAAAAATACACCTTTATTTACCATTTATGGAAGTAATCTTACGTTAAACACAAAAATGTGTTATTTCTTTGCACCAATTCTTGTGTTTTATGTAAGATATCTCTGAAAGTATTGCATTGACAGCTCTGGAACCAATTTTATTCAGTTTTTCAGATTAAAAAACGTAAGAAACAATCGTATTTGTATCTTTGTAAGTGCCTTGAACATTCTTATATGGCCTTACTTCACCGAGGGAACAGAGTTCTAGGTGAAATTTTTCGCTAGCCGTAACTCGCTAACTAAGCGTTTTCAGGCATGTTTATATGAACTTTTTTTCTTATTTTTAGGTATAGAATGAGATCCCAAAAGATTGCTATGTAGTTTTGAATCACCCTGTATAGTTCATGAGATATTGAATGAACCAATGTCAGTCAGCTGCGTGAAAAATAATATTGCTAGGACAACCAAACTCGACATTGGTTCTCAGATACCATAATTTCTTCATGCAAAAACAATCAGTCATAATTGGTTATGATTGCAATAAAAATTTTCTAAATGAAGTTCGTTAGCAATAAGAACCAATGTTGAGATTGGTTGTTTTTGCAGTGACTTTTCTTAATTTTTGCTGCCATTGTAGCTGACTTAGGTGGAATTCCTGGTGTTGTTTAAAATTTTACCCAGATCTTTCTTTGCTCTTTTCCCAAAACTGTTTTTTTTTTTTGACATTGGTTGTTCTTGTTCTAAGGTACAGATATACTGTAACTTTAAAACTCAAATATTTATTTTGAAACACTCAGTATTAAGTTTATTCATTTCTATCTCACTTTAAAATTATGACGGCTATTCAAAAATTTATTTTTAATACATGGGTACAAATGTAGATTATAAAGAAAATAACTTTACTTCTCATCATAGTTCCCCAAAAATGTTTAATATTAATAAAAAATTAAAACACCAACAACTTTTATTTTATTTTTCTCTACAGAGCCTAGTTTAGAGGCAATTTACTGATTTTCCATATTTTTAAGTTCTACAGAGGTTGATTTTCACTTTGCGTCATTTGCTCATGATTAAAATTACATTATGTTTTTGGTAGTAATTTTTAAAATGGTCACTTATATAGGCTGGTTTATAGTAAGGATAGTGCTGGGCAAAACGTGCGTCTGCATTAATGTACTCTTGTATGTACTGCAATAGCGCAGTGTATCTAATCAACAATGGAACAGCATGCCTACAAAATGCAACGGGAGTTGTCAATTTTCAACAACACTCTGACTGTACATCTAACTGTAGGTCGGAGGGGGGCACGCCCCAGACCAGACAGAGCGTGCCCATAGAAATGCAGTTTAGCTACCCTATCCTAGCCTGCTTTCTAGGCAACGGATGCTGGCTGTAGCACCTCCGTGTGCTACTCGTAGTGCATGGTGGTGTGTAGTACATCCATGTATGGTAGAGCCACGTGCAAAGCACTTTAGCGGTGTAACGAGCTCGACGGCGACTCGTCCAACGTTTACACAAGTACTGAGGGGAGTGACCACCGCACCCACTCATTTGGGTTGGCCTCTCAGGGGCCGGGGTTTCCTGGGTACCTCTCCAGAGCCACTATACTGCTTAAATTCCTCCGGAATGGGCATGGCTGGCCAAGGGGATGTTCGGCAACGGATAGGCAAATACGCATGTAGGTCAAAGGGGTATGCGGGGTCCAACCCAAGTGTGCGCATGCATAGTCCAGCGCTCACACCAATTGGCTTGGCCTTTAATTTTGTTTCGTCCATCTGACCATCACATCCAGATGTCAGAAACTACAAGAGATAGCAACAAACGGTTTTCAAATTCTTAATCTAGACAAAAATTTAGAGGACCAAAATTGGGTTTAAAATTCCAGTTTTGATCAGAAGTGGCCCAAAACCAGTTTGATTCCTATTAAGGAGTAGATACAGAAATCATTGGGTTTGAAGTTCTGGTTTCAACCGGATGTTGCCCAAAACCGGAAGTCAAAAAATTGAAGTTAAAAACTTCAAGTGATAGCAACAAACAGTTTACAGATTTAAAATCTACAAAAAATGTTAGAAAGCCAAAATTGGGTTTGAAGTTCCAGTTTTCACCAGAAGTGGTCCAAAACTGGAAGTCAAGAAATCAAAGTCGGAATTTGAAAACGAAAATGTCATTTGATTCCTCTTACAGAGCAGATACAGAAAAAAACTAATGGTTTATCCCATAAGATAAAGATAAGCCTTTTATAAAATTGCCACCAGCCTTTAAACGCATCTCATAGAAGCGATTTTTCATTTTACATTGTTTACTCATGAATAAACATAGATTATATTGTTCCATTATCTATATTATCAAGAGAAAGAGAATGGATTATTTCACACCAGATTTTTTTTTTAAATTTTCTATATGATCAGATAGTAATCAATTTAACTTGTAAATGATTGAAGTTGTATAATTAATTTAAAATCACCTTGCATAATAAAATAACTGGTGTATGAAAAAAATCAAAATTTTTTTCTAAAATCTACATCTGATACCATCCCACTGTATGTTAGTTAAAGAACAGCCTTTACAATCATTTTCAATTCTGAGGTAGTTAAAAATCTCATCAGATCACTGAAGCCGTATTACCACGATGGTAATTTACTATACTATTTCAGGGCTGCTGAGCTGTGAACGTATGCATTGCCCCCTCCCCCCACTTCTTCATAGCTAGCCAATGACTTGCCAGCAACGTTGCCAATACTTGTTGTTGCAGCTCTGTTAAATATTTTGTCAGCCATTTTTTTGGTATTTCAATAACAATAATAACCTATAAACATACAATCAGCTGATTAAGTATTGCATGTTAACAGGCTCTATAATTGATGTGTTCAGTACGAGATGCAAGACGAGAGTGATTCATAAATAACATTTCTCTTACTCCATTACAAAATGGTTCTTTCTTCAAAAATTAACCTTCGTAGCGTTAAAATTCTTATTACCAGTTTGCACGTAATCATTATTTTAAAATTCATCCCTCTTAACTTGTTTGATTTTAAACTTTTATCAAAAAAAAAAACATTTGACTTATAACCAGTGGTAAGACATAATAATTCTGAATTCAATTAACTGCAATATTAATTAAAACGAAAATCTTAATTCCGATCTTTACCCGAGGGTAACTTTTGATGCATGGCACTGATTAAGATTAAAGGTTTACCCAGGTTGGGTTACAAGCAAATTGCCAGATAAAAAATCTGGTGTGAAACACTCACACAACTTTATATTGCCATTGCAAATAATGACCAACCTAACATTAGTAATAAAACATTACAAAAAAACAAAAAACTAACCTCAAAAAACATAACCTAATTTTAATCATGAGTGATAAGACGCAAAATGAAAATCAACCCCAGTTTGGCTTAAAAATACGGAAAATCGCTCTTTCACGCTACACTAGGCTCTGTACAAAAAAAATGCTTTAAATAAAAGTTGTGGATCTTTTAATTTTCTACAAATTTGATTATATACATTTTTGTTGTAAAATTCATACTAAGGCTGAAATCTTAAAAAAACAGATTTTTTACACGTTATCGTGAGAAAAAAAAACATAAAATTGCTAATTACCGCTAAACTAAGCGTTATACAAAAAAATGTTAGAAATAAGTTGTAGGATTTTAAATTCTCTACAACTTTACACCAGATTTTTCTGAAGTGGATTAGGCATGAGTTTCAACAGTGATCCCCAGTAGAGTTTGTTCATGGATGGCTGTCAGCTGGTCACCATACAAAATCGCTTGCCCAACCGGTATTACTTAACAAATAATAGCGACTTTCTACCACCTGACTGACTGGGCTGGCCCGGAGGCCTGTAATGTAGTTAAACTTAAAAATGGTGTTATTAGACAAAAAGGTTATTTATAACTTCATTTAGTTTTAATGGTGAGGCAAGTGTCATTCGTATATTGACTGAACGAGGGTGATAGATAACTGACTGAATCCATTAACCATGTTATGAGGCGTGTTCAGAAAGTAAGTACCGTTTTTAAAAAAAACAAGTAAAACAATTTTTTTCAACACAATTTTATTTCTACATGAAAGCCCAAACCTTAAACTATTTTTCGACATAGTTTTCACTGATGTTCAAACACTTGTCGTAGCGGGCGATCAATTTCTCTATACCCTCTTCGTAGATGGTTCCCGCCAACGAATGTAGCCATGACTCCACGGCAGTTTCCACTTCATCGTTGGTTTCAAAGCGTTGGCCGCTTAGCTCGCGCTTCATGTGCAGGAACAAGTGGTAGTCAGACGGTGGCAAGTCTGGGCTGTAGGGCGGGTGATCGAACTGCTCCCAACGAAATTTTCGAACCAATGTTTAAATGTCACCAGCGGTATGGGGCCGAGCATTGTCATTGAGCAACACAATTCCGTTACTGAGCATTCCTCTCAGTTTGTTTTGAATTGCCCGCCTTAGTTTTCTTACGGTTTCGTACCTTGCCGCATTAATGGTTTCACCTCTTGGGAGAAAATCAATCAGCAAAACACCTTTCCGATCCCAAAAGATAGTGCACATGATTTTTTGTGCAGACATTCTCGTCTTGAATTTTTGTTTCTTCGGGGATTGCGTGTGTCGCCACTCCATTGACTGCTGTTTAGATTCCGGTGTGACATGACAGACTCAATTTTCATCACCTGTCACAATTTTGTTTAAAAAATCCTCACCATCATCACTGTACCGTGTGAGAAAAGTCAAAGCACTTCCAAGTCTCTTGGTTTTGTGCACGTCAGTGGCGGGAACCTACTACAAAGAGGGTATAGACAAATTGATCACCCACTACGACAAGTGTTTGAACATCGGTGGAAACTATGTCGAAAAATAGTTTAAGGTTACGGCTTTCATGTAGAAATAAAATTGGGTTCAAAAAAATTGTTTTACTTGATTTTTTTTAAAAACAGTTTTTACTTTCAGAACACCCCTTGTATTCATCCTGTTATGTTAAATAAGCCCCATAACTAGTCACCACTGGTTATAAACATGACAATATTACAAATAAATTATAATTAATTATACTAATATATTTTACAAATATACATAGATATTTTATTGTAACAATTAATATGGTAAGTTCTGATGTCTTTTAATACATTATAAGTTAGCAACGATAATAAATTCTAACATGGTTTTTTTTTGTTAGTTCTAGTTAATTTCTTTCCTTTGAGTATACTATACAGTGACAACTGAGCTTATAGTTGCCGTGAATTATAACTCTCTCAAATCTTCTCTCTCTCTCTCTCTCTCCCTCCCTCTCGACCTGTCGTGTGCATGCACAGGTTATTGCTTCCCCACATTATAACACGGTTAGTTTATTTCTTTGTTGAAATCTTAAAATATTATTTCTTTGAAAAACGACGGAAAAATTAGCATTAATTTTGAAAATAAATACTATGTCAAAAATCTGGTGTGAAACACCCACATGAGTTTCTCTTGCCAATGCAAATAATGAAAACTTTTATTACATACATTTTTGCACTAAAATGCATATTGAAGTCGCAATCTCAAAAAAAAAACAATTTTTTTTATGAGTAAACAGCCTCCCCAAGAATTTTAGCAGACATTGCGCCTAACCCATCTTGTAAAGCATAAAAAGTGTAGTAAATGAGGCGATTTTTAAAAAATTTGTATGAGCCGTTTTTGATAAAATCGCAAAAAAGTGAAAAATGACACGAATCAACTACTACTTCCAGTTGACAGATTTTGATGAAAATGTTCATGTCGGGTCCTCTAGTGGTATCTAACTTAAGTTTCAAGTTTCAACTTTGTACGATGTTTCGTTCTTGAGATATTCCGTTCACACACACACACACACAGACCAATCCCTAAAAACATGTTTGCGTAGGTTCAGGGGGTCTGAAAACGTGTAGATCCAGTGAAAACTCGATTTCTTAAAATCGACATGAAAACAATATTTTCCTTCTTATATATTCACACAGGCAAGAGAAAATAAAAAGAAATACTCACGAACTAATTCTACTAATTTTTGTTGTCCATCGTAGTAACAAAATGAACAAAATGTCTGAACCTATACGATAGTTCGTTCATACTGAGCTTGTTCAGTTTCTGACAAATATTGTCACCGGCAGCCCCTTGTGGAGACAGACTGTGCCGGATCATAACATTATGTTACACTTGCTATGAATGCTCTCATTTGCAAAGCATGAAAAAATACTCGTACTGTAATAAATGGTCCGTTTCGGAAACGATTGAAGCCTGATCATATGAACCCAGCGTAGAAGCCAGTTGCGCTAACTGGCTTCTGCACCGGGGTCCCGGGTTCGATTCCCGGTCAGGTCTGGCATTTTTTTATCACTCATCTTCATGTATTATCTTTCTCACCGTCTGGATTAGCTGTAATTGTAAAATAGTTCAGTTGTAAATCCCAAGAAGAAAAAAATTAACCGACCTTTACCGTGCCACGTGGTTCCCACATTAATGAGGTGGAATACCGACTTATGCCAGAGCCACATTGGCGTACTTTGTAACACGCTCGCCTCTCATCATGTGGTCTTTTAAATTCTCTACAACTTTAATTATATAAATTTTTGCGATAAAATGCATAATAAAGCCGCAATCTTAAAAAAACAATTTTTTTACGTGAAAACAGCCTCACCAAGAATTTCAGCAAACATGGCGCTTATCTTATCTTGTAGAGCATAAAAAATTAAGTAAATGAGGTGATTTAAAAAAAAATCGTAGGACCAGTATTTGAGAAAATCGCTAAAAAGTAAAAAATTACACGAATAAACTACTACTTCCGGTTGACTGATTTTGATGAAAATGTTCGTGTCGCGTCCAATAGTAGTATGTAACTTAAGGTTCAAGTTTCAAGTTCGTACAATGTTCCGTTCTTGAGATATTCTGTTTACACACACACACACACACACACACACACACACACACACACACACACACACACACACACACACACACACACACACACACACACACTTAGACCAATCGCTAAAAACATGTTTTTTGGATTAAGGGGGTCTGAAAACGTGAAGATCCGGTGAAAACTCGATTTCTTAAAATCGGCATGAAAACAATACTTTACTTCCTATATATTAATATAGGCAAGAGAAAGTAAAAATCATATGAACCCGGGACCATGGCATAGAAGCCAGTTAGTGCAACTGGCTTCTACACCGGGGTCCTGGGTTCGATTCCTGGTCAGGTCTGGTATTTTTTCATCACTCATCTTCATGTATAATCCTCTTCACCGTCTGCAAGTAATTGTAAAACAGTCAAGATGTAAATCCCAAACAAAAAAATTGACCAACCTTTACCGTGCCATGCCGTTCCCACACTAATGTGGTGGAATTCCGACCTATGCAAGAGCCACATTGGTGTAGTTAGTAACATGCTTGCCGCTCATCATGTGGTCTTGGGTTCGAATCCTATTCAGGCACAGCATATTTTCATCCATTACAAAAAAATCATTTCATCCTTCACCATCTGCATTAGCAATAATTTCAGAACAGTCAGATGTTAAACCAAAAAAAAAAAACCTATGTTGAGCGGCAAAATCATATATATATGTTAGACAGAGAGCAGTCAATTGTGCGAGAGAGACAGACCGCGACGTGAATTATTTAATCATTTCTGGTTACGCAAGTTGCCTGCATATAGAATACTCAAAATTCTTTCCAATCACCACCACCACCAACCATAACCTCAAACTTTATACCGATAATAACATTCTTGTAACATTTTTACCTCTTTTCTTTTCTTTCGTTCATACTTCTTCGTGAACTTTATCCTATTTGTTTTGTTCTTCTTAACCGTCACTTTATACATTGTTTCTCTTTGTTTTTCGTTTTAATACTTCTTTGTTCCCTGTACTCAGGCACTGGACAGATAATTATTATAATAAATGTATATAGATGAACAGTCATTGACTTTAAAATTGTAAAAATAATTAAGAAATCAAGCCTCATATCATCTCAGTATCACGTTTACTATTGTCAGGTTTACGATTAGCCATAACGAATGTAACGATAAGCTGACTGCATCGCTGCATTCACCTGGAACAAAAAAATCTGGTGTGAAACACTCACACAACTTTCTCTTGCCAATGCAAATAATTTACAATATAATTTAACATTAGTAATAAAATATTAGAAATAAACAAAAAACTAACCTCAATAAACATAACCTTATTTTAATCATGAGTGAAATACTCAAAATGAAAATCAACCACAGTCTGGCTTAAAAATACGGAAAATCACTATTTCACGCTAAACTAGGCTCTGTAGAGAAAAATACGTTAAATAAAAGTTGTAGATCTTTAAATTTCCTATAAATTTGGTTATATACACTTTTGTCGTAAAATGCACACTAAGGCCAAAATCTTAAAAAAATCGATTTTTCACACGTTTTCGTGAGAAAAAATCAGAAAATCGCTAATTACTGCTAAACTAAGCGTCATACAAAAAAATGTTTGAAACAAAAGTTGTAGGTTTTTAAATTCTCTACAACTTTTATTATATAAGTTTTTGCGCTAAAATTTATATTAAAGCCGTAATCTTAAAAAAACAACGTTTTTACGTGAAAACAGCCTCACCGAGAATTTCAGCAAACATGGCGCCTACCCTATCTTGTAGAGAATAAAAAATTGAGTAAAATAGGCGATTTTAAAAAAAATCGTAGGACCAGTTTTTGAGCAAATCGCAAAAAACTGAAAAATTATACGAATAAACTACTACTTCCGGTTGACCGATTTTGATGAAAATGTTCATGTCGCTTCCGGTAGTGGTATGTAACTTAAGTTTCAAGTTTCAAGTTCGTACGATGTTCCGTTCTTGAGATATTCTGTTCACACACACACACACACACACACACACACACACACACACACGCACGCACGCACGCACGCGCGCGCACACACACACACACAGACCAATCGCTAAAAACATGTTTTTTGGGTTCAGGGGGTCTGAAAACGTATAGATCCGGTGAAAACTCGATTTCGAAAAATCGACATGAAAACAATACTTTCCTTCCTATGTATTCATATAGGCAAGAGAAAGTAAAAACAGAATTACAGTATGAATAATTGATGTGTTCTTGTTTAGGATATCAGCAAACAAACTAACTAACCTCAATAAACATAACAAGATGAAGGTTCCTGGTTCAAACGGTTAGGCTGACCCGTGGTATAGAGGTAAGCGCAACTGGCTACTATGCCGGGGTCCCGGGTTCGATTCCCGGTCAGGTCTGGCATTTTTTTCATCTGTAAATCACCACATATCATTACCTACGCACAAGCCCAAGGCTTATGTAGGCATCATCACTCAATAAAAAATATCCTAGTAAAGGTAGTTACTTTTAAATGGATTTGAATACTAGACAGTGGTTGTCGGTGTACTTTGATGGTTAGGGTTCAATTAACCATACTCTATCAGGAATGGTCGACCTGGGTCTGTACAAGATTACACCTCATTTACATATCATACACATCATCCTCATCTTTTTTTTTTTGTTTTTTTTTTTTGTTTAACGTCCGACTGTTTTGCAAATTGCTGCTAATGCAGACGGTGAAGGATGAAATGAATTTTCGTATGAAAAAATGCCATGCCCGAGTGGGATTCGAACCCAAGACCGCGTGATGAGAGGCGAGCACGTTACCAACATCGCCAATGCGGCCGGCTCATCCTCATCTGATTGGGTCGTCAAGTTGCTTACTGTTCTCAATTGAACAGATTGCAACGTACACATATTAGGAATTAAAAAAAAAAATAAAAATAAACATAACCTAATTTTAATCTGAGTGAAATATGTAAAATGAAAATCAACATCAGTTTGGCTTAAAAGTCCGAAAATCACTCTTTCACGCTAAACTAGGCTCTGAAAAGAAAAATGCTCTGAATAAAAGTTGTAGATCTTTTACTTTCCTTTAAATTTTATTATATACTTTCTTGTAGTAAAATGCAAATTAAGGCTGAAATTTTAAAAAAAATTGATTTTTTACAAGTTTTTGTGAGAAAAAAACAGAAAATTGCTAATTACCGCTAAATTAAGCGTTAAACCAAAAAATGTTTAAAATAAAAGTTGTAGATTTTTAAATTCTCTACAACTTTCATTACACACATTTTTGCAATTAAATGCATATTAAAGTTGCAAAATTAAAAAAACAATTTTTTTACAAGAAAACAGCCTCACCAAGAATTTCAGCAGACGTGGCGCCTACCCTATCTTGTAGAGCATAAAAAATGAGGTGATTTTTAAAAAAATCGTGGGAGCCGTTTTTGAGAAAATCGCAAAAAAGTGAAAAATTACACGAATAAACTACTACTTCCAGTTGACCGATTTTGATGAAAATGTTCGTGTCGGGTCCGATAGTAGTACTTAAACATAAGTTTCAAGTTTCAAGTTCGTACGAAGTTTTGTTCTTGAGATATTCTGTTCACACACACACACACACACAGACCAATCGCTAACATGCTTTTTGGGTTTAGAGGGTCTGAAAATGTGTAGATCCGGTGAAATCTCTATTTCTTAAAATTGACATGAAAACAATACTTTCCTTCCTATATATTCATATAGGTAAGAGAAAGTAAAAGTTTTTTGGGTTGACTACCCCCTTAAATATTTAAAAATTTCTGCTGAATATCTGGTCAATCGCTGTTCCATGATATTAATGAATTTGTATCCAATTATTTATACTGAATACAATGAATTTTTGAAATTGCAGAATTTATGAGCGGTTACAGAGTTAACAGGGGTTTTTAACAGAAAGACTTAGTAGGCAATCTCCTAAAAAAAACTTACAGAAAGATATAATCTGTTAGCTCTCAGGAGTTCTCTCCACTTGAAAATGATAAAATAAAGCATAGTGTGATTAAAGTGAAAATTTAGCTTTTATTTATTTATATTTTTATTGGGAACTGTACAACATTGACAACTACCCAATTTGATCGCTGCTTCTTGCTGTATTTTTTTTTAAGTGGATTAGGTATGAGTTTGAACAGGGACCCCCAGTAGAGTTTGCTCATGGATGGCTGTCAGCTGGTCAACATACAAAGTCGTTCACCCAACCGGTGTTAACTAACAAATAATAGCGACTTTCTACCAGCTGACATTAGAGATGAGTTTGAACAGGGACCCCCAGTAGAGTTTGCTCATGGATGGCTGTCAGCTGGTCACCATACAAAGTCGTTCGCCCAACCGGTGTTACTTAACAAATAATAGCGACTTTCTACCAGCTGACTGACTGGGAGGCCTAAAGTGACAATTTAAAGGTGATACGTACCTAAAGGAGTGATGTTGAATGACGAATGAGGAACAGGAGGCTGTGAAATGGTATACCTGTAACAAGACTGCGTTAAACTCGATACTTGCACAAGTCCACCTTCATTACTGTTACTATACATCACGAAACAATATCTACGAGCTCCACCTGAACTACGAGCTAACGGTAACGCTATTAAATAACGAGTCGTACCATTGCCATCGGACCAATCACCGTGACAAGAAAACGCTGAAATTAAACAAAAAATAAAATTCATTAATATTAATACTTGTTTGTTGTTTAGGTCAACAGCCGAAAGGCTGGTTTGAACCTCTAGAGGTTTTACTAAGTAAAAACGAGGAGTAAGGTGGTTTACCATTGCCACAACTCACTGAGTTGAAAGAGTATGCTTATCAGCATGCCAGGCCCTCCGAAATTAAACAAAAAATAAAATTCATTAATATTATAATATTAATACTTGTTTGTTGTTTAGGTCAACAGCCGAAAGGCTGGTTTGAACCTCTGGAGATTTTACTAAGTAAAAACGAGGAGTAAGGTGGTTTACCATTGCCTTCCTCACTGAGTTGAAAGAGTATGCTTATCAGCATGCCAGGCCCTCCGAAAAGCACTCACTTTCCACCCTGCAAATGACACCTTCACTTCATTCACCACAGGGTCTGGCTGCATAGGGAAATTCATTACTCTCAGAAGAGATAA
Organism: Catonia carolina; assembly: GCA_035578175.1. NCBI lineage: Eukaryota > Metazoa > Arthropoda > Insecta > Hemiptera > Achilidae > Catonia > Catonia carolina. The sequence continues at coordinate 160,620 of JAQMRL010000046.1, read as the reverse complement.
CTCTGACTAGTGTCTTTTACACCTTTACCTCTTCTGTTCTTAAATAGTTCAGTCATATAAGTGGCTGACTATGTGATAAGAAACAAAACTATTTTTTTTAGCCCTGGACCAAACAGATAGAGTGCAATTAAAATAACACTTCACCTGCCCGTTTTGGGCATAATATTAATACTAATACTAATTATTAATTAATACTATATAAATTAATACTAATTAAATGGAATGGATGAGATCTTGAGAAAGATTACTTCATGAAAATTAATAAGAACAAAACGAAAGTGTTGTGCAGCAGCAAGAGTGGTTTAGAAGAGATGGGAAATTTAAAAGTAGGCAACGAAAACATACAGCAAGTTCGGGAATTCTGCTATCTAGGGAGTAAAATAACAAAGGATGGTAGAAGCACAAGTGATATCAAGAGTAGAATTGCTCAAGCCAGAAAAGCCTTTGAAATGAAAAAAAGCTTACTGACTACAAACATTGATTTACAGATTAGGAAAAATTTCTTAAAACATTATGTTTGGAGTGTAGCATTATACGGAAGTGAAACGTGGGTGATAGGGGCTGCAGAAAAGAAGAGGATAGAAGCTTTTGAAATGTGGTGTTATAGGAAAATGTTAAAGATTAGGTGGGTGGACAAAATAAGTAATTTAGAGGTTGTTAGGCGAGTGGATGAAAAAAGAAGTATATGTAAGCAACTTACTAGAAGAAGGGATAGGCTAGTGGAGCATATCCTAAGACATCCAGGTATCGGTCTAACAATAATGGAGGGTAATATTGAGGGAGTAAATTGTAGAGGGAGGCAAAGATTAGAATATGTAAAGCAAATTACAAAAGATGTAGGGTGTTACAGGTATGTAGATATGAAAAGACTTGCGCAAGATAGAACAAGGTGGAGAACTGCATCAAACCAGTCGAGAGACTGATGACAAAAAAAAAATATTAATACGAACAAAACAGCCCCCAGTCAACTGAAGACGCAATACAGAAAAATTGGGAACGTTGATGGCTTCAAAGATCTCGAAATACAGGGTGTTTCATAATTGAATGGGTCGGGAGAAGACAGTGCTAACCCACATCAACATAATTTTATACAATGTTTTTAAAAGTTTTCTGTAATCTACAAATTACGTTTTTGAATTTTTGGTTAAACATTTATTTTTTCTGTTAATCTGGGTTCGTAAGATCGTAAATATGGCAACCTGTTTAAAATGTGCTGAACATTTTATTTTTACAGATATATTTAAGAAAAATCACACGAAAAATTTTGTGGGTTAGCACTTTCATCTCCCGCCCCCTTCAATTGTTAAGTCATGTTTACTGGGTTTATTACATTTAGTTGCGATTATTTGTGGTGTTTCAAATGTGGTGTGTCTTTAGTTTTGTCGCCTCTATTCCAATGTATGCTGTCTCATTGTGATGTCATACATTGTTTCATCATCTCTGTATATCATTCCAGCATCCTTCCCGTAATACTATGTTTCCCGTGTCCAGTGACGGATTTATAAATTTTTTGCCCCTAGGCACTATTCTGACTGCCGCCCTTTTGAAACATGCCACATCTGTGCCAAATTTATTACTCAATTTAAAAAAAAGTAAATCTAACGAGTTCATAAACGGGTGTTGATAAAATCACCAAAAGATACTTAATTAGATTTTAATCACATTTTAAAAGGTTTATACTATAACAAACTAAAAATACAGGTGTTCATAAAAACACCTAGAGTAACTTACTCAGACATTTTATTACATTTGAAACGTTTACTTTTACAAACTAAAAATACAGGTGTTTATAAAAACACCGAGAGTTATTTTCTAAGACTTAAATTATATTTTAAAAGGTCTTTATTTTTACAAACCAAACAACAAAGTATTATTGAAATATTAGATTAAAATCTGCACTTATGAACGGAAAGGTTAGAAAAATGAATTGCTTTAATTATGTTATTGGCTTACCAGCAAGATTGTAAAGCAAGCACCCTTATACTACCGGTATCAGTCACCGCCGCCCGTAACCTAACCTAACCTGTCCAGGTCGTGCCGCCCCTGAGGCGTACCGCCCCTAGGCACTGGCCTAGTGTGCCTAGTGGGAAATCCGTCACTGCCCGTGTCTTGGCTTCCGCTACCTTTTGTTCCCTCCGTCTTTCAGTGTGCGTGGTGACTTACTAGTGTTTAGATGGTTGCTTGTTTCACACGCTCTTCAACAAGCGTTGTTGAAGATTGCCTAATGTTACATGTTGTGTCGAATATGCTTTGTAATTAATTCAAGCTCAAGCACTGATTTATATTGTCACCGGATGGTGACATTTAGTGGCAAACCTTATTTGTTTGGTGGCCCTGAAAAGGGCCGTTTAAGCGGTGGTCGTCTTGGAGAGGTGTCGGTCGTAGTCATCGTGGTGGTCGAGGAGCTGGGCGACACGGCATGTCGTCGTCCACGGAGACATCATCTTCTTCCCTCGCAGTAATGCATCGATGGCTGCTTCGACGGATCCGGTGGGCGTAAGGCTTTGTTGAGAGACCGCTGTGGGCATCGCTCGCGTCAGCGGGCAATGACAGTCCGGTCGACAGCTAACGGTGACGGGTCGGCGAGCGGAAGCATCATCTTCTCTCTTGCGGGGTCGTCGATTAGTCCTTGCTGGAGTCCGGCTGCCGTGTGCCGTGGTGGACTTCTTGTCATTGTCTAGATCGGAAGTGGCGAGCCGGCGTGGTGGAAGCGGAGCCTGAACAGTGATGGCTCGGCTACCGGGTTCAGGCCTAGCCTTCCCTCAGCGGCAGTTGGGTCCCCACTGCAGCGTGACAGTGGTGGCCCTCAGAGCCCCGCAGTGTCGGGTGGGCGTAGGCCGTCTGCTGATAGCACGGCCGAGGCGGCTCTCTCCGGGCCGGCGAAGGCTGACTGGTGCAGGAATGTAGCATCCACCACCGGTAGCATAGACCAGGGATGGTGCATCTGGTCTGGATCGGAAGTGAATCCCTCGGTGTCTTGATCGGAATTGAATCACTCGGCTCAGTGCAGCGCTTTATATAGTCGATTAGAGCGCTGTAGTAGAAAGCAGCTACTGGCTCGGCCTTGATGACAAAGGCCTCTGTCGGTGTGGAGCCGAAAGGTTTGTCGGTGCGCCGACAAAGGCCGGGAGAACTATTGAAGGCCGGCAACACAGTAAATGATTAATTAAAAGGGGCGGCGGTGACAATATGTTATGTTAACTAACAAACTTAGTGACTTACTGGGCTTTGCTTGTGTCAAATGCTGCAAAATTTTGATATAAAGTATGCAGAAATCCGACTCATAGTTTTGGAGATGCTTTGGGTTCAAACTCGGGTGACTATGATTATGAAACCGATACTAGTGTCTTTTACACCTCAAACTCTTCTGTTGTTAAATGCTTTAGTCATATAATTGGGGGACCATGTGATAAAAAACACAACTATATTTTGTAGTACTGTAACTAGCAGATCGAGTCTAAATAATTTAACACTCCATCTCCCTGTTACGGGCAAGTTTTATAACTATTCTATATTAAACGATTTACAAATGAAATTCAATGTACAATTATTTCTTACCAGAAACGATTTCAGAAGTCGAAGTGAATTCATTTCCGTCATTAACTTCTTCCGTGGTGGAATCGGATGCACAAACTAACTGTGTTTGGAATTCCATCGTATGCAGAGCGGAGCAACCCACTGATAAGATTTGCGTATTCTGTTTTTCGCATCTAGTCATTGAAGATTTAATCGTCTGCACTTCGTTCGATTGTATTGGATTTAAACCATTATTCAAATGTTGATTAATTTCGTTCATAGTCACTAAGTAGCGACCTGAATACGGGCAGTTTCTTGCGTGTGGAGTGGCAGCTGTTACAAACAAAACAAAATATATAATAATTATAATATACTCAAAGTTGTAGTCACTTGAGTCACGAGTTTGCCCTTGTTTGCAACGAGGGGTAAAGGGGGGAAAGCATCAGTGCGCATGCACGACTGCTTTAATTTCAGTACGACAAACATAACAACTTATACTATACCCAGAGCTTAGCCTATACAGTATATCGCGGAACCTTTTGTAGGTTAACGGTACGAATATAACTGTTACCGTAAACAGAAATGTTAGTTTTTCAAAAATTTGGGCAGACTATTCACAATGCTGAACGAAGTCTAATATGCAGTGTAATAAAATGCTGTGAAGTTGAAACTAAACAAAAATACCTTTCACTGCCTCTTAACAAAAGCCACGAGCAAGTGGCTAACTACTGTCATGTTTCTCTTCCCACAATTCGAAAAATAAAGAAGGAAATTAAAGACATGAAGACGCTATTCTTCAACAGTTTTGTTGACACCTAGTAAATAAAGGAAACGGAAAGGTAGATACTAGTGAGACTGATAGTGGAGACGCCGGTGACACCGATAGTAAACAAGGCGATTCATTCGTAGAAAATTTTGTTCCAATGGAAAAAGGGAGAGCTGGTAATTACAGTAAATTAATCATTTCTAGTCATGTTAAAGTGCGTATCGAGCAAGCCAGAGCGGTGTTCACGAAACTAAAACACCTATTGTGCCAGCGTGATCTTAGTCTCAACACGAGGCTCCGAATTCTGAGGTGCTACGTACTTCCTGTACTTCTTTACAGGCAGGAAGGATGGACACTAACGAAACTTCTAGAAAGGAGGCTGGAGGCGTTTGAGATGTGGCTATACCGTCGCATGCTCCGTATATCGTGGACCGACAGAGTACGAAACACGGACGTACTGACTCGGATGGGCAAAGAGATGGAACTGCTATACGACATCAAGCGACGAAAACTGCAGTACTTCGGCCATGTTCTTCAAAACGGGAAATACAGACTTCTTCAGCTGATAATGGAAGGTAAGATAGCAGGAAAGCGCCGCCGGGCAGAAGGAAAGCGTCCTGGCTGAAGAATTTGAGAGATTGGTTTGGTCTCAACTCCACGTCACTGTTCCGAGCAGCTGTTTCGAAAGTTAGAATAGCAATGATGATCGCCAACCTCCGACGCGGAGACGGCACTTGAAGAAGAAGAGTCATGTTATTAAGCTATAGGCAGTATTACAGGTCACATTTTTTTCTTATAAGGTTCATGGCCTATTAATACTAATAATAATAAAACTAGGTTTTATTATTGGCCTATTTTATATCATTCTCTTCAGAATTAAAATCTCTACAAGTTTAGCTAAATAAATTTACACATTTATTAGCCATTTAACACAGTTATTGTTCTTCAAACCTACAAAAACATATTTTTATGCACAGATTTGTCTGTTTTTCATTGGATATTACAAAACCTACTGGAGATATGGTGCTGGAACTTATTTTATTCAATTTTTCGGGTCAAAATACATAAGAAACCATCAAATCTACTCATAAAATTGGGTTCCTAGACCTCTAGGATGACTTTATTTAGGCGTAAGTTCTGAACCCAGGGCGAAATCTTTCATTAGCCGTAACTCGCTAACGAAGCGTTTCCGGACCCATTTTTAAAAAAACTTTTTTCATTATTTTGATGAGAGGAAACCACCTTAGAAGTTTGTCGGGTTACTCGTGAGACACTTTGTGTATATATATATATTAAAAAAACTTTTCATTAACCTTATGTTGTGTACTGCTTGTTATACTTTTTTCCTAACAAGCATTGCAACAACGGATTTGTGAGCTGGTACATTGTTTTGATGAATCAACACTTTTTTCTTAGCCAAATGCGGCTGTTTTTGCTTGATTTCTTCGCTCAAACATTGCAATAAGTTTGCATGATACTTGCCGTTGATAGTTTTCCTTTTTCAAGATAGTCAATGAAAAATTATCCCACGTGCACCCCAAAAAACCAATGCCATGATGTTGCCTGCAGATGTTATGGTCTTAAGTTCTTTGGAGCCAGTTCTCCCTTTTCAGTCCATTGTTTTGATTGTTCTTTTGTCTCTAGTGTAAAGTGATGGACCCATGTTTCATCCATGGTTATGAAACGGCGCAAAAATTCTGCTATGATGTTGTGAAACTTCACTAATATGCTTTCGATGAGCCCTGCTGTTCCACATGTTTAGACCAATCAGAACGTCAGATTGTACCTGACATACATTACGCATGCATGCGTATAAGAGCCGCAATAGTTCACTCTGGTCTTGCATCTCGTAGTGAACACATCGATTATAGAGCGTGTTAACATGCAATACTTTATTATATAATCAGCTTGTTGTATGTTCACAGGTTATAATTGTTATTGAAAGACAAAAAAATCTGGTGTGAAACACTCACACGACTTTCTCTTGTTAATTCAAATAATTAACAATAAACTTAACAATAGTAATAAAACATTAGAAATAAACAAAAAACTAACCTCAATAAACATAACCTTATTTTAATCATGAGTAAAAGATGCAAAATGAAAATCGACCTGTTTGGCTTAAAAATACGGAAAATCACTCTTTCACGCTAAACTAGGCTCTGTAGAAAAAATGCTCTAATTAAAGTTGTAGATCTTTTAACTTCCTACAAATTTTATTATATACACTATTGTCGTAAAATGCATACTTAGGCCGAAATCTTAAAAAAAAATAGATTTTTCACACGTTTTCGTGAGAAAAAAAGAGAAAATCGCTAATTACCGCTAAACTAAGCGTTATACAAAAAAACGTTAGAAATAAAAGTTGTAGGACTTTAAATTCTCTACAAATTTTATTATATACATTTTTGCGCTAAAATGCATAATAAAGCCGTAATCTTAAAAAAACAATTTCTTTACGTGAAAACAGCCTCACCAAGAATTTCAGCAAACATGGCGCCTACCCTATCTTGTAGAAAATAAAAAATTGAGTAAATGAGGCGATTTTTAAAAAAATCGTAGGACCAGTTTTTGAGAAAATCACAAAAAAGTGAAAAATTACATGAATAAACTACTACTTTCGGTTGACCGATTTTGATGAAAATGTTCGTGTCGGGTCCGGTAGTGGTATGTAACTTAGGTTTCAAGTTTCAAGTTCGTCCGATGTTCCGTTCTTGAGATATTTTGTACACACACACACACACACACACACACACACAGACCAATTGCTAAAAACATGTTTGTGTGGGTTCAGGGGGTCTGAAAACGTATAGATCCGGTGAAAACTCGATTTTGAAAAATCGACATGAAAACAATACTTTCCTTCCTATATATTCATATAGGCAAGAGAAAGTAAAAAATGGCTGACGAAATATTTAACAGAGCTACATGAGCAAGTATTGGTGTAGTTGGTGGCAAGTGATTGGCTAGCTATAAAGTGGGTGGGTAGGGGGCAATGCATACGTTCACAGCTAATCAGCCATGAAAGATAGTATAAACACTCAATTGAAACATCTTCATGACACGGTATTTGCTTGAGTGTGAGGAAACGTGGCAATCATCTTGCACACAGCTTTCTCATGTCCAAATTTTCAGATAATATGCGATGTGCCAGCTGTGATGAGAGTCACATGCTCTCACAACGTTATACCGGGTGAGCATAAAGTCTTGCTCTGATTATAAAAATTTATTGCAGAATAACTGTTTGACATAATAATTTAAATTTGATGCTGTTACATAGGTTAGTGTTAATAGTTTTTTTTAAGATTACTTACATTAGAAAACTTCAACGTGTACCCCCTTGGTAGCTCGGAAAATGTCGAAGCGGTATTCCAGTTCCCGCCAGGTGTTTTGTAACATGTGTTCTGTCACAGTACCCACAGCAGCTTGTATCCTAGCCTTCAGTTCGTCAACGTCAGCAACTGGTGTGGCGAAGACTCTATCCTTGATATAGCCCCAGAAAAAAAAGTCAAGGGGAGTACTGTCTGGAGAGCGGGGTGGCCAGGGTGTTGGACCATCCCTTCCAATCCACCGATCCGGAAATGTTTCATCCAGGAAATTACGCACTATCAAAGCCCAGTGGGGCGGTGCCCCATCTTGCTGGAAAATTATCCATGGTTGATATTCTTCTAACTGTGGTGCAATGAACTGTTGTAAAACATCTAACTAAATGTTAGCGTTAATGGTGTTTTCCGTGAAGAAAAACGGCCCGAAAACCTTATTATGCATGAGGCCGCACCAAACATTCACATTTTTGCTGTCTCGCTGTAACTGTACAGTAGCATGTGGGTTCTCTGATCCCCATATACGGACATTATGCCTATTTACCATTCCACTGACATGATAGGTGGATTCATCGATAAAGCATATGCGATTTACGTAATCGTTAGCGCCGTCAATCCTGTTGAGAATCTCGGTTGCGAATTCTGCACGTCTCAGCAAATTATTCGGTTGCAAGGCCTGCACGATTAGCACTTTATAAGCATGCAACTTAAGCCTTTTATGAAGAATTTTTACCACACTTGCTTGCGGTATTTGAAGTTCACGCGATGCTTGACGAGTTGATTTAGACGGACTCCATTGAAACGATTCCCGAACAAGATCAACAGTTGCTTCACTCACACTAGGCCTGCCACTTCTAGGAAGATCTTCAACGCTGCCTGTTTCTTTAAACCTTTCATACCATCGCTTTATTGATTTAACATCAGGAGGGCTGCGTCCATAAAAAGCCCGAAAATTACGCTGAACACTGATGGGTGATTTCGTTTCGTGAAACCAAAGCACACATTGTGCTTTCTCCTGCTTCAACGCCATTTCGCCAGCAACTAACGTGAACTAACAGACCAAGTCATTGTTGAGGAGCACTAGCGCCATCTATTGGTCACAAAATCTACTAACAATAACCTATGTAACAGCGCCACATTTAAATTATTACGTCAAACGATTATTCTGTAATAAAATTTTATAATCAGGGTAAGACTTTATGCTCACCCGGTATATCAACTAACCTGAAAACATTAGCCTGTAATGTGTTGTATGTGGTAGGCGTTAATAATAGTTGTATACAATGTTTACAATTGGAATGTTTTTAACGTCGCTAATAGATGATAATGTACATAGTGATTTGATAGGCAGCCGGTACTAAGACATGATATCTACCGACTGAATCTGAACTGTTGGCGCAGCTGCAGCTACACCGGGAAGCTTATTTGGCGACCACTCTAATCTTATATAGGAACATATTGTGACACTTATCGCTAAGGTCCCGGGGTTCTATTTATACAGGCGGTTCAAAGAGTCACTGATTCCTGGCAGGTAGAATGGACTGACTCTTGTGGCAACAAGCTACGTGAGATAAAACATGATGTTAAGCCTTGGCCTACGTTGCTGAGGAAGAACAGAAGGGAAGAAGTTGTCATCGCACGCGACTTAGAATTAGGCACACCAGATTAACGCATGGGTATCTCATGACATCTGGTGATGCTCCAATGTGTGGCAGATGTGATTGTATTTAGACAATTAAAAATGTGTTGGTAGATTGCGTCTGCTACACAGCTCTGCATCGGCAATTGAAAAAACCCTTCGAGTTAAGAGATGTACTCGGCGACGATAGCCATGTTTTGGACTTAACGTTAAGATTTCTTAGATCCATTAGTGTATATAACAAAGTCTGATAGAGAAATAGTAATATTAGTTTAATTTTATATGTGTATTTATGTTTTTTTTTATTTTCATGGCCCCTTTACAGCCTTCTGCTTACCCGTCAGGTCTGTGATATTACCTTTTAATGTAAATTATATTTTGTTTGCTGTGATACTAGTTTGTAAGATTTTTATTTGATAAGTTATAAGTGTTGTTTATTCCAACTGTGATATTAGATTTAAGTTTATGTTTGTATGTTTATCCTATAAGTTTTTAATATAAATTTTCTTTTCATGTAAATTTTATTTATTTTTCTGTGATATTTCTAGTTTGTAAGACGTTTATATTATAATAAGAAAATTAGGTTCTACAGTTGGGCCCAAAAACACCCGTGTGTAGAATAACGGGCGATGATAACCGTCCTGGTTTTTCGCCCAAAAAAAAAAAAAAACAAATTCTCAAAAGACACTGCAATTTGATACAAAAGTCCTTTCTGGAGAAATCTTATTTAATGTAAGCAGGTTATAATTGAATAAAAGGGTGTTACAGGTAACCAATTGACTCTTTCATAAATAGTTGTACAACAAAAGACCCTGCCTTATCATACACAATAGCGCAGTCCTTTTAAATACCCTTTAAGAATAGGTATCCCTTTAGCTAACCCTATTGTTACTTAGCTTTAACTTTATAGGTATCCTTTTTAGCTAACCCTATTGTTACTTTTTCACTTTTATTATCTACTCTTTACCATTTTATGAATGAAATACTCGAAATTTCGCTAACCATGCTCTTCTTCGATATTGTCACAATACTTTTTTTAGTGTATTTAAAGTCACAACAGCTCGGTCATTACTGACTACTGCGTGTTTTAGTACTGTAAGGCGGAGTGCACACCTATACGATACGATACGTAAGTTACGATATTTATCGTATATCTTACAGTGTGCGATACGATTTTATTTGTACGATACAATCTTACAATTTCCTCAGTATATAATGAGTTCTTCAAGCGAAGAGGATGCTGTAATTTCCCGCTGGTATTTCCGTAGAAGGTGAAATAGAAGGATAAACATAAGGTTTTGGGTTCATCCATATAATTTACACAATGCACAACACAGCTCAGCTATTGTATATAAAGAACTATCGCTGCATGAAGATAAATTCACGGAGACATACAGAATGAGACCTGAGAATTTTTATTTTATTTAAAATTTGATTTCCTTCGATTTAGAGAAAAAGGATACTCGCTACAGGATGGCCATCACTGCAGCCGAACAACTGTAATCCTTTAATTGGTAATTCCATAAACACGGATATTTTTGTACCTCATTTACAAAGAATATCATAAAAACAGGATCGTCCTTCATATTGTAAAAATATAAAATTAAAACAAATTTTAAACAATGAAAATAAGGACACACGATAGTATGATGTTTTAATAGGGGTGTCAGGGCGACTAATGTATTAAGATATTTATCGCATAAGACAAGCCGAACATATCGTATGCTACAAATATCGTACGATAAATGTCGCTGTATCACTGGTGTGCGGTGTGCGGCAAGTTTTCACCAGCAATGTGTTTTGTATTGAGCAAGCAGAAATTTATCGCATAAGATAAATATCGTATCTTACGTATCGTATCATATAGGTGTGCACTTTGCCTAACAGTGGGTTTTAACGTGTTAAAAATTGCAGACCAGAATCAAAACGAAACCAGGACCTTATAATTTATGACTAGCTTGCTAGTCACTACATGACAAAGACAACTGATTAATTACAGTAAAATCTCTCTATAGCGGAATTGAAGGGACCATGAGGTACCGCCGCTATAAAGAGTGTTCCGTTATAGAGAGAGCGAGTAATTAACGGTGGGAGGGAAGTTGAAGTACTAATTTTTCTGTACAAAATAACTTATATAGGTATGTAAATGGTGCATGGAATAAGTTTTCGAAAAACTAGTGAATAGATAACTTTATGACGAATGTTTAATACAGTAGATTACTTCAATACAGTGAGATATTTAAATTAATTACCTGAAGTGTAGGTTATTAACTTAATAAGAAATTTGGATACAAACTGGTTTTATTAGATGTTGTGTTACTAATGTTTAACAATAGAATTTCACTTTTCGTATTGAACTTTTTTCAATAATCTTTCATACAGTACATACCGTAATAGATAGCCTAAAATCAATTAGCACTGAAACTCGTTTTTCACTGAACAGTAATAAACATAGGATACATACAATTAAAATTTCCTAAAACATAGGCTACACAAACACAAAAAAAATACACTGTAGGCCTACAGTAAGCTATATATTTTTTTCGTTATTAAGGAAACAATGACTGTGAAGTACATTTCATAAAATTTTCTTTTCATTTCTTTTCTTTTCTTTTAAATTTTTTTTTCATTTCGTAAAATAAGTTGTAAATTTTGTTTCGTTTTCAATTCATAAAACATGTCTTCAATCTCATTTTCAATGTTTAAAACTTGTAAATTTTCATTTACATATTGGCAATGACAGTACGTGTAAACAATAAGAATAGCGTCTAGTGCCTGTTTACTTGAAGGGACAACATTTCTGTTTCCATTTCATCGTCATCTTCACTTTCTTCCTCGTTGTTTTGGGCTAAGACATTTTCGATTATTGCATCATCGCCAACATCTGCTGAAGTGGCTAAGTCATTGTCTGCTCCTACATAGGCATCTAAATCCATATCCTGAAGATATTGTTTAGCCGCTATAGAGAGATTTTTGTGCCGCTATAACGAGAGTTAAATACATTATCGTAGTATACGAAAGGGTCGGGGTCGGCAAATAATGCCGCTAAAGAGAGATTTCCGCTATATAGAGTTCCGCAATAGAGAGATTTTACTGTATATCTTTTTTTTAAATTCCTAATATGTGTACGTTGCAATCTGTTCAATTGAGAACAATAAGCAACCCCATGACCCAATGAGATGAGGATGATATGTATGACGTGTAAATGAGGTGTAGTCTTGTACAGAGTGAGAGAGTATGGTTAATTGAACCCCAACCATCAAAGTACACCGGTAAATTATATCTAATATATAAAATTCTCATGTCACAGTGTTAGTTGCCATACTCCTCCGAAACGGCTTAACCGATTTTGATGAAATTTTATGTGTACACTTGGTAGGTCTGAGAATAGGTTTTTATCTACTTTTTTATACCTTTAAGGGGGTAGTCAAACCAGAAAATGAAAACTTCTGGCTATAATTTATCATTATTTATTTTAAATGAAAGAGTAATTTACTAGTATTGATCTACCATTTGAAACAAGCCAAAAAATTAATTACAGCCCTTAATATAAGGGAGAGGTTGGAAATGCGGGCTTTTACGGGGAATCAAATATCTCAGGAACCAAGAAAGATATCAACATGATTCTTATGCTACAAAATACAGAAAATTGCTGTTTATTATCTATTGTATGAGCTTGTATGTATTTTTAATTGCAAGAAATTTATTGAAAAAAAACATATTTTCAAAAATATTTATTTTATGTATTCACAAATTATTTTTTTAACTAAATCCCTATTAAGGTTTTTGTAATAATCATTCCACAGATAATAGAGCAAGAAATTAAGAACGTTTGAAAAAAACATCATCCAAACATCTCCAATACTAACCAAAATATTTAATTCCCAAGAATGTACAATCATGTAAAAATCACATTTCCGGAAAACTTAAAGTTGAAGGAATAATTTCACTCGCCTTGCTAGTGATCTTTATATTAAACAGAAGTTTTTATAACTTTTTGTCATAGTATAAACAAAATAACCAAATGTTGTGATTCAGAAAATTTTAAACTTAAAAAAAAAACGTGAAAAACAACGATATTAAAAAAAATCATCTTTTTGAGTTGACTACCCCCTTAAGTGATAAGGGTGGTCCATACCAAAAATTTTTTTTCATTTTTTGGACAAAATTTTTATTTTTTTATAACGTGGCATTAAAAAATACATACACTCCTAAATTTTCACCCTTCTACCACCAACCCCTATTTTCTTTATAGCAATATGCAATATTAGTAATTTAATAATTTTCTACTCTTAACGGTCGATAACTGATCAGTTGTCACTCGATCAGTTATTCCTGCCAGGCGTCTACTGGTATCACTCTCACTTCATAAACAGCACAGAGTAGGGATGAGGTCGAAGCCAATCTCCAGTCTTTCTCACTCAATAAGCTTTCTCTCACTCCCTATACTGTTTTCGGCCATTATTATTGTTTGTGCATCGATCGTAGTAGTGACGTTTACAATTATCAAAGACATTGTTTATTCCCTAGCATTAAGATAAAATAAATAAATCTAATTTAATATTTTCCGTTAAAAGCATCTGTTATTTTCTTGGGTGTACCAACGCCCAACGGGTACCGTTACTTATTAATACGAGGGTCATTCGTAAAGTAAGGTCCGTTTTTGTATAAAAAATTAACCACAACAGATTAGATCAAAAACCTTGTTTTATTTAATTCCTGACGTCTTAATCTATTTTTCTACATAGTTTCCATTTTTTTTTAAACATTTATCATAACGGCTTATCATTAGCAAGCTTTTGAATACCAGTGTCGTAGAACTCTGCCGCCTGCGAATATAACCACTCATGAACAGCTTCTTTCACCTAGTCATCAGAGTTGAAGTGCTTACCACCGTTCTCACGTTCACCGCTTACTCACGTTCGATAATTCCAATGCTAATGACGAAATTGTGAATCGCCAATTTTCACGAATCTTTTCTTCAATGGCTTTGACCAAATCTTCCGTGATCACTGATGGTCGGCCAGATCGCGGTTCATCATGGACATTGTCCCTTCCCTCCTTGAAAGCTCTCACCCACTTGCGCACTTTACTGTCACTCATTGCATTTGGGCCATACACTTCACTTATTTGTCGATGAATATCTACTGCACAAACGTTCCTTGCTGTCAAAACACGAATCACTGACCGTATTTCACAGTCGGCGGGATGATCAATTGTCTTAAATATCTGAAAGATGCACAGTAAATGGCACACAACAAAGATACTACTGCAAATGGCGTCGTTTTGTACACAAGGCATGCTGGAAGTTGTCGCGCATGCGCATTGCGCTGTTCGCTCGCCGTGTGGCTGGTGACCGCGATTCGGACCTAACTTTACGAATGACGCTCGTATATTAATTAACATTTTAATGAAGGTGGAATTAATACTCACTTATTAATGTTATATAAGGAAGTATTTGTGGATTAAAATTTGCCGCCAAACAAGCATCATCTGGATTTTGCGTTCTATTGTCTGAAAACAAAATTAAAAATCTGGTGTAAAACACTCACACAACTTTCTCTTGCCAATGCAAATAATGACCAATATAACCTAACATTAATAATAACACATTAGAAATAAACAAAAAACTAACCTCAAAAATCATAACCTTATTTTAATCATGAGTGAAAGACGCAACATGAAAATCGACCTCAGTTTGCCTTAAAAATACAGAAAATCACTCTTTCACGCTAAACTAGGCTCTGTACAGAAAAATGCTTTAAATTAAAGTTGTAGATCTTATAATTTCCTATAAATTTGATTATACTGTATACACTTTTGTTGTAAAATGCATGCTAATGCCGACATCTTAAAAAACCAATTTTTCACACGTTTTTGTGAGAAAAAAACAGACAATCACTAATTACCGCTAAACTAAACGTTATACAAAAAAATGTTTGAAGTAAAAGTTGTATGATTTTAAATTCTCTACATTTTTTATAATAAGAATTTTTGCGCTAAAATGTATATTAAAGCCGCAATCTTAAAAAAACAATTTTTTATGTGAAAACAGCCTCACCAAGAATTTCAGCAAACATGGCGCCGACTCTATCATGTAGAGCAAAAAAAATTTAGTAAACCAAGCGATTTAAAAAAAAATTCGAAGATCGAATTTGAGAAAATCGCAAAAAAGTGCAAAATTACACGAATAAACTACTACTTCCGGTTGACCGATTTTGATGAAAATGTTCATGTAGGGTCCGGTAGAGACTTGTAACTTAAGTTTTAAGTTTCAAGTTCATACGATGAGATCTTGAGATATTCTGGTCACATAAGCACGTGTGCACGCATGCACACACACAGACCAATCGCTAAAAACATGTTTTTTTGGGTTCAGGGGGCCTAAAAACGTGTAGATCCAGTGAAAACTCAATTTTTAAAAATCGACATGAAAACAATACTTTGTCGTTAAATGCATACTAACGCCGAAATCTTAAAACATCTACTTTTTTACTGATTTTCATGAAAAATAACAGAAAATTACTAATTACTGCTAAACTAAGCCTAATACAAAGAAATCTTTGGAATGAAAGTTGTAGGTTTTTAAATTTTCTACAGTGATTTTTTAGTCCTGCTAGTCTGGTAATTTTTTTCTAAGAAAGGGAAATTTTGTTTTGTGACACAAAGTTGGTAGTTCTACTCTACTGGTATAGATACAGCAATGTGAGTTGATTCTCCTTGAGCTGTGTAAAATTTTGTGCCGTTTCCGGTCGTGTTATGAGCAGAATGTCTTTTACCCTAGAACAATGGATTTTCATTTGTGAACAATATTTCGCTACAAAATCGTACGCAAGTGGAAAAATAATAATTTCAAATTAAATTTGTTGGTGTTCCTCCAACAGAAAAAATGTCAATTTCTAGGCTAACAAACCAATTTTGCGAGACAGCTCGTGTTTGCAACAGAACACATAGTGGTCGACCAACTCTCTTGACACATAACAGTTGAAATATGAAGGCTGAAGCTCTTGGACTAATCATACGCGATACGGATACAATTTCAATTTTTTAGCAGCTTTCTGAATATTCGAATATAACAAACCAACTTGTGAAGAAAGTTTTCATAAACTCTTATAAGGAGAATTGAGCAATCTTGTTTTCACATTCTCTAAAACATCATCTGTTTTCGTACAATTAGATCTCATGTATATTGGAATAAGTCTGTTCGCATGCAGAAGTTGTTGAACACGCTCAACATTCTCATCAGTGGTGGAAATGGAAGGCCACACAAACTGGAAATTATCTTCAATTGTTGTGCGATCGTCACGAAAACGCTTGTGCCGCTGTTTGTCTTGAAAATCAAACACGGGACCTTCACATTGAAGGCTAGCGCGCTAACCACTATGCTATGTTGGCGGTAAATTTACAAATTATTTTCATAAAAAGATATTTCTGTTTTCTACTAACCTGACTGTTGAAGCTCGATGACATGATCCTCTCTCTTGTAGAACATCATACATGCAAAACCACTGTGACTGAAATTTAAAAAAACAATTCTTGGATTATAAAAATCTTTTAATTTTAGCAATACATTCAGACCAATTATTACATACCGGAAATTGGGGAATTCTGCTATCTAGTAGTCATGGGACGGCACAGTAAAATAGGTGAGCTAGTACACCCCGCTCCGCACACTTGAGTGAACGGCACAGAGCGTGCCCCGTACAATTGAACGATGAGACGGGGTGAACTGTAGGTGTGAGCTAGTAAATTCTAATACGTACAGCACTCAGCTGAGCTATGTGAATAAACAGACAGTGAGTCGAGCCGAGGGCGACTTTTGCTCACTCCTTCGCACACAGCACGGTGTTTGCACGTGTGTCAACCTGAACGTTCATGTACCCCTTTCCACAAACAAATTTTTGTTATCTGTCCATCTTTAATTCGTACGCACGTGGTAAAATAGTTACAGTACAGTACAATGGTATTTTACAACCACTTGTCTCAGAGTTGTTGTAGTATAGTATGAAAGAATAACGACCCCCTCTTCGCACCCATCTCCTACACCCTCATAAATAAAGGCAGAGTTTGATACGATAAGTATCCTTTCCATGCAGCGTTTAGGTAGCCCTTGCTATGATGCGACTAGAGAAAAGTGGTTTAGTCGAGGAGGGGTGTACAAGTCAGCTCAGTGCAGAGAAACGCTCGGTGTGCTGGTCATTCAAAATAAAAGAGGTGGTAGCACACGGCTCAGTTAAAAGAGCTAGCTCTTTTGTGTGACTCGCTCATCAGCATCATATCACTACTATCTAGGGAGTAAAATAACAAAGGATGGTAGAAGCACAAGTGATATCAAAAGTAGAGTTGCTCAAGCTAGAAAAGCCTTTGAAATAAAAAAACAGCTTACCGACTACAAACATTGATTTACAGATTAGGAAAAATTAGAGTGTAGCATTATATGGGAGTGAAACGTGGGTGATAGGGGCTGTAGAACGAAAGAGGACAGAAGCTTTCGAAATGTGGTGTAATAGGAAAATGTTAAAGATAAGGTGAGTGGATAAAATAAGTAATTTAGAGGTTCTTAGACGAGTGGATGAAAAAAAGAAGTATATGGAAGCATCTTACAAGAAGGGATAGGCTAGCGGGGCATATCTTAAGACATCTATCAATAATGGAGGGTAATATGGAGAAAGTGAATTGAAGGGGGAGGTAAAGGTTAGAATATACAAAGCAAATTACAGAAGAAGTAGGGTGTTACAGGTATGTAGATATGAAACGACTTGTCCAAGATAGAACAGCTTGGAGAACTGCATCAAATCAGTTGAGACTGATGACAAAAAAACCATTCAGACTCTACTTAACACCAAAAAGTCCAATTTCTGAATGGATTATAATAGTTAACCGTCAATGAGAAAAAGTATCAGTACTTACAGTTCAAAAACAAACATAATGTAAAAGAAAACAGAGAAAAGGATGTATTTATACAAAGTATATTTTATCAAACATCCTATGTAGGATTATAAACAGCTATATTATTTAAAATTGAAATATATATTTCTAACCACCAGAATTCGGTAACATAAAACACTTACCAATGTTTATAGCGCTTTTGTGTATCTTGTACACATCTTCAGTAAATTAAAATTCTTTAAATTTTTTTTTCACATCAAAAATTTAAAACTTTCTACCCCTACCATGGTAGGGGTAGGAGATTTTTAATTTTGATGTGAAAAATTTTTTTTAAAAAATTTTAATTTACTGAAGATGTGTACAAGATAGAGGAAAGCGCTATAAACATTGGTAAGTGTTTTCTGTTACCGTATTCTGGTGGTTGGAAATATATATTTCATTTATATAAAGTAATATCCTGGGTGAAAACATCACAGGAAATAACAATGAGAAACTTAACTGGATAGAACGATTCAACAAACTCACAAAATCTGCAAAACACACACAAAATGTTTACAATAAAAAGTGTCTTTCAATAAATTCAAAACTCCGACATTACAACACCGTAATTCTTACGGAGATCTCGTACAGCAGTGAAACAATCTTCAGTCTGAGGAAGATAAACACGGAACACAGAATCTTAAAACTGGAGAGTCGGATCATCAGGAGATGCCTGAACAAAAGATGTTTCTCTGATGGGATATGGAAACCCGTCTCGAAAGAAGAAGTATACAGAAATACAGAATCTCTAGCAGACCAGATGAGGAAAAAGAGAATTTTCTTCTTTGGACATCTCTTGAGGACCAACTCTTCCAGAATCTCAAAACAAATCATCAACTTTTTCCTAAACAGAAAAACTCAGCCCCACTGGATCAGGAAAATTAAAAAGGACATGAACGGACTCCAAATCTCACTTGAGGACCTCAAAACAAAATCCGGTAATTACCAAAGGCTGAAGACCACAAGACTTGAACAGCAGAAACCGACGAAACGACAGAAAGTTGTGTATTCTGACAAGGAACGGCAGAGAAGATCAGATGGATTGAAGGAATACTGGAGGAAATATCAGGAAAGGACTCCAAAAATGCAAAAATTGAATTGAGTTTTTTTTTAGTTTGATGAACTTATGTAGTCCTTTGTGGCTTTTAAAATAAAAATAAAAAAACATAATATCGTAGAACATGTGCAAACAGTGAAGTTTCTAAAAGTGTCATTAGATAGATCTTTATTGCTGGATTATTATACTGATCAAATCTGGGGTATTTGCAATAAAACAAATTGCTAGATAAAATTAAACCATGGTTTAATGGTTTAATTTTCAACAACAGGGATTCCCGTACCACAGCATTTCCTTCACCATGCAGCAGCCTCGGCATAGGCCCATAGGCCCATAGGCCCTTTGTCACTTCAAACTCAGGAGACACTCAAGAACCAATTTTATTTGAACTAGCAGCCCCAATGTAAAGGTGCTTGATCACTTCTATGTACGAGGTGTGGCTATTAAATAACGAGACTGATGTTGTAAAAAGTTTTATTTTTATTTTTTACATAATCACTTATTGTCACCTTCAATATACACTCTTTCTCTATGCCTACAACGCTCCATGTGAATTTTCCATTGTTGGAAACAGTGCTGGAAGTCATCTTCTGTCAGCTCCTTCAGGACATGTGCAGCTTTCTCATTTACTGTTTCCACAGACTCAAATCTTGTCCCTTTTAATGCAGATTTCACCTTAGGGAACAGGTAGAAGATAATAACATGTGATGAAATGTGGTTTTTTACTTATGATCTAGAAACGAAGTGCCAATCCATGCACTGGAAAAGCTGAACTTCATCGAGAGCCAAAAAAAGCTTGAATGAGCACGTCAAACTTTAAAGCAATGATGATTGTTTTATTTGATATCCATGGGATTGCGTACCTTCACTGGGTTCCTGAAGGTCAAACAATTAATCAATATTACTACCGTGAGGTACTTTCTAAACTACGTCAAAGAGTAAGAAAAAAACGCCCCGAAATGTGGAAAGACAAATCATGGGTTCTCCACCAAGACAATGCGCCAGCTCATTCCGCGTAATCTGTCAAGAGGTTCCTAGCCAAGTACAGCATCTCAGTGTTAGAACATCCACCTTATTCACCGGATCTTGCACCATGTGACTTCTACCTGTTCCCTAAGGTGAAATCTTCATTAAAAGGGACAAGATTTGAGTCTCTGGAAGCTGTAAAAGAGAAAGCGGCACGTGTCCTGAAACTACGTTTTTGTCAAAAAAAAAATTTAATTACCATGAAGGTTAAAATCGGAATTTACTTATTCAATTACTATAAAAATTGAGTTATGAATTACAAACAAATCACAATTACTTCTTTTAAACAATATAAAATATCACTACCATCTAAGCTGTGCCATGGTGAACAAAATAAACAATATCACATAAACAAACCACAACAACATGATCTCGTCGCTTCTAAAATTACTGTACAAAAATGGTACACGGACGCTACCAAGAGTGTTAAAAGTTAACTAATATAACGGAGAAGTATTCTAAAACATCGAGAAACGTAATACGAGCGCGGAAAATACAAAACCGTCCTATTACGTCTCCCGCATTTACTTCTAGATTTCCAAAACCGTAATAATATCAAAGAAATATAATTATGCTTTCTTCCATTCAGACCAAACATTCCAGCGCTACGTCCATGATACAAATCGCCAGATTAAATGATAAAAATCTGGTGTGAAACACTCACACAACTTTCTCTTGCCAGTGCAAATAATTAACAATAAACCTAACATTAGTAATAAAACATAAGAAATAAACAAAAAACTAACCTCAATAAACATAACCTAATTTTAATCATGAGTGAAAGACGCAAAATGAAAATCAGCCTCAGTTTGGCTTAGAAATACGGAAAATCACTCTTTCTCTCTAAACTAGGCTCTGTAGAGAAAAATGCTCTAAATAAAAGTTGTAGATCTTTTAATTTTTTATAAATTTAATTATATAGACTTTTGTCGTAAAATGCATACTAAGGCCGAAATCTTAAAAAAATCAATTTTTCACACATTTTCGTGAGAAAGAACAGAAAATCGCTAATTACCGCTAAACTAAGCATTATACAAAAAATTGTTTGAAATAAAAGTTGTAGAATTTTAAATTCTCTACAATTTTTATTATATAAAGTTTTGCGCTAAAATGCATATTAAAGCCGTAATCTTAAAAAAACAACGTTTTTACGAGAAAACACCCTCACCAAGAATTTCAGCACACATGACGCCTTCTTCCCTATCCTGTAGAGAATAAAAAATTGAGTAAACCAGGCGATTTTAAAAAAAATCGTAGGACCAGTTTTTGAGAAAATCACAAAAAAGTGAAAAATTATACGAATAAACTACTACTTCTGGTTGACCGATTTTAATAAAAATGTTCGTGTCGGGTTCGGTAGTGGTATGTAACTTAAGTTTCAAGTTTCAAGTTCGTACGATGTTCCGTTCTTGAGATATTTTTGTACACACACACACACACACACACACACGCACGCACGCACGCACGCACACACAGACCAATAGCTAAAAACATGTTTTTTGGGTTCAGGGGGTCTGAAAGCGTATAGATCCGGTGAAAACTCGATTTTGAGAAATCGACATGAAAACAATACTTTCCTTCCTGTATATTCATTTAGGCAAGAGAAAGTAAAAAATTGCTAATGGCAGCTTATCATGGCCTCATTCTATCTCATATCCGTTATGGTATCTTAGTATGGGGTAATTCTAGCATGGGTAATATGAATAGGGTTTTTAAAATTCAAAAGAAAGCTATTAGGTGCATTATGGGGGCTAACCAACTAACCTCATCCACACCACTATTTAAGGAGCTTAAATTGCTTACAGTTCTCTCTCTCTCTCTACATTTTACAGGTGATTACGTATGTTAGACAAAATATTTTTATGCAGAATTTCAATGTTCACAATCATAACACGAAAAACAGAAATGATTATTATGTGGCTAATCACTCCACAAAATTGTTTGAACAAAAGCCTACTTATGTAGGAAGAAAATTTGTGAATAAATTACCCCAATTTTTTAAATGTTGTGATAATTTGCATTCCTTTAAAAAAAATCTGAAAAATTACTTGATCGGTGAAATTTTTTATAGCATACAAGAATTTCTTTCTTGATAGTAGTGATAAATCGTGTGATTCTTATTTGCATTTCAGGTGTTATAACTAACATGTCGCCCATAACAGACAGGTGGAGTGTTAAATTAATTGCAATCGATCTGTTGGTTCCAGGGCTAAAATAAATAGTTCTGTTTCTTACCACATGGTCAGCCAATTATATGACTGAACTATTTAAGGACAGAAGAGATAGAGGTGTAAAAGACACTAATCAGAGTTATCTCCTGTGAGAGTAATAAATTTCACTATAATGCCAGACGCTGTGGTGAATGAAATGAAAGTGTCATTTGCAGCGTACAAAGTAGGTGCTTTTCGGAGGGCCTGGCATGCTGACAAGCATACTCTTTCAACTCAGTGAGGAAGGCAATGGTAAACCACCTCGCTCCTCGTTTTTACTTAGTAAAACCTCAAGAGGTTCAAACCAGCTTTTCCGCTGTTGACCTTAACAACAACAACTAACATGTCCTATAATCCTCCTGGATGCAAAAAAAAATCTGATGTGAAACACTCACACAACTTTTTCTTGCCAATGCAAATAATGACCAATATAACCTAACATTAGTAATTAAAAATTGGAAATAAACAAAAACTAACCTGAAAAAACATAACCTTATTTTAATCATGAGTGAAAGACGCAAAATGAAAATCAACCTCAGTTCGACTTGAAAATACGGAAAATCAATCTTTCACCCTAAACTAGGCTCTGTGGAGAAAAAAGCTTTAAATAAAAGTTGTAGATCTTTTAATTTCCTACAAATTTGATTATATACACTTTTGTCGTAAAATGCACACTAAGGCCGAAATCTTAAAAAAATCAATTTTTCACATGTTTTCGTGAGAAAAACAAAAAATTGCTAATTACTGCTAAACTAAGCAATATTCAAAAAAATGTTTAAAATAAAAGTTGTAGAATTTTTAATTCTCTAAAACTTTTGTTACATAAATTTTTGCGCTAAATTTAAAGCCGTAATCTTAAGAAAAACAATTTTTTTTCGTGAAAACAGCCTCACCAAGAATTTCAGCAAACATGGCGCCTACTTTATCTTGTAGAGCATAAAAAATTTAGTAAACCAGGTGATTTTTAAAAAAATCATAACACTAAAAAAATCATAGAACCAGTTTTAGAGAAAATCGCAAAAAAGTGAAAAACCACACGAATAAACTGCTACTTCTGGTTGATAGATTTTAGTGAAAATGTTCGTGTCGGGTCCGGTAGTGGTATGTAACTTAAGTTTCAGGTTTCAAGTTCGTACAATGTTCCGTTCTTGAGATATTCTGTTCACACACACACACACACACACACATATAGACCAATCGCTAAAAACATGTTTTGTTGGGTTGAGGGGGTCTGTTTACGTGTAGATCTGGTGAAGAGTGTATTTGTTAAAATAGACATGAAAACAATACTTTTCTTCCTATATATTCATATAGGCAAGAGAAAGTACAAAATATGAGTAATATTACTTACCAGCCAGTTGTTAAATGCGTCACCAAAACTGCTTGTGTATCAGAACTATAATCTAACGAAAAACAAACAGCGCGTTGTAATATCGAAGACTCAGATGTCACCCTCAATGTACCGTTACGAGGAGAAAAATGATAGCTTCGAGAATAATCTAAAGTATGCCAACTATGATGTGCCGTTAACCACTGAGGAAACCTACATGTTCGTCCACCACCATGATGGCTTTCCACTGAAACAGACAAAATAATAAATGTTAAAAACCATAAAAGTGTAGATACTGGAGTCACGAGATTGCCTTTTGCGTATGGTTGGGCTGTGAGGAAAGGAAGTAAAAATTTGGCAGTGTTGCCAACCTCAACAGTGAGACACTATTCGTATATTTCACTACCGTGCAGTTTCTACATACATTTTGTAAGCTGTGGTTTATTCTGAGAAAATGTTTTCTTTATTTATTATTATTTATTGCTAAAAACAAGTACAGTAGAACCTCTTTAATCCGGCACGTTTGGGACTCGAAGCTTGCCGGATTAAAGGAAATTCCGGACTATGGAGGTTATTTATAAAAATACAGGAGTCGTATAAAAAAATAACACAATTTGTACAAGAAACTTTTACTGTATGTATTTATTATTTAAACAATATAAATCAATATATAAGTACAGGAGAAATATTAAAATGCATTTTTTAAGTACAGTACATGATGAAATAAATTTGAATACAGTATGAAATACAGTACAGTACTGTACTATTCAAGGTTTTTAGCAACAGCACTGGTAGATGGCTGGAAAAAAGATCTAATATCTACTTGCTTCTTACGACTTGTATTTTTTTTATTTAAAAAATCATTTTTCATTATATGCAACTTCATAACTTCAACCATACTGTATTGTTTATTTGACTCAGCAAATTTTACAAACGTGTAAAAAAGCGTACTGAGTTTACAAACTCAGAGCGTGACGCTTTGTGGCTCTTGAGTGTCGGCGGTAGCTGTCGGGTTGCTCACTTTACAATGTTCATGGTGAAGGCAATTCTAAATTTTTGTCTATTGCCGTTGATGGCGGATTATAGACGATTCCGGACTATAGAATGCCGGATTAAGGTTTTACTGTACAATAAATCTTATCCTATCTTATTTCCTAATACCCGCATAGGTCTAGCCTGTGTGAGGGTATGAGTTGGTTTATTTTATTTATTCTATTTTTTTTTACCCCTAATTTGTGTACGTTGCAATCTGTTCAATTCAGAACAATAAGCAACCCCATGACTTAATGAGATGAAGATGATAATGTATGATGGGTAAATGATGTGTAGTCTTGTACTGATTCAGGCCGACCATTCCTGAGAGAGTATGGTTAATTGATCCCCAACCATCAAAGTACACCGGTAAACACTGTCTATCATTCAAATCTGTATAAAAGTAACTACCTTCGCTAGGATTTGAACCAGGAACCTTCGTCTCCGAAAATCAGCTCTTAAACAGCTAATTTTGGCGACGACTTTACCTCTAGACCATCTCGGTGGGTATTTATTCTATTACCTATAATAATAGTCGTTTATATTTACACTAAATTTACATAAAAGAAAAGAAACAAAAAAATAAAACAAAATTTCCTAACATAAATAAATACAAAAAAAAAACATAATAGTATAAAAAATAAATTAAAAAAATAAAAATAAAATGTCATATAATTGCATAGGATGAAGCAGACTTTGGATGACAATGTTAACAAAAAATCTTTAGCTGACACAAGAGGAAGAGCAATTAGTTTGAATATATAATAGAACTAATTAAATCCTCAGACTGCCCTCTCCCTTAATTTATCAGCCAGTTGGTTACTTTTCTTTTGTATATGAAGAGTTACATCAGTATTTCGGGTAGCCTCTGGTAAATTAAGGTATTTGATTGAGGCTATATAATGTGTTGCAGTTCTGTTAATGGTTTTATGCAATCTAGGGGCTTGATATCCAATATTATAACCCTTATAAGAATAAATGTGACCTGTAATATTGCCTATTATTTAATTACATGACTAGAAATGTTTGATTTACTGTAATTACCAGCTACCTTATTCCATAGGAACAAAATTTTCTACGAATGAATCACCTTCTTTACTATCGGTGTCACCGACGTCTTCACTATCAGTCTCACTAGTACCTACCTAACTGTTTCCTGTTTTTACTAGGTGTCAACAAAACTGTTAAAGAATAGCTTCTTCACATCTTTAATTTCCTTCTTTATTTTTTAAATTGTGGAAAGAGAAACACTGCAGTAGTTAACCACTCGCTCATGGCTTTTGTTAAGAGGCAGGGAAAGGCAGTTTTGTTTAACTTCAACTTCACATCATGGCACTGCATATTAGATTTCATTCATCACTGTGAATAGTTTGTCCACGTTTTCGAGAAAGTAACATTTCTGTTTACGGTAACAAACAGTTATATTCATATAGTTAACGTACAAAAGGTTCCGCGATATACTGTATGTGTTCTGGGTATAACATACGAGGTGTGGCTATTAAATAACGAGACTGACGTTGTAAAAAATGTTATTTTAATTTTATACATAATCACTTCTGCCCATAACAGACAGGTGGAGTGTCAAATTATTTACACTCAATCTGTTAGTTGCAGGTCTAAAATACATAGTTCTGTTTCTTATCACATGGTCAGCCAATTAAATGACTGAATCATTTAAGAACAGAAGAGGTAGAGGTGTAAAAGACACTTATCAGAGTTATCTCCTCTGAAAGTAATGAATTTCATTATACAGCCAGACCCTGTGGTGAAGGAAGTGAAGTTGTCATTTGCAGAGTGGAAAATATGTGCTTTTCAGAGGGCCCGGCATGCTGATAAGCGTACTTTTCCACTCAGTGAGGAAGGCAATGGTAAACCACCTCACTCCTCGTTTTACTTAGTAAAACCTCTACAGGTTCAAACCAGCCTACAGGCTGATGACCTAAACAACAACACATAATCACTTATTGTCACCTTCAATATACACTCCTTCTCTATCCATACAATGCTCCATGTGAATTTTCCATTGTTGGAAACAGTGCTGGAAGTCATCTTCGGTCAGCTCCTTCAGGACAGTGTCGCTTTCACTTTTACAGCTTCCACAGACTCGAATCTTGTCCCTTTTAATGCAGGTTTCACCTTAGGGAACAGGTAGAAATCACCCGGTGCAAGATCCGGTGAATAAGGTGGATGTTCTAACACTGAGATGCTGTAATGGCTAGGAACCTCTTGACAGATAACGCGTAATGAGCTGGTGCATTGTCTTGGTGGAGAACCCATGATTTGTCCTTCCACATTTCGGGGCGTTTTTTCCTTATTCTTTGACATAGTTTAGAAACAACCTCACGGTAGTAATATTGATTAATTGTTTGACCTTCAGGAACCCAGTGAAGGTACGCAATCCCATGGATATCAAAAAAACAAACATCATTGCTTTAAATTTTGACTTGCTCATGCGAGATTTTTTGTTTCTCGGTGAAGTTTGGCTTTTCCAGTGGATTGATTGGTGCTTCGTTTCCGGATCATAAGTAAAAAACCACGTTTCATCACATGTTATTATCGTTTCAAAAAAATTTAGGTCATTTTCAATCGCGTACAAACATTTATGAGCGGCATGTGTCCTGAAGGAGCTGACAGAAGATGACTTCAAACAATGGAAAATTCGCATGGAGCGTTGTAGGGATAGAGAAGGAGTGTATATTGAAGGTGACAATAAGTGATTATGTATAAAATTAAAATTAAATTATTTATAACGTCAGTCTCTTTTATTTAATAGCCACACCTCGTACATTTTGTAAGCTTTGGTTTATTCCGAGAAAATGTTTTCTTTATAAACCTTATAAGAAATAAATGTGGCCTGTAATATTGCCTATAGCTTAATTACATGACTAGAAATGTTTGATTAACTGTAATTAGGCTACCAGCTGCCTTATTCCATTGGAACGAAACTTTCTACAAATGAATCACCTTCTTTACTATCAGTATTAGTCTCACTGGTATCTACCTAACTGTTTCAATTTTTTACCAGTTTCAGCAAATCTGTTGAAAAATAGCGCTCCAGTGCACACAGCCGTAGCTACCGTTTCACCAGACGTACTGTAAGTTTATACATAGGACTTAGTTTAAGTAAGTAAACAAATAATCTTGTACCAATTGCTTAAGTTTTCATTATCAAATTTTTGTAATTATTTGGTTATTTTATTATAAGTAATTTAATGGTATAGTCACTTGAGTCACGAGTTTGAAACGAGGGGAAAAGGGGGAAAAGCATCAGTGCGCATGCGTGACTGCTTTAATTTCAGTATGACAAACATAACAACTTATAACGGGTGTTTCAAAAAAGACGCACTTCGAAGTTTGAGAACGCTAATTTATTACATTAAGTAATTACAAATTATACGGTATGAAATTATTACCTTTATAACATTCAGATTACCTTTAAAACTTCACAATAAATTTTCAAAATGACTTCCTCTGCTTGTAATGCAAGTTCGGACACGTTTCATAACATTTGCAGCCACTTTTCCCAGTGTTTGCTCATTAATGTTAGTAAACTCACTTTCAATATTAGCCTTCAATTCCTCAATTGTACGAGGATTGTTTTTAAAAAGCTTACTCTTTAAATTCCCCCAAAGAAAAAAATCCGCAGGAGTAAGATCTGAAAATCTTGGTGGCCACAATCCTGTTGATATCACACGATAGCCAAAAAATTCTCGTAACATATTCAGCGTTTCAGTAAAAGTATGGCACGTTGCGTTATCCTGCTGAAACCAACAATCTCGATCGTGTAATTCTAACAACGCTATAAATTGTTCAATTAAGTTGCGGTACACCACACCATCTACAGATATGTCAAAAAATAAAGGCCCAACAATACGACGCCGGGAGATCGCACACCAAACACCAATTTTACGTGCGTGTAGTGGACGTTCATGAAATGTGTGAGGATTATGAGCGCTCCATATTCGGCAGTTTTGGTTGTTGATGTAATCATCCAAGTGGAACCATGCTTCGTCACTGAAATAAACACGATCCAATATTTCAACACTGTTGTCATTAACAACAGAACGTATCCACTGACAGTACTGTATACGTTTCCCATGGTCAACTTCTTTCAGTTCATGAACAACACCGATGCGGTAAGGATGCAGATTTAATTTTTTTGTAGCCCTTAAAGCAGAAGATAGTAATAATCCAGCCTGTGAAGATAACTTTCGAAGTGATTTGCCGGGTGAGGTAGTCAAACATTGTTTCACATCGTCCAAAACTTGTTCTGTTAACACTGATGGTCGACCTGTGCTTTTCCGATCCTGTATACTGCCAGTCTCACGAAATTTATTAATCAGACGCGATATTGTAGTGTTATTAGGTACTTCAGAATTGGGATAGCACTAGTACATGTCAGTAATACACAATGGATCAACAATAAGTACCGTAGTGCCAACTGTTATTTGGGGGAAACAAATATTCCCTATGCAGAAAATATTAACCCTTAAACTTCGAAGTGCATCCTTTTTGAAACACCCGTTACTATACCCAGAGCATAGCCTATACAGTGTATTGCGGAACCTTTTTAAGGTTAATGGAATGAATATAACTGTTTGTTACCGTAAAAAGAAATGTTAGTTTTTCGAAAATGTGGGCAGACTATTCACAGTGCTGAACGAAGTCTAATACGCATTGTAATAAAATGATGTGAAGTTGAAACTAAACAAAAATACCTTTCACTGCCTTTTAACAAGAGCCATGAGCAAGTGGCTAACTACTGTGATGTTTTTCTTCCCACGACAGAAGGAAATTAAAGACATGAAGAAGCTATTTTTCAACAGTTTTGTTGACACCAGGTAAAAAAAGGAAACGATTAGATATATACTAGTGAGACTGATAGTGAAGACACCGGTGACAGCGATAGTAAAGAAGGTGATTCATTCATAGTAAATTTTGATCCAGTGCAATAAGGTAGATGGTTACAGTAAATCAAACATTTTCTAGTCATGTAATTAAGCTGTTGGCAATATTTATATAAGAAAACATTATCTTGGAATTAACCACAGCTTACAAAATGTATGTAGAAAATACACGGTAGTGAAATGTATGAGTAGTGTCTCACTGTTGAGGTTGGCAGCACTGTAAATATAACATTTCCCTTCCTCATAGCCCATCCATATGCAAAAGGTAATCTCGTGACTTCAGTATCTGTAGTAATTATAAAATTTACAGGGCTAAATAAATATTTGTTTGTAATTTTAAACTGTAGTATAATAATTATTTAATTTACTTAGATCCCAAAACTGACCTTACAGTTAAGTGTGAAAATAATTATTAATAAATTAAAAATAACTGGTGAGTGGCATGTTTAACTATCGCTAAACTTTTAGATAATTACTAATAAATTAAATAGTAATTTAATTACAAATGAAAATGAAAATTAGGAAGTCTAAAATTATAAAAATTTAACAAGTTGGAGAACATAAATATAAAATTAGGAAGTTTTTTCAACAGGATAATAATGAAACTGTAACCAAACCAAGAACTGGTCTTGTATAAGGTATAAAAAAAGACTCCATACTGATTGGAGAGAGATGTAAGACCACTTTTTATCTAATATAAAAACAGAACGTGGAGAATCTAACCTGACACAGAATGGATATTTGCCAAAAAAGGGAAGTAGGTATTATCTCAAAATTATTTTTAATTATTAAATTGAATTTTTGCCAAAACATTCGATTGTTAATTAACTATATAAAGAAGAGAATACCTTTTAAGACATTATGTAAAAAAAAAACGTTTAAACAATTAACGATATTAAATTATTAACAGTTTAGGTTAGGTGCGATGTTAGGCCTATTTTATTTTCACGTGAAGGTAATTTTACATTATCTTAAAAAGTCTGGTGTATGAATTTTATGTAAAGCAGTATTTCATTTTCAAATCTTAATGCAGCAGAACGTCAATAATCCGGATTTTCGAAATGAACTTTAATAAAAGCCCCGGTAGATGTGTTCACTGTAAAATATTTGCTACAATCGGCTATACTTCACAATCATGTTTACAAAAGAGAAAGAAGCGGATTAAAAAACAAATCATTTATATAAATTACGCAGTAAAAGTTTTAGTATTAAAGAAAAAATTACTTTATTGTATGTCTTACTTAACGTACAGGAAATTTAGGTCCGCAACCGAATACAAAAGTACTGTAAAGACACATAACGCCACTTGCGCGCACTCTGTCGTGAACGGCGAGTATTAGTAGTTTTGGCGCTTTTATGCAAATGCATATACAGAGTGTTCTGAAAAAAGTTTTCGAATTCAGGGCGGATTCCCCGCAACAAAATAAGAAAAAATCTGGTGTGAAACACTCACACAACTTTCTCTTGCTAATGCAAATAATTAGCAATAAACCTAACATTAGTAATAAAACATTAGAAATAAACAAAAAAACTAACCTCAATAAACATAACCTAATTTTAATCCTGAGTGAAAGACGCAAAAAGAAAATCAACCTCAGTTTGGCTTAAAAATACGGAAAATTACTCTTTCACACTAAACTACTCTCAGTAGAGAAAAATGCTCTAATTAAAAGGTGTACATCTTTTAATTTTCTATTAATTCGATTATATACACTTTTGTCATAAAATGTATACTAAGGCTGAATTCTTTAAAAAAATCGATTTTTCACACGTTTTCGTGAGAAAAAACAGAAAATCGCTAATTACCGCTAAACTAAGCGTTATAAAAAATTTTTTGGAAATTAAAGTTGCAGAATTTTAAATTCTCTACATTTTTTATTATATAAATTTTTGCGCTATAATACATATTAAAACCGTAATCTTAAAAAAAAACACTTTTTTTTACGTGAAAACAGCCTCACCAAGAATTTCAGCAAACATAACACCTACCCTATCTTGTAGAGAATAAAAAATTGAGTAAACAAGGCGATTTGAAAAACAATCGTAAACCACTACCGGACCCGACACGAACATTTTCATCAAACTCGGTCAACCGGAAGTAGTAGTTTATTCGTGTATTTTTTCACTTTTTTACGATTTTCTCAAAAACCGGTCCTACA
Organism: Catonia carolina; assembly: GCA_035578175.1. Classification (NCBI taxonomy): domain Eukaryota; kingdom Metazoa; phylum Arthropoda; class Insecta; order Hemiptera; family Achilidae; genus Catonia; species Catonia carolina. The sequence goes on along the minus strand of JAQMRL010000046.1, from coordinate 128,727 downwards.
ATTTTTTTTTAAATCGCCTAGTTTACTCAATGTTTTATTCTCTACAAGATAGGGTAGGCGCCATGTTTGCTGAAATTCTTGGCGAGACCATTTTTACGTAAAAAAAGTGTTTTTTTTTTATGATTACGGCTTTAATATGTATTATAGCGCAAAAATTTATATAACAAAAAATGTAGAGAATTTAAAATTCTACAACTTTATTTTTTTTGTATAACGCTTAGTTTAGCAGTAATTAGCGATTTTCTGTTTTTTCTCACGAAAACGTGTAAAAAATCTATTTTTTTAAGATTTCGGCCTTAGAATGCATTTTACGACAAAAGTGTATATAATAAATTTTATAGTACATAAAAAGATCTACAACTTTTATTTAAAGCATTCTTCACTACAGAGCCTAGTTTAGCGTGAAAGAGTGATTTTCCGTATTTTTAAGCCAAACTCAGGTCGATTTTCATTTTGAGTGTTTTACTCATGATTAAAATTAGGTTATGTTTTTTGAGGTTAGTTTTTTGTTTATTTCTAATGTTTTATGACGAATGTTACATTATATTGTTAATTATTTGCACTGGGGCAAGAGAAAGTTGTGTGAGTGTTTCACACCAGATTTTTTGATGTTATTTTGAAACTTTCGAGTTTTTGAGTTAAATAACAATTTTTGTTGTTGTTTAGGTCATCAGCCGAAAGGCTGATTTGAATCTGTAGAGGTTTTACCAAGTAAAACAAGGAGTGAGGTGGTTTACCATTGCGTTCCTCACTGAATGGAAAAGTACACTTATCAGCATGCCGGGCTCTCTGAAAAGCACATATTTTCCACTCTGCAAATGACACGTTCACTTCATTCACCACAGAGTGTGGCTGTATAATGAAATTCATTACTTTCAGACGAGATAACTCTGTTTAGTGTCTTTTACACCTTTACCTCTTCTCTTCTTAAATGATTCAGTCATTTAATTGGCTGACCATGTGATAAGAAACAGAACTATTTATTTTAGCCCTGCAATGGACAGATTGAGTGTTAATAAATTGATGCTCCACCTGTCTGTTAAGGGCAGTATATAACATGTAATAGGTACATTTTATAAATGTTTCTTAGAAAAACCCGGAGAATCCGAACTTTCTGACGATCCGAACGGGGTTCGGTCCCGATTAGTTCGGATTAGCGGGGTTGGACTGTATTTTGAAACTTTCGAGTTTTTGAGTTAAATAAAAATGTTTACCTTTAGTTAAACTTAGAGTTTTCGAGCCTTCAGTTGGTGATAATAATCCATTACACGTAGCATCACCAGATTGGGCGACGTCATAAGAACCACCCCGTGATGCAACTTTACCGTAGACGAAACATCGGTACCGATCTTCATCACCAGTAACCATTTGATGTTTCAATAAACCAACCAAGTATCTGGTAGATCCATCTTTCCACCATGCTAAGCATACTAGTTCTTCCACTAGAAACAACACCAAAACAAAAAAAAGCAATACATTAATATTATCATTAAAGACAAAACTCACAATTAGTTCATTGTACCGTCTGTCTACTATAACTTGATGGCCTCCGGCAAAAAGGATTGTAATATCATTCCAGAAAACATATCTATACTATTTTTCAAGACTGATGAGGTCTGAACGTATGCATTGCCCCCTAACCACTTCATACCTAGCCAATGGCTTGCCAGCAACGTTGCCAATACCTGCTACTCCTCCTCCTCCTCCTTCTGCTCCTCCTCCTCTCCTTCTGCTTCTCCTCCTTCCCCTCCTCCTTTTGCTTCTCTTCCTCCTCCTCCTCCTGCTTCTCCTCCCCTCCTCCTTTTGCTTCTCTTCCTCCTCCTTCTCCTTCTGCTTCGCCTTCTCTTCCTCCTTCTGCATCTCCTGCTTCTTCTTCTCCTTCTTCTCCTCCTTCTGCGTCTCCTGCTTCTTCTTCTCCTCCTCCTCTTTCTTTGTCTCCTGCTTCTTTTCCTCCTTCTTCTGCGTCTCCCTCTGCTTCTTCTGCGTCTCCTCCTCCTCCTTGCAGCTGAAGAAGGAGGAGAAGACACAGCGCTGTGTCAATACCTCTTGTATACCTTGGACAATTAGAATTGGCACAAGCAGCTTCGGTGTTTATCTACTCCTTTCTTCGCCACCACGCCATGCAACGACGGTACAGTCACAAAAGTATACAATCGCTACTGTAATGTGCGACTCAAGCTCAGTCACTACGCTTTGTTTTCACTATTGTTATTAATAATCTGTCAGACATAATTATGTGACTAATTTGGGATCCCTAATTTGTTTTCACATATGGTTTTTTGTTCATTATACACTAAATATATTCACCTCAATTTGTTCAGTTGCGTCCGTCTGTAGTTTAGTGAGTTTTTGCAGTTTAGTTCTTGTAATTTATAATTTAAATTTTTACTGAGACAAATTAAATACATATTTTAAAATGAAATAATTATTTGTATGTTTACTAACATACAAATAATTACTTAAAAATGACTTGCCAGCAACGTTGCCAATACCTGCTTCTCCTCCTCCTCCTCCTCCTGCTCCTCTTCCTCTCCTTCTGCTTCTCCGCCTCCTCCTCCTCCTCTTTCTGCTTCTCCCCTACTCCTGCTGCTTCTCCTTTCCTCCTCCTTTTGCTTCTCTTCCTCCTCCTTCTGCTTCTCCTCCCCTTCTCCTTCTGCGACTCCTGCTTCTTCTTCTCCCCTCCTCCTTTTTCTTCTCTTCCTCCTCCTTCTGCTTCTCCTCCCCTTCTCCTTCTGCTTCGCCTTCTCTTCCTCCTTCTGCATCTCCTGCTTCTTCTTCTCCTTCTCCTCCTCCTTCTGCGTAATATTGTTGAAAAACGTTGAAAGAAAGAGGAATAGAAGAAGGAGGAGGAGGAGGATAAGGAGGAGAGCAGGAGGAGGAGGAGTTACAGTTATAATTGTATGTTAATGTTTTTGTGTTTCAACGTTGAAAAAAGGTTGTAGGCATTTGCGAACATTAAAATTTGTAAACCTTGTTGAAAGAATAGGTTATGGATATACTTTATGTGTAACTGTGTGTACACGTAGAGCAAGAGTTGTGCCAGTTCAAATTGTCCACAGTATAGCTCTGTTAAATAATTCGTCAGCCATTTTTTTGGTCTTTCAATAACAATTATAACCTATAAACATACAATCAGCTGATTATATTATAAATGATTGCGTGTTAACGTGCTCTATAAATTGTTGTGTTCAGTACGAGATGCAAGACGAGAGTGAACTATTGCGGCTGTTATACGCATGCGCGCGTAATGTTTGTCAGGTACAATCTGACAACGCTGGAAAACGTTCTGATTGGTCTAAACGTGTGGAACAGCAGAGCTCATCAACTGTGAAAAGCATATTAATTGTTTTTTTAAGCAACTGAAAATTCTTGAAACATCTTAACTGATTGCGGAGAAAAATGTACCTAAGTAAGAAAAACAAAAATTTTGGGAAAACAGATTCAAAGTTACAGTTAGTGATATTAGTGGATTGGAGCAGCGTAAGAAGAGGAGGCATCTTGATCACTCTTCTAAAAACAACAGATAACATCGTGAGCTAACCTACAACAGCAGCTGGCAATATTAATACAACGTTATTGCTAGGCAACCACAAAAAGGAACAATTAATTATAAATGGAGACCCAGTAGAAGAAGGAGGAGAAGACACAGAAGAAGGAAGAGGAGAAGCAGAAGAAGGAGAAGAAGAAGCAGGAGACAGAGAAAGAGGAGGAGGAGAAGAATCAAATGGAGGAGGAGAAGAAGCAGGAGACAAAGCAAGAGGAGGAGAAGCAGCAGAAGGAGGAGGAGGAGAAAGAGACACAGAAGAAGCAAAAGAGACGCAGAAGAAAGAGGAGAAGAAGACACAGAAGAAGCAAAGGGAGACGCAGACGAAAGAGGAGAAGGAGAAGAAGAAGCCGGAAACGCAGAAGACGGAGGAGGAGGAGGAGGAGGAGGAGAAGCAGAAGAAGGAAGAGGAGGAGGAGGAGAAGCAAAAGAAGGGGAAGAGGAGGAGAAGAAGCAAAAGAAGGAGGAGAAGGAGAAGCAGGAGACACAGAAGGAAGAGGTGGTGAAGCAGAAGGAGGAGGAGGAGGAAAAGCCGAAGAAGGAGGAGGTGGAGGTGGAGGAGGAGGAGGAAAAGGGAATAATTGTAATGAGTTTAAAGGAAGTTTGTTTATAATTCATTATAACCAGAACACGAAAGAACCTGGAATAACCGTTACAATATTTTTACCGGTGTTATACTTTCGATGTATCTATAAAAACGATCGTCTTCTCTTTATTAAGTATCGTTTTCTGAAAACAGGTTTTAATTTAAAAAATAAAATCATTCATTAACAATAATTCTTTTTAAAGTTTTTACTTAAAAAAAATATAAAAAATAAACTTACCAGAACTCTCAGAATTATGTACATCAGGACATGCTTGGTATCTCAATAGTAATCTAGAATCTTCAGTACACGCATCTGCTCTGGATACAGGAACCCTAGATCAAAAACAATTCTGTACTGAATAGCATAACACTTCTCTTATAACTTACCATGACGAATCAAATTAAAAATATTTTTATAAAAATCTGGTATGAAACACTCACACAATTTTCTGTTGCCAATGCAAATACAGTAGTCTCTCAGAAATACGGACTAATGTGGCGGACGGCCGGTCCGGATTTCGAAAAATCCGGATTTCCCGGAGGTTGGCAATTTCGTCTTTATGGCGAATAATTATGACAATAAGCATTAACGTTTATCTGCTAATATAAGAGTGAGCTTCTGAAAAAACTTTAAAACACTGTAGGTCTAATAAATTACAGTACGCTACTGGTACTGTAATTATTCAATATACGAAGCACAAACATTGACTAAACTTAACGCTATTGTACCGTAATAAGATTCGATTGCACTCTTTGTAAGATTTGCAAGTTACGGATTTCAAACATGTAACAAAATGTGTCATGTATGTCTCAATTATAAAGTAATTATAATTATATAGAGTAATTATAGTAGGTACCAATTCATTAAAAAACCAAGTCTTAAAAATTGTAGAATTCATCCATGCTTTTTGTTGGTTTGTATACCAAAGTGGCAACACATCGTCTTTCTTTAAATTTTTAAAAGCTCTGGGTTTTCTTGATTTTCCTATTAATGTTAACCTAAGTTTATGACTGCCAGTCACATTGCTACAAGCCAACACCGTAACCTGTTCCTTGCTTTTTTTATAGCCCGAGGCTGAAGCTTCTTTTTTGGATGCGAGAGTTTTTGTAGGCAACATTTTATAGTTCAGACCAGTCTCGTCGCAATTATACAGCTGGTCACCGGAAATTCCTTCTTCGTCAAGAATTTTAAAAAGTAAGGTCTTAAATTCAGGAACAGCGTCTTTGTTCGCCGATAAAGTTTACCCACTGATTTCATCGGGCCAATCCCATGAAAACTTTTTACTGGTTGTTAATTTAAAAGTTGTAAATTTTCAGAAAATAAAGTAAAAAAAAATCATCGTCCGGACTATCCGGAGTCCGGACTAGCGCGATCGGATTTTTGAGAGTCTACTGTATAACCTAACCTACGACCAATATAACATAAAATTAGTAATAAAACATTAGAAATAAACAAAAACCTATCCTTAATAAAATTAACCTAATTTTAATCATGAGTGAAAGACGCAAAAAGAAAATCAACCTCAGTTTAGCTTAAAAATACGGAAAATCACTCTTTCACGCTAAACTAAGCCCTGTAGAGAAAAACTCTTTAAAAAAAGTTGTACATCTTTTAATTTCTTATAAATTTGATTATATACACTTTTGTCGTAAAATGCATACTAAGGCCGAAATCTAAAAAAAATCGATTTTTCACACGTTTTCGTGAGAGAAAACAGAAAATCGCTAATTACCGCTAAACTAAGCGTTATAAAAAAAAATGTTTGAAATAAAAGTTGTAGGATTTTAAATTCTCTACAACTTTAATTACATACATTTTTTCGCTAAAATGCATATTAAAGCCGCAATCTTAAAAAACAAATTTTTTTACGTGAAAACAGTCTGACCAAGAATTTTAGCAAACATGGCGCCTACCCTATCTTGTAGAGCATAAAAAATGCAGTAAATCAGGCGATTTTAAAAAAAATCGTAGGACCAGTTTTTGAGAAAATCGCAAAAGAGTGAAAAATTATACGAACAAACTACTACTTCCGGTTGACCGATTTTGATGAAAATGTTCGTGTCGGGTCCGGTAGTGGTATGTAACTTTTTTCAAGTTTCAAGTTCGTACGATGTTCCGTTCTTGAGATATTCTGTTCACATACACACACACACACACACACACACACACACACACACACACACACACATACACACACACGCGCACACACAGACACACACACACCAATCGCTAAAAACATGTTTTTTGAGTTTAGAAGGTCTGAAAACGTGTAGATCCGGTGAAAACTCGATTTGTTAAACTTGACATGAAAACAATACTTTCCTTCCTATATATTCACATAGGCAAGAGAAAGTAAAAATTAAAAGATCGTTGTGTACTCGCATACTTAAACAAATTCAGCAGGCCTGAAATTTATTCTGTATAGATACTGAAGTCACGAGATTGCCTTTTGCGTTTGGATGGGTTGTGAGAAAGGGAAGTGAAATTTTGATAGTATTATTTATTTATTTAGCGTATGGCTTTTCAAGACATTTAAAAAATCAGCATCATAATTGTTATATATTGGGATCAAATATGACCCTCTGTCTAATCGATCTGTCTAAATATGTACATACAGATTAACAAGACATTGGAAAAGCAACATTATCCCTAAATAGACTAAATAGCCGATACACGATATGAACCCGTTGCTACATGATACAAACAGTCCTTTTAAGGACTTACCGACAAAAAATCTCGGACCTTTAGTTCGAATTTGCCATTTGAACATTTTGATAGTGCTGCCAACCTTAACAGTGGACACTACTCGTACATTTCACTACCGTGCAGTTTCTACATACATTTTGTAATCTGTGGTTTAATCCGAGAAAATGTTCATCATTATCCTTATAAGAAATAAATGTGACCTGTAATATTGCCTATGGCTTAATTACACGACTAGAAATATTAGATTTACTCTAATTACCAGCTACCTTGTTGCATTCGAACAAATTTTCTACGAATTTATCGCCTTGTTTACTATCGCTGTCACCGGTGTCTTCACTATCAGCCTAACTAGTATCTATCCAACCACTACCTATTTTTTAACAGGTGTCAACAAAACTGTTAAAGGATTTCTTCTTCACGTCTTAAATTTCTTTCTTTATTTTTCGAATTGTGCAAAGAGAAACATCACAGTAATTAGCTACTTGCTCATGGCTTTTGTTATGAGGCATTGAAAGGCATTTTTGTTTAGTTTCAACTTCACAGCATTTTATTACACTGCATATTAGATTTCGTTCAGCACTGTGAATAACTAATGACTGAATAATTTAAGAACAGAAGAGGTAGAGGTGTAAAAGACACTAATCAGAGTTATCTCCTCTGAAAGTAATAAATTTTTTTTTGCGCCCTGGAGACTCCAGGAGGAGTATAGGACATGTCAGCTATAACACCTGAAATATATACAAAAATTACACAATGTATCACTACTATCAAGAAAGAAATTCTTGTACGCTATAAAAAGTTTCACCGATCAAGTAATTTTTCAGATTCCTATTAAAGGAATTCAAATCCTCACATTTTAAAAATTGGGTTAATTTATACATGAATTTTCTCCCTGCATAAGTAGTTTTTTGTTCAAACAATTTTGTGGAGTGATTAGCCACATAATAATAATTTCTGTTTCTCGTGTTATGATTGTGAACATTGAAATTCCGCATAAAATTATTTTGCCTAACATACATAATCACCTGAAAAATGTAGAGAGAGGGAACTGTAAGCAATTTAAGCTCCTTAAATAGTGGTGTGGATGAGGTTAGCTGGTTAGCTCCCACCATACACCTAATAGCTTTCTTTTGAATTTTAAAAACCATAGGGTTTTTCATTCATATTATATTTATATTTTATATTTATATTTTTCTATTCATATTACCCATGCTAGAATTAACCCATACTAAGATACCATAACGGATATGAGACAGAATGAGGCCATGATAAGCTGCGATTAGTAATTTTTTATCATTTAATCTGGCAATTTGTTTTAGTGCAAATACCCCAGATGATATTTTACAACAAACTTGATTGGTATAGAAGTGCCAAGACAAACTCATTATACAGTTGGACCCTGTGGTGGACGAAGTGAAGGTGTCATTTGCAGAGTGAAAAATATGTGCTTTTCAGAGGGCCCGACATGCTCATAAGCGTACTTTTCCATTCAGTGAGGAAGGAAAAGGTAAACAACCTCATTTAACGTTTTACCTAGTAAAACCTCTACAGGTTCAAACCAGCCTTTCGGCTGATCACCTAAAAACAACAAAATCTTTTCCACCTGTACTGTACCTGTCCTGTTGTTAAAAGGTTCAGTCATATAATTGGCAGACTATGTGATAAGAAACAGAACTATTTTGTTGTTGCCCTGGAACCAACAGATCGAGTGCAAATAACTAACCTTGCCTCTTATCAAATAATAATGCTTTAAAGAGCTGAGTGGATTTTTGCAGAGAATATTATAATTTTTACTTTCTCTTGCCTATATGAATATAGGAAGGAAAGTATTGTTTTCATGTCGATTTTAAGAAATCGAGTTTTCACCGGATCTACACGTTTTCAGACCCCCTGAACCCAAAAAAACATGTTTTTAGCGATTGGTCTATGTGTGTGTCTGTGTGTTTCTGTGAACAGAATATCTCAAGAACGGAACATCGTACGAACTTCAAACTTGAAACTCAAGTTACATACCACTACCGGACCCGACTCAAACATTTTCATCAAAATCGGTCAACTGGAAGTAGTAGTTTATTCGTGTAATTTTTCACTTTTTTGTGATTTCCTCAAAAACTGATCCTACGATTTTTTTAAAAATCGCCTGGTTTACTAAACGTTTTATGCTCCACAAGATAGGGTAGGCGCCATGTTTGCTGTAGCCTAAATCTCGGTGAGGCTGTTTTCAAGTAAAGAATTGGTTTTTTAAGATTACGGCTTTAATATGCATTTGAGGGCAAAAATTTACATAATAAAAGTTGTAGAGAATTTAAAGTTCTACAACTTTTATTTAAAACATTTTATCGTATAACGCTTAGTTTAGCGGTAATTAGGGATTTTATGTTTTTTCTCACGAAAACGTGAGAAAAATCGATTTTTTTAAGATTTCGGGCTTAGTATGCATTTAACGACAAAAGTGTATATAGTCAAATTTATAGGAAATTAAAAGATCAACAACTTTCATTTTAAACATTTTTCTCTACAGAGCCTAATTTTGCGTGAAAGAGTGATTTTCCGTATTTTTAAGCCAAACTGAGGTTGATTTTCATTTTGCGTCTTTCACTTATGATTAAAATTAGGTCATGTTTATTGAGGTTAGTTTTTTGTTTATTTCTAATGTTTTATTACTAATGTTAGGTTATATTGGTCATTATTTGCATTGGCAAGAGAAGGTTGTGGGAGTGTTTCACGCCAGATTTTTTTTTAATAAAGTAGTAACATTTATTGGTATTTTTAAATTTTATTTGGTTGAAAGTAAATTTTATAATAGGTATTGCAAACTTAAATTTCAAACATAATTTTGCCAGGATTTTTTCTGTATTTATAAATTTATTTCTTGAAAAATTTAATCTGTGATCCCTTAAAATAATTAATTAACGATCTTGTATAATAGTTTGTATCCTGCATAGTGTTTTAGTGAGCTGAGGGGAGTTTTTTTGGTGGAGAATAGTGTAATTTTTCTAACTTAGGAATAGTATTCCTAAGTTAATATCCTAAGTTATTGGTTTTTAGTAAATTTTATAATTTTGTAAATTTTAATTATTTAGAATTGTAAATTTTATAACTAGATTTGTTTCAGTAAGCTGTGTAATAAAAATTGTTAAAAATATTTTGAGTAATAATTACTAATCAATAAAATTTATATATAGGATGATCTGCCCATAACAGACAGGTGGAGTGTCAAATTATTTACACTCAATCTGTTTGTTGCAGGGCTAAAATAAATAGTTCTGCTTCTTATCACATGGTCAGCCAATTAAATGACTAGAACATTTAAGAACAGAAGAGGTAGAGGTGTAAAAGACACTAATCAGAGTTATCTCCTCTGGAAGTAATGAATTTCATTATACAACCAGACCCTGTGATGAATGAAGTGAAGGTGTCATTGCAGAGTGAAAAATATATCCTTTTCAGAGGGCCTGGCATGCTGATAAGCATACTTTTCCACTCAGTGAGTTGTGGCAATGGTAAACCACCTCACTCCTCTTTTTACTTAGTAAAACCTCTGCAGGTTCAAACCAGCTTTTTGGCTGATGACCTAAACAACAACATAAGATGATACAAAACTATACGGCAATCTCTTGGGATCTCACATTCTACAGCTAAAAATAAGAAAAAAAGTTCATATAAACATATGCCTGAAAACCCTTAGTTAGCGTGTTACAGCTAGCGAAAAATTTCACCTACAACTCTGTACCCTCGGTGAAGTAAGGCCGTATAAAAATGTTCAAGGTAGTAACAAAGATACAATTACGATTGTTTCTTATGTTTCTTAATCTGAAAAATTGAATAAAATTGGTTACAGAGCTGTAAATGCAATACTTTCAGAAATATCTTACATAAAACACAAGAATCGGTGATAAAAACACAAGTAACAGCTGATCAGCTGTTACTCCCAACCTACATATTAGTTAATATTTTGTGAAGTTAAGAATGCGCGTTTTATGTGCGTCTGTTTTAATTTTAAATAAAGCGAAATTTCAATATCTATTATTCATTTTTTTCCTGAGTAATTCACATAAATCTTTTCAGAATTAAATTTTCTACGAATTTTCTAAAGAAAAAATACACCTTTATTTACCATTTATGGAAGTAATCTTACGTTAAACACACTAATGTGTGATTTCTTTGCACCGATTCTTGTGTTTTATGTAAGATATCTCTGAAAGTATTGCATTTACAGCTCTGAAACCAATTTTATTCAATTTTTCAGATTAATAAACATAAGAAACAATCGTATTTGTATCTTTGTAACTACGTTTATCATTTTTATACGGCCTTACTTCACCGAGCGTACAGAGTTCTAGGTGAAATTTTTCGCTAGCCGTAACTCGCTAACTAAGCGTTTTCAGGCATATGTTTATATGAACTTTTTTTCTTATTTTTAGCTATAGAATGAGATCCCAAGAGATTGCTGTATAGTTTTGAATCACCCTGTATAATAATGTGCAACTCATTCCCGTGCACAGGCTCCTCCTATGCGGGAATTAGTAAATATGTTAATGTTATGTAAATGTTAATGTTAATGTTAATGTTATGTAAATATGTTAATGTATTTTGTATTTAATAAATAATAATAATAAATAAATCAATGCTTTATGCCAGTGAGACCCTGAACCTCAACAGGAAAGCCGATTTAGAAAATTTGAAAAAAGAGGAAAGGAAAATTCTCGGTCCAAGATTAACTGAAAACGGTTATAGATTGCAAAAAAATAACACAGTTGAGCAACATTCAAATATTGTAACAGACATGAGGAAAAGACGTCTTACATTTTTTGGTCATATCATGAGGCTTCCTGATCATAGAGTTACAAAAAAGATGGTAAAATATGTAGCTTCGCTTGTCAATGGAGGGGAATGGATGAATGGATTCGACACGTTAAGAAAGATCTAGTTCTGGCAAACATTACTGATAATGAAGTTACCAATCGAAATAGTTTTAGAACAAAAATTGATGAATGGGAGATTATTCCAGAGGTTAAAATTCCAAGAGTTGGAACAAGATGGAGTGAGGAAAGAAAAGCTGATTTTTCTCAGAAAATGAAAGGCTGGTGGGCAAACAAGAAAAACACCAAGTCCAATAATCAATAATCGTGAATAAGCTCAGCGTCTTCCACTTCGGGAGCTCTACGGCTAATAATAATAATAATAATAATAATACAGCGGTTACCAGAAAACAGGCTAACAAGAAAAATATTGGAGTATACAACGTCTCTCAAAAAAATGCCACCGTGGATAAGTGAAATCTATAAGGATCTCAGGAAAGCGAAAACAACAGAACAAGACATCGCAGATAGGAACATATTTAGGAACAAGGTGGACAGATGGGAGATAGAGCCAGAGCAGCCAAAGCAGAAGCAGCACAGGCCAAAGTGGTCAGAAGAAAGGAAACAGGCTTTCTCAAAACGGATGCGAGAGTACTGGGTGGACAAAAAGAACACCAAGAAAAAAAATGATTCAGTTTGCTTATCGCCTTCCTTTAAGGGAGAATACGCTAATAATAATAATAATAATAATAATAATAATAATAATAATAATAATAATAATAATAATAAATAAATAAATTACCTGCATTCGCCAGACCCTCGATTATACGTGTACGTAAAAGGAGGTTTGAATGGACACGGCGTTGGTTTAGCATCTGATCTAAACATGGAATATAAAGCTGCATCTCCTGTAATTGTCGCACATAAGTTCTCTAATGATTCCCGAGGTATGCAGTATGCTAGAACAAAACAAAAAGTATAACAAAATATTATTAATACAGGGTGATTCACGAAGATATGCAGAAATTTTGGGAGCTCATAGTACATGTAAAAATAATGAAAAAAGTTTATATAAACATGGGTCCGGAAATGCATCGTTAGCGAGTTACGGCTAGCGAAAGATTTCGCCTGGATTTCAGCTCACCAGGTGAAATGAGGTCTTCCTGAAATTCTGGTAAGGTAGATTAAGGGCCGTATTCAATAGCTTCTTATGGTTTTTGACCTGATAAATTGAATAAAACAGGTCCCAGAACTGTAAGATTGTAGATTGCATTTGACACAGAAAACCTGTGTCAAATGCAAAAAATGGAGTGAAAAATTAATTATTAAAATAACATTAATACTTTTGGACGTATTAATGAAGCTTTTACACTGTTAAAGGAAAGCAACAAGAGCTGTTTAAAGAGCTTTAGACGAGCAGAAAAATCTGGTGTGAAACACTCACACAACTTTCTCTTGCCAGTGCAAATAATTAACAATAAACCTAACATTAGTAATAAAACATAAGAAATAAACAAAAAACTAACCTCAACAAACATAACCTAATTTTAATCATGAGTGAAAGACGCAAAATGAAAATCGACCTCAGTTTGGCTTAGAAATACGGAAAATCACTCTTTCTCTCTAAACTAGGCTCTGTAGAGAAAAATGCTTTAAATAAAAGTTGTAGATCTTTTAATTTTCTATAAATTTTATTATATACACTTTTGTCGTAAAATGCATACTAAGATCGAAATGTTAAAAAAATCGATTTTTCTCACGTTTTCGTGAGAAAAAAAAACAGAAAAATGCTAATTACCGCTAAACTAAGCGTTATACAAAAAAATGTTTGAAATAAAAGTTGTAGAATTTTATATTTTCTACAACTTTTATTATATAACGTTTTGCGCTAAAATGAATATTGAAGCCGCAATCTTAAAAAGAAAATGTTTTTACGTAAAAACAGCCTCACGCAGAATTTCAGCAAACATGGCGCCTACCCTATCTTGTAGAGAATTAAAAATTGAATAAACCAGGCGATTTTAAAAAAAATCGTAGGACCAGTTTTTGAGAAAATCGCAAAAAAGTGAAAAATTATACGAATAAACTACTACTTCCGGTTGACCGATTTTGATGAAAATGTTCGTGTCGGGTCCGGTAGTGGTATGTAACTTAAGTTTCAAGTTTCAAGTTCGTACAATGTTCCGTTCTTGAGATATTCTGTTCACTCTCACACACACACACACACACATACACACACACACACACACACACACACACACACACACACACACACGCACGCACGCACGCACGCACGCACGCACACGCACACAAACACACGCACACACACAGACCAATCGCTAAAAACATGTTTTTTTGGGTTCAGGGGGTCTGAAAACGTATAGATCCGGGTGAAAACTCGATTTCTAAAAAATCGACATGAAAACAATATTTTCCTTCCTATATATTCATATAGGCAAGAGAAAGTAAAAATGCATTGAAATCGGCGGAGACACTTCTGAAAATTTACTGTAATTTGGTTGAATAGGTTAAGATTAAACGTATAGAAGCCTTTGAATTGTGGTTGTACCGGAGAATGCTTAAAATATCAAGGACAGAGCCTGTAATAAATGAAGAAGCTCTGAGACGGATGAAGAAATCCAGAGAATTATTGAACACCATCAAGATCCGTAAACTTCAGTATTTGGGACACGTCATGCGGAATGAGTCCAGATACTCTTTGATACAGCTCATTGTGCAAGGGAAAATAGATGGAAGGAGAGGACCAGGAAGAAGAAGAATATCCTGGCTACACAACCTCAGGGAATGGACCGGAAAGACATCTGCTGAACTTTTCCGTATTGCTGTCAGCAAAGTGAAAATTGCCATGCTGGTCGCCAACATCCGAAACGGATAGCGCACTAAAAGAAGAAGAGGTTAAGATTAATGTTTCTCCGGTTAATTTTACTTTGTACTGCTATGAATAAAAATTCATTTAATCAAATATCTATTCGGTTTCTGTGTTTTTTATTTACACCGTTTTGTTAAGAATAAAATTTTCTACAAGCTTTATTCAAAATTTTTATCTGTTTCTTGGTAAAATAACAAAGTTATTGTTGCCCAAAGATGAAAAGATGTGCTTTTTCACTCCATTTTTTGGTTTTAACACTGGTTTTCTCAAAAACTAGTTAACTTACAGTTCTGGGACTTGTTTTATTCAATTTATCAGGCCAAAAACCATAGGACGATTGAATTCGCCCCTTAATCTACCTTACCAGAATTTCAGGAAGACCTCATCTCACCTGGTGAGCTGAAATCCAGGCGAAACCTTTCGCTAGCCGTAACTCGCTAACGATGCATTTCTGGACCCATGTTTATATAAACTTTTTTCATTATTTTTACATGTACAATGAGCTCCCAAATGAACTTTGTAACAATACTCAAATTTTTCTGCACCAATTTGTCTCTTGAATTATGTAGTGATTAACTCTCGAATGTGAAAGAAACCACATAAACATCGGGTTGTTCCCAAATTGTTTGTTTAAAATGCAATGGATTACAATATTCAGATGAACTAATGTCCCCTAGCCGTGGGAATGAGAGAATGCATAACGCTCTCACTCGCACAAGCCATACGCGCCGTTCCAATAACAGTCTTTAATTTTACTCATAGTTGTGCGCAAGCGTTTATGCATGCAGTAAACTAACAAGCAAGATAACGACTGTAGTATGTTTTCAGATTTGGATTATAACGGTAAAGACCTTTGATCGCATGAGTAGTTATGCCACATATCTCCCTCTCACTCGCTTTGCTATGGGACATTAGTTCGTCTGATACCTAAACGTATTGGTAACCCGAAAATTTTCAGATCGCAACCCTAGGTCGCATAAGAAAACGAAAAAGCTCAAAATATCATACATTCAAACCTCAACATTCAAAGTTAAAATTTTGAAACTTCAAACTTCAATACGGCCAAAAATGAGTAAGTAGAAAAATTTAAAGATAATTAATGCTACAACTTCTGTCTGCCCATAACAGACAGGTAGAGTGTCAAATTATTTACACTCAATCTGTTCGTTGCAGGGCTAAAATAAATAGTTGTGTTTCTTATCACATGGTCAGCCAATAAAATGACTGAATCATTTAAGAACAGAAAAGGTAGAGGTATTAAAGACACTAGTCAGAGTTACCTCCTCTGAAAGTAACGGATTTCATTAAACAGTTGGACCCTGTGGTGAATGAAGTGAAGGTGTCATTTGCAGAGTGGAAAATATGTGCTTTTCAGAGGGCCCGGCATGCTGATAAGAATACTGTTCCATTCAGTGAGTTGTGGCAATGGTAAACCACCTGACTCCTCATTTTACTTAGTAAAACCTCTAGAGGTTCAAACCAGCCTTTCGGCTGATGACCTAAAAAACAACTACAACTTTTATTATATACCCTTTATGCCCTAAAGTGCATTTTAAGGCCGCAATCTTAAAAAAAAAACTTTTTTTTCTACGAGGGGGAGACGGAGTTTAAGAAGCAGGAACAGGAGGAGATGGAGGAGGAAGATGGGAAGAAAGAAGAGAAGGAGCGGGAGAAGGTATAAGTGGAGGAGACACACGAGAAGGAGAGGGGAGACGGAGTTTAAGAGGCAGGAACAGGAGGAGATGGAGGAGGAAGATGGGGAGAAGGAAGAGAAGGAGCGGGAGAAGGTGGAAGTGGAGGAGACACACGAGAAGGAGAGGGGAGACGGAGTTTAAGAAGCAGGAACAGGAGGAGGTGGAGGAGGATGAGAAGTAGGAGTCGTTTAAGGACCAAGATAAGGAAGAGATGAAGGTGAAAAAGAAAGAGGAGGGAAGAAAAGGAGAAGGAAAGACGAAGAAAAAGTGCAACATAGATGTTGGAGATGTCAAAAATTAGGAAAATCTGAACTTTGTAACAATACTCAGATTTTTCTGCACCAATTTGTCTCTTGACTTATGTAGTGATTAACTCTCGAATGTGAAAGAAACCAAACATCGGGTTGTTCCGAAATTGTTTTTCCGAAAAATTAAAAATAATTAATGCTACAACTTCTGTAACATTATTTTGTACAACCAACGCAACGCTTAGTTCAGCAAAAATTTGTGATTTTCCGTGAAAATCAGCATTGAAATTTGTACAATAAACTGTCGCGGATGCAGCATCAAAATCGGGCATGAGTGAAAAGTATTGTACACCTAGAAGATCAGCGACAAAGTTAGTGCGATCTACCGTAATTTATTTTGTAATAATGATATCAATTTAGTTGGGTTGTTTTCATAGTGGGAAGTTTTTTAATTGTGTATTTTTTGCGTTTTAATTCCAAAGGGAAATTAATTTACTCAGTGTTGGAAAGATTAAAAATATACGCTTATATAAATTTTCTACTTAGGGCTATACAAGCCACCATACGAATATATTCCCAAAAATATAATAAAATAAAAAGGTTCCCAACAAAAATACAATCATTGTATGAAAAGCCAACAAATATAGCTACGAAAAAGAAAAATCTGGTGTGAAACAAGCACACGACTTTCTCTTGCCAATGCAAATAATGACCAATATAACCAAACATTAGTAATAGAACATTAGAAATAAACAAGAAAACTAACCTAAAAAAACATAACTTTATTTTAATCATGAGTGAAAGACGCAAAATGAAATTCAACCTCAGTTTGGCTTTAAAATACGGAAAATCACTCTTTCACACTAAACTAGGCTCTGTAGAGAAAAATTCTCTAAATAAAAGTTGTAGATCTTTTAATTTTCTATAAATTCAATTATATACACTTTTGTCATAAAATGCATACTAAGGCAGAAATCTTAAAAAAATCGATTTTTCACACGTTTTCGTGAGAAAAAAACAGAAAATCGCTAATTACTGCTAAACTAAGCGTTATACAAAAAAAATGTTTTAAATAAAGGTTGTAGAATTTTAAATTCTCTACAACTTTTATTATAACGGGTGATTCAAAAACAGCGCCGGTTTTTAAACGGCTGGTAAATTTTTGTTTATCGGTTGGCAACATTGTTAGACCTCATTTCTATTTCGGAGAACATTCCGATTGACGATTCAGTCTTAGTTTCTCTTGTTCGCAGTGTAGTACTCTCGCAGTCTGTGTCTAACTATGGAGAAGTTTACTATTGCACAACGAGTGTTAATCGTCAAAACATTTTACCAGAGTGGAGAGAGTTATGCGGCTACTGTCAGGCGACTTCGCGGTACTCTAGGACGTAATGAAGCACCGAATGAATCAACAGTTCGCAGGCTCATGAAAAAGTTTTTTGAGACGGGTTCAACAGTCGACCTTAAAAGTTCTGGACGTCGTCGTTCTGGCCGAACTGAGCAGAACGTTGCGTTGGTTCGTGACAGTGTGGCTGTTAGCCCAGCAAAATCAATACGTCGCCGTTCTCAACAATTGGGTTTACGATGTTCTTCTGTACGGAGAATTCTTCGGTACGATCTCCAATATCACCCGTATAAAATTCAGTTGCTGCACGAGAAACAATGTTGTTGCTCCGTGAACGGTTCCAGGATCGCATCATTTCTCGTAATTCCGACCATCAATGGCCACCAAGGTCATGTGACTTGACGCCTTGTGACTTTCATCTTTGGGGTCATCTGAAGTCAATGGTGTATGCCAATAAACCCCGAAACATCAATGACTTGAAGGAGGAAATTCGACGGGTTATCGGGCAAATGGAAGTCGAAACTTGTCATGCAGTAATATCCAATTTCATGGACAGAGTTGATGCGTGCCAGCGCAGTAGAGGAGGACACATGTATGACATCATTTTTTATACATGAAATCGGAAGGTAAGATGAACTTGTTGATGTATTTATTTTCAGTTTTTCAATAAAATAAATCTCTTAATTTGATATATCAAAACCGGCGCTCTTTTTGAATCACCCTATATAAACTTTTGCTCTAAATTGCATATTTAAGCCGTAATCTTAAAAAAAACTGTTTTACGTGAAAACAGCCTCGCCCAGAATATCAGCAAACATGACGCCTACCCTATCTTGTAGAAAATAAAAATTGAATAAACCAGGCGATTTAAAAAAAAATCGTAGGACCAGTTTTTGAGAAAATCGCAAAAAAGTTAAAAATTACACGAATAAACTACTACTTCCGGTTGACCGATTTTAATGAAAATGTTCGTGTCGGGTTCCCTAGTCTTATACAAGTTAGTTCCAAGTTACAATAACAATATATTTTTGTTCTCGAAAAATTTTTTACTATTTTTTTACTTTCTCTTGCCTATTTGAATATATAGGAAGGAAAGTATTGTTTTCATGTTGATTTTTCGAAATCGAGTTTTCACCGGATCTATACGTTTTCAGACCCCCTGAACCCAAAAAACATGTTTTTAGCAATTGGTCTGTGTGTGTGTCTGTGTGTGTGTGTGTGTGTGTGTGTGTGTGTGTGAACAGAATATCTCAAGAACGGAACATCGTACGAACTTGAAACTTAAGTTACATATCACTACCGGACCCGACACGAACATTTTCATCAAAATCGGTCAACCGGAAGTAGTAGATTATTCGTATAATTTTTCACTTTTTTGCGATTTTCTCAAAAACTAGTCCTACGATTTTTTTTAAAATCAACTGGTTTACTACATTTTTTATGCTCTACAATATAGGGTAGGCGCCATGTTTGCTGAAATTCTGCTTGAGACTGTTTTTACGTAAAAACATTTTCTTTTTAAGATTGCGGCTTTAATATGCATTTTAGCGCAAAACGTTATATAATAAAAGTTGTAGAGAATGTAAAATTCTACGACTTTTATTTCAAACATTTTTTTGTATAACGCTTAGTTTAGCGGTAATTTGCGATTTTC
Organism: Catonia carolina; assembly: GCA_035578175.1. Lineage (NCBI taxonomy): Eukaryota > Metazoa > Arthropoda > Insecta > Hemiptera > Achilidae > Catonia > Catonia carolina. Next base: position 109,257 of record JAQMRL010000046.1, on the reverse strand, counting down.
TGTTTTTTTTCTCACGAAAACGTGAGAAAAATCGATTTTTTTAACATTTCGGTCTTAGTATGCATTTTACGACAAAAGTGTGTATAATTAAATTTATAGAAAATTAAAAGATCTACAACTTTTGTTTAGAGCATTTTTCTCTACAGAGCCTAGTTTAGCGTGAAAGCGTGATTTTCCGTATTTTTAAGCCAAACTGAGTTCGATTGTCATTTTGCGTCATTCACTCATGATTAAAATAAGGTTATGTTTTTGAGGTTAGTTTTTGTTTATTTCTAATATTTTATTAATAATGTTAGGTTTATTATTAATTATTTGCATTGGCAAGAGAAAGTTGTGTGAGTGTTTCACACCAGATTTTTTACTTTCGCTTGCCCTATATAAATACAGGGTGATTCATGAAGATATGCACAAACTTTGGGAGCCCATTGTACATGTAAAAATAATGAAAATTTCGGCTGATGCCTTAAACACAATGTGATACTGTATTTAGGAAAATTACAAAAAGACTAGAATACAATAATACACTACTCACTTTCTTTGTACTGTAGAACATTGGGGTGTTTCTCATGAATAACAACGCATCGAAAACAATTTTCAACCCTGAAACACACAAACAAATAAACATCAAAATAAATAAATTTTGCAATTTAAATACAATATTCTGTTAATTACAGCGGCGTTAATTATGTACAGGGTGATCACAAAGAGTTACCGCCGCTTTTTGAGCTCACCCTACATGCCAAAAGAACAGAAAATACTTTTTTCTAAAACGCTTCAGCAACGAGTAACAGCTAGCGAAAGATTTCGCCCAAAACTTAGTTTTCTCGGTGAAATGAAAACTTGGTGAAATTCTGAAAAGGTAAATTAAGAGAGGAATTCAATTGTTTCTTATGGTTATTGACGTAGAAAATGAAGAAAATAGGTCGCACCAATGTATATCTCTTGGTTTTTATAATATTCGACGTAAAACAGAATACGTAAACTGTGCCTAAAACACGTTTTTTAAGTTAGAACTACAATAACGTCGTTAAATCACTAACAAAAAACATAAAAGTTAATCAACAAAACTAGTAAAAAGTTTCTCAACAAATTTGTATAAAATAAGGCAAGAAACAACCAAATACAAACGGAAAATAACGGGTGTTTCAAAAAGGACGCACTTCGAAGTTTGAGAACGCTTAATTTATTACATTAAGTAATTACAATTTATACGGTATGAAATTATTACCTTTATAACATTCAGATTACCTTTAAAACTTCACAATAAATGTTCAAAATCACTTCCTCCGCTTGTAATACAAGTTCGGACACGTTTCATAAAATTTGCAGCCACTTTTCGTAGTGTTCGCTCATTAATGTTTGTAATCTCACTTTCAATATTAGCCTTCAATTCTTCAATAGTATGAGGATTGTTTTTAAAAACCTTACTCTTTAAATTCCCCCAAAGAAAAAAATCCGCAGGAGTAGGATCTGGGGATCTCGGTGGCCACAATCCTTTTGATATCACACGATGGCCAAAAAATTCTCGTAACATATTCGGCGTTTCAGTAGAAGTATGGCACGTTGCGTTATCCTGCTGAAACCAACAATCTCGATCGTTTAATTCTAACAACGCTATAAATTGTTCAATTAAGTTGCGGTACACCACACCATCTACAGATGCGTCATAAAATAAAGGCCCAACAATACGACGCCGGGAGATCGCACACCAAACACCAATTTTACGTGCGTGTAGTGGACGTTCATGAAATGTGTGAGGATTATGAGCGCTCCATATTCGGCAGTTTTGCCTGTTGATGTAACCATCCAAGTGGAACCATGCTTCGTCACTGAAATAAACACGATCCAATATTTCAACACCGTTGTCATTAACAAGTGAACGTATCCAACGACAATACTGTATACGTTTCCCATGGTCAACTTCTTTCAGTTCATGAACGACACCGATGCGGTAAGGATGCAGATTTAATTTTTTTGTAGCCCTTAAGGCGGAAGATAGTGATAATCCAGCCTGTGAAGATAAATTTCTAAGTGATTTGCCGGGTGAGGTAGTCAAACGTTGTTTCACATCGTTCAAAACTTGTTCTCTTAACACTGATGGTCGACCTGTGCTTTTCTGATCCTGTATACTGCCAGTCTCACGAAATTTGTTAATCAGATGCGATATTGTGGTGTTATTAGGTACTTAAGAATTGGGAAATTTTAACTGGAACTCGTCTTTCACTCGTTCGTAAGATTTATATGCGCAATAACTTTCAATAATAAAAACACGTTCATCCTTTGAAAAAACCATGTTTGAACTTATACAGACACAAATGAATACTGGGATAGCACTAGTACATGTCAGTAATACACAATGGGTTAACAATGAGTACGGTAGTGCCAACTGTTACTTGGGGGAAAAAATATTCCCTGTGCAGAAAATATTAACTTTTAAACTTCGAAGTGCGTCCTTTTTGAAACACCCGTTAGCAAGTCTTCATTCACCGAGGGTACTGAGTTCCGGGTGAAATCTTTCGCTAGCCGTAAGTCGCAACCAAAGCATTTTAGGATATGTTTATACAGGGTGATTTTTTAGTCCTGTACCCAATTGTTAATGTCTGGTAATTTTTTTCTAAGAAAGGGATATTTTGTTTTGTGACACAAAGTTGGTAGCCCTACTCAACCGGTATAGATACGACAGTTTGAGTTGATTCTCCTTGAGTTGCGTAAAATTTTGAGCTGTTTCCAGTTGTGTTACGAACAGAATGTCTTTTACCCTAGAACAACGGGTTTTCATTCTTGAACAATATTTTGCTACAAAATCGTATGCGAGTTTAAAAGAATCATTTCAAATTAAATTTTTTGGTGTTCCTCCACTCTATTCTAGTCAATTTCTCGGCTAACTAACTGATTTTTAGAGGCAGGTATTGTTTGCAGCAGAAAACGTAGTGGTCGACCAACTCTCTTGACAGATGATGTTAAGAGAATGTGAAAACAAGATTGCTCAATTCTCCATGGAAAAGTTTACAAAAACTTTCCTCGCATGTTGATTTGTCATGTTCGAGTGCTCAGAAAGCTGCTAAAAAATTGAAATTGTATCCGTATCACATACGAGTTCTAGAGCTTCAGCCTCCAGATTTAAACAAGAGATTGTTTTAGGATAAAAGACATTCTGTTCGTAGCACGACCGGAAATGGCACAACATTTTACACAGCTCAAGGAGAATCAACTCACACTGCCATATCCATACTGGTTGAGTAGGGCTACCAACTTAGCGTCATAAAACAAAATTTATTTTTTTTAGAAAAAAATTACCAGACATTAACAATCGGGTACTAAAAAATCACCCTGTACCAAGTAGTTTCTTTATTTTAGTAAGTAGAGTAAGCTCAGAAAGCGCTGGTAAAACTTCGTGAATCCCCTGTATACACCTTTGCCTTAAACCGTACGCTATATTAAGGCAGCAGTATAAGAAAATCTGGTGTGAAACACTCACACAACTCTCTCTTGCCAATCCAAATAATGAACAATATAATCTAACATTAGTAATAAAAAATTAGAAATAAACAAAAAACTAACCTCAATAAACATAACCTAATTTTAATCATGAGTGAAAAACGCAAAATGAAAATCAACCTCAGTTTGGTTAAAAATACGGAAAATCACTCTTTTACGCTAAAATAGGCTCTAAAGAGAAAAATGCTCTGAATAAAAGTTGTAGAGCATTCAATTTCCTATAAATTTGATTATATACACTTTTGTCGTAAAATGCTAAGGGCGAAATCTTAAAAAAAATAATTTTTCACGCGTTTTCGCGAGAAAGAAAACATAAAATCGCTAAATACCGCTAAACTAAGCGTTATGGAAAATAATGTTTGAAATAAAAGTTGTAGGATTTTATATTCTCTACACTTTATATTATATAAATATTTGCGCTAGGAAAACTAAGAAATGAGGCATATGCAGAGAGATATGGGAATGATATGGACAGACTGATACCGGAGGGTCTGAATGACCTGGAGGAGGAAGAAAGAGATATTCAAGTGTTGTGGGATAATTTGAAGAGCGCAATCAATGATGCGGCCAATGAAAAGCTGGGAGAGAGGAGAAGAGGAGGAAATGAGGAATGGTATGATGAAGAGTGTAAGGAAGCCATCAAACAGAAAAACGAAGATACGAAGGTGATGGTCCAAAGAGACACCAGAAGAAACCGTGCCAAGTATTTGGAGAGTCGAAAAACAGCCAACAAACTGTGTAGAAAGAAAAAAAGAGATATGAAGAAGCTCATTGAAAACATAGAAAGAGCAAGTGAGCAAAACGAAAGCAGAAAATTTTATCAGGCTGTCAAAAGAATGAAGAAAGGATTCTCGCCTAATTTAATTGCCTGTAAAGATCGTAATGGAAGAGTACTAGGTGAAGAGAACGACATAATGGACCGATGGGCTGATCATTTTAGACATGTATTGAACAGAGAGGAAAATGATGAGGTGGAACAAACTAGTTATGCCAGTGCAGAACCCTTGCTGCCTCCCCCAAGCCTTCAAGAAGTAGAGGAATTGATTAAAAAGAGTAAAAACAACAAAGCACCAGGGGGAGACTCAATACCGGTTGAGCTCATAAAGTATGGTGGAAAAAAGATTGTAGGAGCTATGCATACCCTAATAATGTGGATATGGGAGCAAGAAAAGATGCCTGAAGAATGGACCAAAGGTGTAATATGCCCCATACACAAAAAAGGTGATAAAATGGTATGTAACAATTACAGAGGTATAACACTGCTCTGCACATCATACAAATTGTTCTCTGCTCTGGTGTTGAAGCGAATGGGAGCGTATGCTGAGGAAGTAATGGGTGACCATCAATGCGGCTTCAGGCAAGGCAGAAGTACTACCGATCAGGTCTTTTCAATTAAACAAATCATGGAGAAATGCTTTGAATACAACACAGATCTGCACATGCTTTTTGTAGATTTTCGACAAGCATTTGACAGCGTTAAGAGAGGCAAAATGAAAAAAATACTGATAGAGTTTGGAATCCCAAGAAAGCTCGTCAATCTTGTGAGTTTGACGATGGATGGTACAACAGCTCAGGTTAAGATTGGAAACAAACTAAGTCCAAGTTTCAACGTTACAACCGGTGTCAGGCAAGGAGATGCACTCTCAGCTACACTCTTTAATTTAGTGCTGGAGATAGTAATTCGAAAGCTAGGTCTGAGAGGGACAATAGTTAATAGAATGTGTCAAGTCCTGGCCTATGCAGACGATATAGTTTTGATATCAAGGAATAATGACAGCCTTAAAGAACTTTTTTGCACACTGAGGGATGAAGCTAGAAAGCTGGGCCTAGAGATAAATATTGATAAAACCAAGTACATGAGAATGTCTGCAAATGAACAAAGAAGACAGGTGAACAGCTTGAAAATTTCAGATGGTTGCGAAGTGGAAGGCGTCAGTAAGTTCAAATATCTTGGGGTGATGCTGACAGCAGATAACAGAACCAGTCTTGAAATATGTAACAGAATTATGATGGGCAGTCGTGCATATTATGCCAATCAGAAAATTTTCAAAAGTAGATTAATATCCCGAAGAACAAAGGAAAAGATGTATAGGACATTAGTAAAACCGGTTGTGACGTATGGTGCTGAAACGTGGACAATTTTGAGTAAGGATGAGAGAGCGTTGAGGTCGTTTGAAAGAAAGATGTTCAGAAGGATATGGGGACCAATATGCGATGGAGGAAACTGGAGAGCTAGGTGTAATAATGAGATTGACGAAGCAATTGGAAGAGAAAATATAGTACGTTCCATAAAGGCAAGAAGAATTGAATGGTTGGGACATGTAGTGAGAATGGGTGAGGAGAGAGGCCCATTGCGAATGATGGATGAAATGATGATTGGAACAAGAGGAAGAGGACGACCAAGGAGAAGATGGCTGAACGACGTGGTGGATGATCTTCGTAGGGCTGAGAGTGTCAAACTGGCGGAGGAGGGCCCACGAGCGCCATGCCATGTCCGGAGGCGACATGTAGAGGAGGCCAAAGTTCACCCAGGACTGTAGAGCCGAATAAAGTAAAGTAAATATTTGCGCTAAAATGCATATTAAAGCCGCAATTTAAAAAAAAAAAACATTTTTTTACGTGGAAACAGCCTCTCCAACGATTTCAGCAGACATGATGCCTATCTTGTAAAGCATAAAAAATTTAATAAATGAGGCGGATTTTTAAAAAAATCGCAAAAAGTAAAAAATGACACGAATAAGCTGTATCTTCCGGTGACCGATTTTGATGAAAATGATCGGGTCGGGTCCGGTAGTAGTATTTAACTTAAGTATCAAGTATCAAGTTCGTACGATGTTCCGTTCTTGAGGTATTCTGTTCACACACACACACACACGCGCGCGCGCACACAAACACACACACACACACACACACACACACAGTCAAATCGCTAAAAACATGTTTTTTGGATTCAGGGGGTCTAGATCCGGTGAAAACTCGATTTCTTAATATCGTACATGAAACCAATACTTTACTTTCTATATATTCATATAGGCAAGAGAAAGTAAAAATAAACTACTATTACCGGTTGACCGATTTTGATGAAAAAGTTCCCGTCGGGTTCTTTTAGTAGTACTTAAATTAATTTTCAACTTTGTAGAATATTTCGTTCTTGAGATACTTTGTTTACACGCATGCAAACACACGGACAAATAGCTAAAAACATGTTTTTTTTGGATTCAGGGGGTCTGAAAACATGTATATTAGGTGAAAATTCGATTTCAAAAAATCGACATGAAAACAATACTTTCGTTCTTTATACTATATGTATATAAGGCAAGCGAAAATAAAAACGAAGTACGTAAGTAAAAAGTACTGTTAGGAAGATTAGAGATTAAAATTAGAGTAAAGGTAAATTTAGTTTTGTTAAGTTGGTAACAAATATAATTTCCCAAGCGTAGGTACGCTACAATATGGATAGTGTACTATTTAAATTCGTCTAATAATTATTCATTATTTGCTTAACATAATGTCCGTAATGGATGCAGGTTAGAAACATGCTGATGATGATGATGACGCTAGTGCATAAAGCAAGTTGCGGTTTTCAACAGTTGACGGCGTGCGGTCTGTCATAAACTTTACTATTTCATATGTTAGGTTAGGTTTGCACTTCTAGTTTGCACTCGACTCTGCTTAATTCGAAGCTCGGTTACCTAACCGTCGACTAAAATCATTGGTCCATTTGCACATGGTTATCATTCGCATTATGTATAACTGCTTCAATATTCGCTGAAATTATTTACCAACATTCTACTATACAGGGTGTCACTGAAATATATATCACTTCTCTACAATTTTTTTACTTTCTCTTGCCTGTTGTTGTTTAGGTCATCAGCCGAAAGGCTGGTTTGAACCTGCAGAGGTTTTACTAAGTAAAACGAAAAGTGAGGTGGTTTACCAATGCCACAACTCACTGAGTAGAAAAGTACGCTTATCAGCATGCCGGGCCTTCTGAAAAGCACAAATTTTTCACTCTGCAAATGATACCTTCACTTCATTCACCACAGGGTCTGGCTGTATAATGAAATTCATTACTTTCAGAGGAGATATCTCTGATTAGTGTCTTTTACACCTCTACCTCTTCTCTTATTAAATGATTAAGTCATTTAATTGGCTGACCATGTGATAAGAAACACAACTATTTATTTTAGCCCTGCAACTAACACATCGAGTGTAAGTAATTTGACACGCCACCTGTCTGTTATGAGCAGTTCTCTTGCCTATATGAATATATAGGAAGGAAAGTATTGCTTTCATGTCAATTTTATGAAATCGAGTTTTCACCGGATCTACACGTTTTCAGATCCCCTGAATCCAAAAACATGTTTTTAGCGATTGCTCTGTGTGTGCGTGTGTGTGTTATCTCAAGAACGGAACATCGTACGAACTTAAAACTTAAGTTACATACCACTACCGGACCCGACACGAACATTTTCATCAAAATCGGTCAACCGGAAGTTTATTCAAGTAATTTTTCACTTTTTTCGATTTTCTCAAAAACTGGTCCTACGATTGTTTTAAAAATCGCCTGGTTTACTAAATTTTTTATGTTCTACAAGATAGGGTAGGCGCCATGTTTGCTGAAATTCTTGGTGAGGCTGTTTTCACGTAAAGAAATTGTTTTTTTAAAATTACAGCTTTAATATGCGTTTTATCACAAAACTTCTGTAAAAATATGTAGAGAATTTTAAATCCTACAACGTTTATTTCAAACATTTTTTTTGGATAACGCTTAGTTTAGTTTTAATTAGCGATTTTCCGTTTTTTCTCACGAACACGTGTGAAAAATTGAAATCTTTCAATATTTCGGCCTTAGTATGCATTTTACGACAAAAATATAATATAATCATATTTATACAAAATTAAGAGATCTACAACATTTATATAAAGCATTTTTCTCTACAGAGCCTAGTTTAGCGTGAAAGAGTGATTTTCCGTATTTTTAAGCCAAACTGAGGTCGAGTTTCATTTTGGGTTTTTCACTCATGATTAAAATTAGGTTATAATTATTGAGGTTAGTTTATTGTTTATTTCTAATATTTTATTAATAATGTTAGGTTTATTGTTAATTATTTGCACTGGCAAGAGAAAGTTGTGTGAGTGTTTCACACCAGATTTTTGTATACAGCGTGATTTTTAAATATGGAAACAGCTTTATATTGCGTAACTGAGACGTATTTGGCGAAAGAAACTTATGCGGACCTGCACATTTTAAAAATCCAACTTTTTTTGGTTTTGAAACTTTTGTCCGCCATGTTGGATCCAACTTTATTTTTTTAAATGGGATGTTGGTCGTGTGATACGTCATTTCAATGTAAAATTTTAAGAAAAAAAACAATGGCGCAAACCGTTTTTCAATAGATGCCTTCGCGTTTTAGTTATAAGCGTTCAAAGTTGCAATTTTGGGAAAATTGTGTTAGCAATAAAAAAGGTAGAACGCATTGCATAAACCATTTTATTGCATTTTTCAACAAACTGAACTGTAGCCGTCTTCCTTTTTGAGCTGCAAACTCGTCCACAACTGAATCTGGATCCGACATTAAAGGAAAATTTAACTCTCTTTCTATGGATACAATCGCCAGGTTACTAAGTTTTTGCCGTGCCATAGATGCGCGTAGATAAGGTTTAATTCGTCTCATTTGCGATACGTAAATATCGTAACCATTATTGTTTTACATCTTGTTGTGAATAAAAATCCTCTTTGTTTTATTGTTTCAGTCAAGTCATATTAAAAATCTGGTGTGAAACACTCACACAACTTTCTCTTGCCAATGCAAATAATTAATAATAAACCTAACATTAGTAATAAAATATCAGAAATAAACAAAAACTAACCTCAATAAACATAACCTTATTTTAATCATGAGTGAATGACGCAAAATGACAATCGAACTCAGTTTGGCTTAAAAATACGGAAAATCACGCTTTCACGATAAACTAGGCTCTGTAGAGAAAAATGCTCTAAACAAAAGTTGTAGATCTTTTAATTTTCTATAAATTGAATTATATACACTTTTGTCGTAAAATGCATACTAAGACCGAAATGTTAGAAAAATCGATTTTTCTCACGTTTTCGTGAGAAAAAAAAAACAGAAAATCGCAAATTACCGCTAAACTAAGCGTTATACAAAAAAATGTTTGAAATAAAAGTTGTAGAATTTTACATTCTCTACTACTTTTATTATATAACGTTTTGCGCTTAAATGCATATTAAAGCCGCAATGTTAAACAGAAAATGTTTTTACGTAAAAACAGCCTCACGCAGAATTTCAGCAAACATAGCGCCTACCCTATATTGTAGAGCATAAAAAATGTAGTAAACCAGGCGATTTTAAAAAAAATCGTAGGACTAGTTTTTGAGAAAATCGCAAAAAAGTGAAAAATTATACGAATAAACTACTACTTCCGGTTGACCGATTTTGATGAAAATGTTCGTGTCGGGTCCGGTAGTGATATGTAACTTAAGTTTCAAGTTTCAAGGTCGTACGATGTTCCGTTCTTGAGATATTCTGTTCACACACACACACACACACACACACACACACACACACACACACACACACACACACACAACAGAGACCAATCGCTAAAAACATGTTTTTTGGGTTCAGGGGGTCTGAAAACGTATAGATCCGGTGAAAACTCGATTTCGAAAAATCAACATGAAAACAATAGGCCTACTTTCCTTCCTATATATTCATATAGGCAAGAGAAAGTAAAAATGGGTGGGCCCGGGCCCACCCGCTAGGAACGCCAATGTGTCAGTGTCGAACTATCAAAGTTCTACAGTAGTAGAAATATTCGGGCAAAAATAAGTGTGGGTTTGCGAACAATTTTTTAACGTTTAAATATTTCTCTTTAAAATATTAAGGTAGCTTACGAAGATAAAACGAAGAAGAAGAAGAAAAAATAAGCTTACTAAAGTATTTAAGGTCCTTATCATCCCTATCATCATGAACTATTAAGGTAGAGGGTTGTTTTAGAATAGGGGACATTCAACCCCTCCTTTACATATATATATAGATGAAAGAGGGTGTGGCATGAAAAACCGTCCAGTGAGTTAGTGTGAAAAAAGCAGAGGGGTTCAAATGTGGGAGAAAAGAGGGGTCTAAAGAGGACGAGCGGGAAGATAGTTTGGCAAATTCCCAAAATTCACTCATCGACTATCTCCTTGTCCTGAAGGTTACTTTTCTTTTAGGAAGAACCTTAACGGGAGTATTTTTCACTAGAAATTACCCATTTCATATTTTTACTTTCTCTTGCATAATAGAACGGAAAGTATTGTTTTCATGTTGATTTTTCGAAATCGAGTTTTCACCGGATCTATACGTTTTCAGACCACTGAACCAAAAAAAAAAAAAAACAAATTTTTAGCGATTGGTCTGTGTGTGTGTGTGTGTGTGTGTGTGTGTGTGTGTGTGTGTGTGTGAACAGAATATCTCAAGAACAGAAAATCGTACGAACATGAAACTTGAAACTTAAGTTACATACCACTACCGGATCCGACACGAACATTTTCATCAAAATCGGTCAACCGGATGTAGTAGTTTATTTGTGTAATTTTTAACTTTTTTGCGATTTTCCCGAAAACTGGTCCGAAGTTTTTTTTTTAAATCGTCTGGTTTACTAAATTTTTTATTCTCTACAAAATAGGGTAGGCGCCATTTGTGCTGAAATTCTTGGTGAGGCTGTTTCCGCGTAAAAAATAAAGTTTTTTAAGATTGCAGCTTATAATGAATTTCAGCGCAACAAAGTATATAACAAAAGTTGTAGGAAATTAAAATTTTAAAACTTTTATTTCAAACATTTTTTTGTATAACGCTTAGTTTAGCGGTAATAAGCGATTAGCTGTTTTTTTCTCTCACGAAAACGTGTAATAAATCGAATTTTTTAATATTTCAGTCTTAGTAGGCCCTACGCAGTTTACGACAGAAATATATATAATAAAATTTATACAAAATTAAGAGATCTACAACTTTTATTTATAGCATTTTTCTCTACAGAGCCTAGTTTAGCGTGAAAGAGTGATTTTCCGTATTTATAAGCCAAACAGGTCGATTTCATTTTGCGTCTTTCACTCATGATTAAAATAAGGTTATTTTTTTGAGGTTAGTTTTTTGTTTATTTCTAATGTTGTTAGCGCTTGTAAGACGCTGGATAAAAGACAAAGAAACGAATTTAAACTGAATAATTTTACAGAACTTAGTAAACAATTAATTGACTTAATTCGGAGGACCAGGTCAGTTTTAAGCGGCTGCCGACCACAGCAAAAACGATTTAAAGAATAAACAAAATGAATTAGTAACAGGAGGAATAAAATAACGAAAGGTAGCGGACATAATTGGTAGGGAAAAAACATAGAGAGACACACAATTGAAATAACTAACCGTAATAATGGAAAAACGTTCTTACCTGGAATCCATGAACAACTTGAAACTTGTAGATAAGCACGTGGAAACACACTGGTAACATTGAAATGAATACACTACGACAGTTTACAATAAAAAACACATAAGCAATTGCATACAGTTCACATAAAGCATAGAATAACGAACAGTTTAGGTTTGTGGTAAACCAACGAGAAACGAAACGAACTGATTGTAAACGAAGAGATTGGCAGGGCATCACCAACCCACGCCACACGCTAAGCGCAAGAGACAAGAACGCAACCATACATCACGGCAGCTAAGACAAGAGTGTGTAAGGAAGAAGCCGGATATTCAAAAGGAAGAGGGGATACGGATGACGTGACTTAATGATGTCACGCGGAAACAGATGCAGGAACAAATTGTAATTAGCGGGGAAAACAGTTTGAATTAACCCCGGTAAGACTGGCGCTAACATACCGCCCGCCTAAATCGAAGTAAGCGATTTACAAAGAACTGAATTAAGAACGAAGCCGCCCGCCCTGAAGCAACAGGGAGCGGAAAACGCAGGAAGAAGACGAAGAACGAAGCCGCCCGCCCTGAAGCAACAGGGAGCGGAAAACGCAAGAAGAAGACGAAGAACGGACACATCTTGATGTGGCGTGACAAACGCACGGGTTTGCCCGGCCAACGACGAACGGAGCATCTTCCACGGCTTGCGCGGAAGCCAACGAGTAACGGAACGATCTTGAGGTGATTGCCAACAAGGGTTGACAACCAGAAGCGACGAAGAGACGAAGAAAACGACGAACGAAGAAAACAAACGAAGAAGACGAAAACGAAGGTAGATGAAGTTAAGCGGGAAACGAATTGAAACGACGAAGAAAAGTTAGTTGCCCAAAGGCGGAGCTAACTGGTAAGCGGGTTGCGAAACGAACTGGCGAGTAGGCGAACAATAGTGACAAGAATTCTGAATTGCGGTACGGCGAACTTCACTAACTAGTGGAGAGTGAATCCGTGATTGAGGTTGAGGCGACGTGCGAGATTGACGAAGATTACACCAGGCGTTGAACGAAGGACGAGAATTGAATTTACAATTGTTCACCGGTTGTGAAAATTGTGTGCGACGATTGGGGCCCCGCCCGCCAAGAGGGGCACAAGGCGCGCGAAGAGCGTTAGCAGAACATGAAGCGACTGAGGAGGGCCGATTGCCCTTTAGCGAAGCGATTTGCAGCGGTTTGTTAACAGAGTGTACGAGAGACGACGAGAAGCGATTTGACGAGGAATTGGTTGAAGACAACTCGGAGGGAGCCTTCAGCGCAGATTTGAAGCGAGGCGTAGACTTGAAGCGACGAATGGACGAAGTACCAGCAGCAAGATCGGTCGAGATACTGGCGGAGTCAGTAGGCGAAGCGAGAAGAGAATCAACAGCGATGATTTCGGATGAAGCGGCGAATCGATTTGAAGGCGAAGAGACGGAAGTTTTACGAAGACGATTTGTTAAAACAGTAGGGCGAAAAGAATCGTTGTCAGATGCAGGCGAAACAAGTAAACAATTAGTCGAATTAACAGTAGACGATGCGAGCTTAACAGCAGTAGCAGGCGACGAGAATTCAGCGTTATCAGGGAAAACGTATGATAAAAGCGAATCGTTATTTATTACAGAACTAGGTGGTTGAATGTCGGGCAATTTGCCAAACACAACATAACCAAATACGGTTGATAAAGCAGATGGAGTGCCTTTTATTAAAGGCGTTTTACTAAAATCGAGTATTTCGGAAAAGTAGTCAGCACCAAGCAGTAGGTCTACTGAATTTGGGCTGCGAAAACGAAAATCAGCTAGCAGATGTTGAGAAAACTGTTCACCGACGGACTTGTGAATTCGAGAAGCAGGCAGGCGGTCTGATATTTTTTGAATAACAGTAGCCTGAAGCGGTAGGCGAAAATTAGAATTTTGCGGCGACTGAATTGTAAGGTTTGTAGTGCCCTTAACGGAGGTAACTTGCGATGAAATACCTTGTAGGCGTCTAGTGGTAGGCGCTATGTCGAGTTGAAGCGAACGAGCAGCGCTATAGGTTAAAAGACTTGATTGAGAGCCATTGTCAATGACAGCGCGAAGTGGAACAATTTTACCGGATGAATTGACAGCGTGAACAATAGCAGTGCCTAACAGCGCGGTTTGGCCGTCAAGGCGACAAGAAAGCGAATAATCGGTAGATTTTTCAGCGACGACTGACGAAGGCGAATTTACAGTAGTTACCGGCTTATTAGCAGAGCAGGTAGCGCAGGAATTAATTGGCGGAGTTGCGATAGCAGTAGCATGAATCGACGGCGAAGAATTAGCAAGTAGACACTCGGGAGATTGAGAATTGTTGACTGGGCACTCGATGAGTGGAGGCGAATTAGCGATTAGCGAATTATGCGATTTAACAATGGAAGAGGCAGATGAATTCGACTGTTGAATGTTACGGTCAGAATGTAACAGCGTATTATGAGATTTAGAATGACAGATACGACAATGTTTAGTTGAGTTGCAGTTGCGACGATCATGATGGCCGAAGCAGGCGAAACACAGTTTAAGCCGAGAGATAATTTTGTAGCGATTATCCACGGTTTGCGAAAGAAATTCACTACAGTTTTGAATTGAGTGCAGGTTAGATTCGCACGAAAGACATTTGATTGAGTTTGATTTAACGAAAAACGAAGGTATGTTATCAGAACGAGTAGGCGGCGATGTTGAATTACGATTACTTTGTACAGTACGGCGATCAACGAAGGCCGGATATGATGAGTCCGGTTTATCGAGGTTAGAACTACTTGAATACGGAGAACGAACATTATCGATAGATTGAGAAGGATTAACTAATTCACAAGAATGCATTTTAGCAGTAACAAACGAGATTAAAGATTCGTACGAAGGCACGGAAGACGCAGTATTGTGGTCTTCAAAGCTGAGTTTAGTAACAGAATCTAAATTTGAATAAGCGATTTCAAATAAAAGATACTCGAGTAGATTAATATTGAGTATTCGCAAGGCACCGATAGCAGCTTCGTGAACATTTAAGAAATGTTTTAACGATTGATAGCTAGGAGAATCAGATTTAACGAAATTAAAAACTTGATTTAGATGTACATTTGCAATTCTACGTGGATTTGAATAACGGTCAAGAATTAAATTATACGCCAATAGGTAATTATCAGCAGACAATGGTAAATGTTCAATTAAGCGAAGAGGTTCGTTATTTAACGAGCATCGCAGGTAGTGCAATTTTTGCACTTGAGACAAATCAGAATTATGATGGATTAAGTCATTAAATAGACTTATGAAGTTCTGGAATTTCGTTATGTCACCATCATAGGATGGTAATTGAATATTAGGTAACTGGACCAATGGCGAATTATTGATTTTGTGTTGACTTGAAATAATCACAGTGTTATCTAACGATTGAATTAGTTGTTGCGCTGAACCGATTAATTGAAAATATTTGTTTTCAAAATTGGTGCGCTCGACTTCGAAGTTGTTATCAGGTTTAAGTAATTCAAGTTTGGTTTGAATCAATTCAAAGTCAGACCATAGATCAATGAATTTTTCTAACCGTAATTTTATTTGAGTTATTTCTACATCAGATTTGAGAAACAAATCGAAACGATTTAAATGGTTATTAATCACGTCACGTTTTTTAATTAATGAATTATAATCGTCCATGTTGACGAAATAAACGAATAAATATAAGTGAATTAATAAACAAACACAAATTGAGAAAGATAAACAAACATTGACTGTCAATAATTAGGTTAGTGTAACGATTTAACATTGAAGGTTATTTACAATGAAGCGTACGGTACGGAATTCAGCTGGTAAATGAAACCGGCTTGACTGTTGAACGAGATGGGCGGAGGGCGCAGCGAGTCTGCGCAATGGAACGTAGTGATTTGATGAAGACACAGAAAATGGCGACTATTATAAGTTCTAGAACAAAGGTAACAGAGAAGCGAAGCGTTGAGTGTGACGTCACGAGACGCGCAGTATATTAACAAGTAGATACTAGCAACAAGTAGATACATCCACCGTTAACGCAATAACCGCAGATGATTACACAATATGTAATTAACGAATTTAAAGAAATAATAAAACAGTATATGTAATTGACTGTATCCATAGATCACTGATAGATATCCGATGCCCGGACAGGACCATTAATGTTAGCGCTTGTAAGACGCTGGATAAAAGACAAAGAAACGAATTTAAACTGAATAATTTTACAGAACTTAGTAAACAATTAATTGACTTAATTCGGAGGACCAGGTCAGTTTTAAGCGGCTGCCGACCACAGCAAAAACGATTTAAAGAATAAACAAAATGAATTAGTAACAGGAGGAATAAAATAACGAAAGGTAGCGGACATAATTGGTAGGGAAAAAACATAGGGAGACACACAATTGAAATAACTAACCGTAATAATGGAAAAACGTTCTTACCTGGAATCCATGAACAACTTGAAACTTGTAGATAAGCACGTGGAAACACACTGGTAACATTGAAATGAATACACTACGACAGTTTACAATAAAAAACACATAAGCAATTGCATACAGTTCACATAAAGCATAGAATAACGAACAGTTTAGGTTTGTGGTAAACCAACGAGAAACGAAACGAACTGATTGTAAACGAAGAGATTGGCAGGGCATCACCAACCCACGCCACACGCTAAGCGCAAGAGACAAGAACGCAACCATACATCACGGCAGCTAAGACAAGAGTGTGTAAGGAAGAAGCCGGATATTCAAAAGGAAGAGGGGATACGGATGACGTGACTTAATGATGTCACGCGGAAACAGATGCAGGAACAAATTGTAATTAGCGGGGAAAACAGTTTGAATTAACCCCGGTAAGACTGGCGCTAACAAATGTTTTATTACTAATGTTAGGTTATGTTGGTTTAATTATTTTCATTGGCAAGAGAAAGTCGTGTGAGTGTTTCACACCAGATTTTCAATCATATTTCTAGCCTCGGAAAGGTTATTCATTTCCAATGTATTTAAGATTGCGGCCTGGAGCTTACTGTAGTTTAGCGTTAACCAACGAGCAACATCCAGCTAAAATCAGCTCTGTGGGAAAGGTTTAAATTTATTAGAAAAACTATTAATTAAAATCTGATGTGAACACTCACACAACTTTCTCTTGCCAATGCAAATAATGACCAATATAACCTAACATTTGTAATAAAACATTAGAAGTAAACAAAAAACCAACCTCGAAAAACATATTCTTACTTTAATCATGAGTGAAAGACCCAAAATGAAAATCGACCTCAGTTTGGATTAAAATAAGGAAAATCACTCTTTCACGCTAAACTACTAGGCTCTGTAAAGAAAATGCTTAAATAAAAGTTGTAGATCTTTTAATTTCCTATAAATTTGATTATGCACTTTTGTCGTTAAATGTATACTAAGGCCGCAATCTTAAAAAAAATCGATTTTTCACACGTTTTCGTGAGAAAAAACAGAAAATCGCTAATTACCGCTAAACTAAGCGTTATACAAAAACATGTTTGAAATAAAAGTTGTAGGATTTTAAGTTTTCTACATTTTTTATTGTATACATTTTTGCGCTAAAATGCATATTAAAGCCGCAATCGTAAAAAAATCTTTTTACGAGAAAACACCCTCACCAAGAATTTCAGCGAACATGATGCCTACCCTATCGTGTAGAGCATGAAAAGTTTAGTAAATCAGGCGACTTAAAAAAAAGGCGTAGGAACCGATTTTGAGAAAATCGCAAAAAAGTGAAAAATGACACGAATAAAATACTAGTCTACTTCCGATTGACCGATTTTGATGAAAATGTTCGAGTCGCGTCCAGTAGTAGTATCTAACTTAAGTTTCAAGTTAAGATTCGTACGATGTTCTGTTCTTGAGATATTCTGTTCACACACACAGACCAATCGCTAAAAACATGTTTTTTGGGTTCAGGAGATCTGAAAACGTGTAGATCCGGTGAAAACTCAATTTCGAAAAATCGACATGAAACCAATACATCCTTCCTGTATATTCATGTACGCAAGAAAAAGTAAAAATCTACAAAATTTATTTTAAGCTTTTTCTTCCACAGAGCCTAGTTTATCGTCAATTAGCTATTTTCCGGATTTTTAAACCAAAGTGAGGTTGATTTTCATTTTACGCCATCACTCGATAAAAATTAGGTTATATTGGCCATTATTTACATTGGCAAGAGAAAGTCGTGTACGTATTTCACACAAGTTATTTTTTAGAATAACATGCAAGGATCTAATTTAGGTTAAAATCGTCATAATAATAACAGAGTGACTTTTTGAATTAAATTTGGAAACTTTATTTCAGTTCATTTGCCAAGAACCAACGAAAATAAAAAAAGGAAAAGCTTCAACTAAGCTACTGGAAAAAAATTAAACATTTTAATAAGGGTTAATTGCGAAAACAACTTTCATATTTTATATGATTTATATTTTACAACTTTAAAGTTTAACCAACTTTTAAAATGATGTTATCATTCACAGAGAAAAAACCACTTACAACCGAACGAAAATAATTATTTTTACTTTTTTTATTTTCTCGTATTTCTATATAGGGTGTCTCAGGAGTAACCCGACAAACTTCTAAGGTGGTTTCCTCTCATCAAAATAATGAAAAAAGTTTTTATAAAAATGGGTCCGGAAACGCTTCGTAAGCCAGTTACGGCTAGCGAAAGATTTCGCCCTGGGTTCAGAACATACGCTTAATAAACTCATCCTAGAGGTCTAGGATCCCATTTTAATAAGTAAATTTGATAGTTTCTTATGTATTTCGACCCGGAAAATTGAATAAAATAAGTTCCAGAACCATATCTTCAGTAGTTTTTGTAAAATCCAATGAAAAACGGACAAACCTGTGCATAAAAATACGTTTTTTTTTAGGTTTGAAGAACAATAACTGTGTTAAATGGCTAATAAATTTGTAAATTTATTTAGAAAAAGTTGTAGAGATTTTAATTCTGAAGAGAATGATGTAAAATAGGCCAATAATAAACAAACACAAAGTTTAAAAAATTTGTGTTTAGTTAAATCAACACATACGATTTAGATGTAATACGATTTAAAACACATTAGATTTAATTAAACACAAATTTTTTAAACTTTGTGTTTGTTTATTATTGGCTTATTTTACATCATTCTCTTCAGAATTAAAATCTCTACAAGTTTTGCTAAATAAATTTACACGTTTATTAGCCATTTAACACAGTTATTGTTCTTCAAACCTAAAAAAACGTATTTTTATGCACAGGTTTGTCCGTTTTTCATTGGATTTTACAAAAACTACTGGAGATATGGTTGTGGAACTTATTTTATTAAATTTTCCGGGTCGAAATACATAAGAAACTATCAAATTTACTTATTAAAATGGGATCCTAGACCTCTAAGATGAGTTTATTAAGCGTATGTTCTGAACCCAGGGCGAAATCTTTCGCTAGCCGTAATTGGCTTACGAAGCGTTTCCGGACCCATTTTTATAAAAACTTTTTTCATTATTTTGATGAGAGGAAACCACCTTAGAAGTTTGTCGGGTTACTCCTGAGACACTCTATATACTCGTGTAGTATAGAATGAGAAAGTATTGTGATTGAGAACTATTTTAAATACTCGTATTTAAAACTGAGTACCTCTTGAAGCCAAAAACGTTAAGTAACCTTATAAGTGTATCCGATGCGAGTATGTGTTTTGTTCTTAAGATTAACTTCAGTTATAACTCACTATATTCACTATATTGTTGTTTAAGTGATCAGCCGAAAGGCTCCATTGAACCTCTAGAGGCTTTACTAAGTAAAAAAAATCTGGTGTGAAACACTCACACGAATTTCTCTTGCCAATGCAAATAATAAACAATAAACTTAACATTAGTTATAAAACATTAGAAATAAACAAAAACCTAGCCTCAATAAACATAACCTAATTTCAATCATGAGTGAAAGACGCAAAATGAAAATCAACCTCAGTTTGGCTTAAAAATACGGAAAATCACTCCTTCACGCTAAACTAGGCTCTGTAGAGAAAAATGCTTTAAATAAAAGTTGTAGATCTTTTAATTTCCTATAAAATTGATTATATACACTTTTGTCGTAAATTCATACTAAGGCCGAACTCTTAAAAAAAATTGATTTTTCACACGTTTTTGTGAGAAAAAATAGAAAATCGCTAAACTAAGCGTTAGACAAAAAAATTTTGTAATAAAAGTTGTAGGATTTTAAATCCTGTACAACTTTTATTACATACATTTTCGCGCTCAAATGCATAATAAAGCCGCAATCTTAAAAAAACAAATTTTTTACATGAAAACAGCCTGACCAAGAATTTCAGGAAACATGGCGCCTACCCTATCTTGTAGAGCATAGAAAATTAAGTAAATAAGGTGATTTTTAAAAAAATCGTAGGACCAGTTTTTGAGAAAATCGCAAAAAAGTGAAAAATTACACGAATAAACTACTACTTCTGGTTGACCGATTTTGATGAAAATGTTCGTGTCGGGTCCGGTAGTGGTATGTAACTTAAGTTTCAAGTTTCAAGTTCGTACGATTTCCGTTCTTGATATATTCTGTTCACACACACACGCGCGCGCACACACACACACAGACCAATCGCTAAAAACATGTTTTTTTGTGTTCAGGGAGTCTGAAAACGTGTATATCTGGTGAAGAGTGGATTTATTAAAATCGACATGAAAACAATACTTTCCTTTCTATACATTCATACAGGCAAGAGAAAGTAAAAATCTGGTGTGAAACGCTCACACGACTTTCTCTTGCCAATGCAAATAATCTGTATTATTAATATTATAGACAGAATGTGAAACAGCGTTCGTACTAGATCGACACGATACGTATCGTGCGTCAGCTGCCGCTGGTGCCCAATGACGTCACAGGGCCATCCAGAGGGATCCATCTGGGTCCATACGCACATGATAATAATAAAATAGAATTAATTTCAAACTGCAGGATGTATTATAAAAATTTATTTTTGTACAGGAAATAGTTTATAAGCTTGTGCACATCTAAAACTGTTTGAGTTGCTTTTATATTTCATGTACAATACGAGGGGGTACCCAAAAGTATCCGGAATAGCTCTGCTGTGGGCGGAGCTTGTGCAGTACAAATTCCCGCCACTAGGCTGCTTGTAGCGCTACTCATTGCCAGTTCAATGCCATTTTGTTCGTTGATCTAGCTTGTTCTGTTCTTGTGCAGTGCTTGTTCTCGCTAGTGGTGTTTTGTGCTCGTGTCGTTTTTCATGATGGCAAGTTTTAATGAACAACGAGCGGCTGTGAAATTTTGCTTCTTGCTCGGTAAAAACGCCGCGGAAACAGTTGTAATGTTGAACACAGCTTACAAAGACGACGCTATTGGAAAAACCCAAGTGTACGAGTGGTTTTTGCGCTTTAAAAATGGCGACATGTCGATTGAGAACAAACCTCGTTCTGGACGACCGTCGACTTCCCGAACAGACGAAAATGTTGTGAAAGTGAAAGAAATTGTACGAACAGACCGACGACAGACCATTGACTTTTTATCTTTAAGTGTTAAGAAGACTACGAAACAGCATTCGTCGTAAAAGACCTAATTTGTGGCAGACAGGGGACTGGTTTTTCCACCACGAAAACGCGCCTGCACACACGGCAATCTCGGTTACCCAGTTTTTGGCGAAAAACGGCATGGTTTTGCTACCACACGCACCGTACTCACCCGATCTGGCTCCGTGTGATTTTTTCTTGTTCCCACGCATGAAAAGGGGCATGAAAGGTCTCCGATTTAACAACGTTGATGATGTCAAGAAAAAAACGACGGATGAGCTGGCAGCCATCACTGAAGAGGAGTACAAAAAATGTTTTGAACAGTGGAAGCACCGGTGGGACAAATGTATTAGTTGTAATGGAGAGTATTTTGAAGGGGATAAGGTTCTTTTGTAAAAAAATTAAAAATAAATAGTTTTAAAAAATAATTCCGGTTTCTTTTGGGTACCCCCTCGTATATTAGTGTATGTATAATTTGGGGAATATTAAATACTTTTGAAACCCTAACTTCAATTTTGAAACATTTAGTGTGTACCAACAAGAGCTGTATTTTTTTTAACCTTCGACAAGTAATAAATAAAAGACAAATTAATATTATATAAAATTGTTTTATTAATAAAAGTTACGTACACTTTTGGCTACTTTTCCACATATAACCGTCACGTTATTTTTTAGTTCATCAGCTGAAAGGCTGGTTTGAACCTCTAGAGGTTTTACTAAGTAAAACGAAGAGTCAGGTGGTTTACTATTGCCTTCCTCACTGAGTTGAAAGAGTATGCTTATCAGCATGCCGGGCCCTCTGAAAAGCACATATTTTCCACTCTGCAAATGACACCTTCGCTTCATTACCCACAGGGTCTGGCTGTATAATGAAATTCATCACCTTCAGAGGAGATAACTGTGATTAGTGTCACAGTACACCTCTACCTCTTCTGTTCTTAAATGATTCAGTCATTTAATTGGCTGACCATGTGATAAGAAACAGAACTATTTATTTTAGCCCTGCAACGAACAGATTGAGTGTAAATAATTTGACACTCCACCTGTCTGTTATGGGCGTTTTTTAGGGATAGCAGTTAATAATCGATAAATGAAATGATTATAAAAGTATTGAACAAAGATTCGTGAAAAAGTTTATTTGTTTTGCCTAACACCATTTTTATTCTTTTATTAAATAAAAAAGTCTTTCTTTTTGAGATCAAAGAAAGCTGAGACTTGAATACAGTTATTTAAGCATCGTAAGAGAATAGATGTTGTCGGGGGGGGGGTGAAGAGAGGAAAGGGGTTGGATATGAAAAAGACTGAGCATGCATGTTAAGTGTTCTATTTACATTTTTAAAATTTAACAGAAAAAAAGAGATTGAAGAGTCCTTGAGAAAGTACCACCGTATAACAAAGACCGCACCCACTAGACTTAAAGAGCAATTTTTTTCTCATTAAATAAATGAAAACTTCCGGTCATATGATTTGTTCAGTGAACGAACGTTGTGATTGTCTCTGCAATTAAATTATATTATTAATTAATTAGTCGCTGGTAAAAGTGTTCAATCACAAACATTTCTTTAAAAATCTGTTGTGAAACATTCACACGACTTTCTCTTGCCAATGCAAATAATTAACAATATAACCTAACATTAGTAATAAAACATTAAAAATAAACAAAAAACTAACCTAAATAAACATAACCTAATTTTAACCATGAGTGAAAGAAGCATAATGAAAATTAACCTCAGTTTGGCTTAAAAATACGGAAAATCACTCTTTCACGCTAAACTAGGCTCTGTAGAGAAAAATGCTTTAAATAAAAGTTGTAGATCTTTTTATTTCCTATAAATGTGATTATACACTTTTGTCGTAAAATACATACTAAGGTCGAAATCTTAAAAAAATAGATTTTTCATACGTTTTCGTGAGAAAAAACAGAAAATCGCTAATTACCGCTAAACTAAGCATTATAAAAAAAAATGTTTGAATTAAAAGTTGTTGGATTTTAAATTGTCCACAACTTTGATTATATAAATTTTTTTCGCTAAAATGCATATTAAAGCCGCAATCTTAAATAAACCAATTTTTTTACGTAAAGAAAAGCCTCATCAAGAAAACATGGCTCTTACGCTACCTTGTAAAGCATAAAAAATTTAGTAAACCGGGCGATTTTTAAAAAAATCATATGACCACTTTTTGGGAAAATCGCAGAAAAGTAAAAAATTATACAAATAAACTACTATACTTCCGGTAGATCGATTTTGATAAAAATGTATTGTTCATTATTTGCATTGGCAAGAGAAAGACGTATTAGTGTTTCAGACCAGATTTTTACTTTCTCTTGCCTATATGAATATATAGGAAGGAAAGTATTGTTTTAATGTCGATTTTTCGAAATTGAGTTTCCACCGGATCTACACGTTTTCAGATCCCGTGAACCCAAATAAATGTTTTTAGCGATTGGTCTGTGTGTGTGTGTGTGTGTGTGTGTGTGTGTATATATATACAATAAATCTCAAGAACGGAACATCGTACGAACTTGAAACTTGAAACTTAAGTTACATACCACTAACGGACCCGACACGAACATTTTCATCAAAATCGGTCGACCGGAAGTAGTAGTTTATTCGTGTAATTTTTCACATTTTTGCAATTTTCTCAAAAACTAGTCCTACGATTTTTTTAAAAATCGCGTGGTTTACTTAATTTGTTATGCTCTACACGATAGGGTAGGCGCCATGTTTGCTGAAATTCTTGGTGAGTCTGTTTTCACGTAAAAAAATTGTTTTTTTAAGATTTCAACTTTATTATGAATTTTACCGCAAAAACGTATATAATTAAGGTTGTAGAGAATTTAAAATTCCACAACTTTTTTTGTATAACGCTTAGTTTAGCGGTAATTAGTAATTTTTCGTTTTTTCTCACGAAAACGTGTAAAAAAATCTATTATTTTAAGATTTCGGCCTTAGTATGCATTTTACGACAAAAGTGTAGCCTATATAATAAAATTAATAGGAAATTAAAAGATCTACATCTTTCTTTTATTAGTGAAAATCCTGGAAAATTTTAATGGAATTTACCAAGCAATTTTTGTTGTTTTGTATATTTTATAATGCACTACGTTATTCAAAATTGAAATTTTATTTACAATGTCCTTCCGAACCATTTGTCAGTAATTCCATACAACATACGAACAAGCCATACTTCTATTATAGATTGTATCATTGGTGTGTTGGTGTGTGTACATATGTGTTAATATAATGTATTCCAGACAGGTTGTCCCAGTAAGCTAGTATCTGAGTGACATATTGCCGACACACATAGGGGATGCAAAACTACCCTTATTGGCAAGTTACCCCCCCCTTTACAGCATTCCTGACATGTTAGTATCACCATCACGAGGAGACGACCTCTCTTATAAACTAAACTCACACCCTCTACCCCCTTTCAACAACCCCTTCCTCTTCAACACCCCCAAAATGGCACCCGCAACTTGGATATAAACGACACCAAATACCCTTTTAAAACATCCGTCATTTATTTTTATTTTACTCTTTTTCTTCTTGTAGTTGTTATTTGTGCACTTTGACTACGAGTCGAGTGAGTGGAACACAGTTGTACAATAAATTTCAAAACGTCAACTTGTAACGAGGTAAACAGAAACGGGTTGTTTTTTATATTATTAGTTTTCTCTTATTACTTTCTCTTGCCTATATGAATAAATAGGAAGAAAAGTATTGTTTTCATGTCGATTTTTCAACAATCGAGTTTTCACCGGATCTACACGTTTTCAGACCCCCTGAACCCAAAACCATGTTTTTAGCGATTGGTCTGTGTGTGTGGTGAGTGTATATAAAATATCTCAAGAACGGAACATTGTACAAACTTGAAACTTGTAACTTAAGTTACATACCACTACCGGACCCGACACGAACATTTTCATCAAAATCGGTCAACCAGAAGTAGAAGTTTATTTGTGTAATTTTTCACTTTTTTGCGATTTTCTCAAAAACTTTTCCTACGATTTTTTTAAAAATCGCCTCACTTACTCAATTTTTTATTCTCTACAAGATAGATTAGGCGCCATGTTTACTGAAATTCTTGGTGAGGGTGTTTTTACGTAAAAAACGGTTTTTTAAGATTACGGCTGTAATATGTAATATAGCGCAAAAATTTATATAATAAAAGTTGTAGAGAATTAAAAATCCTACAACTTTAATTTTAAACATTTTTTTGTATAACGGTTAGTTTAGAAGTAATTAGCGATTTTCCGTTTTTTTTCTCACGAAAACGTGTGAAAAATTGATTTTTTTAAGATTTCGGCCTTAGTATGCGCTTTACAACAAAAGTGTATATAATAAAATTTATAGTAAATTAAAATATCTACATCTTTTATTTATGGAATTTTCCTCTACAGTGCCGGGTTTAGCGTGAAGGAGTGATTTTCCGTATTTTTAAGCCAAACTGAGGTTGAATTTCAATCATTTTGCGTCTTTCACTCATGATTAAAATAAGGTTATGTGTTTTGAGGTAGTTTTTTGTTTATTTCTAATGTTTTATTACTAATGTTAGGTTATATTGGTCGTTATTTGCACTGGCAAGAGAAAGTTGTGTGAGTGTTTCAAACCAGATTTTTCTTCTTGTAGTTATTATTTGTGCACTTTGACTTTGAGTCGAGAGAGTGAAACACAGTTGTACAATAAATTTCAAAACGTCAACTTGTAATGAGGTAAACAGAAACGGGTTGTTTCTTATATTAGGCCTATAGTTTACTCTTATTGTTTCTATACTTTTTGTAAAATGTTTTCATTTTCAATAGGTACCTCATTTTTCATTTTCTTGCGCAAAACATCTATAAAAAAATCCGGTGTGAAACACTCACACGACACTCCCTTGCCAATATAAAATTAAAATACAGCAGAACCTCAATTTTTTTGGAACCATGCGTGGTCGGAACTCAAAAAAAAATCGAATATTCACAGCAAATGAAACAAGTCATTCAATACAGGGATTAAAACTATCTAATAAAAACAAAATTAAGTAAGTTACCATTAGGTCTAATTAATTATATTTCTAATTAAGAAAACAGGAATTCTATTTAAAGAGACACGGAAAATCGAATTACAAGGTATAGGTTTTTTTACACTTAAAAACATCTGACGTGAAACACTCACACAACTTTCTCTTGCCAATGTAAATAATAACCAATATAACCTAACATTAGTAATAAAACATTACTAATAAACAAAAAACTAACCTCAAAAAAACATAACCTTATTTTAATCATGAGTGAAAGGCGCAAAATGAAAATCAACCTCAGTTTGCCTGAAAAATACGGAAAATCTCTCCTATACGCTAAACTAGGCTCTGTAGAGAAAAATGCTATAAATAAAATTTGTAGATATTTTAATTTTTTATAAATTTTATTATTTACATTTTTGTCGTAAAGTGCATACTAAGGCCAAAATCTCAAAAAATCGAATTTTCACACGTTTTTGTGCGATAAAAACAGAAAATCGCTAATTACCGCTTAACTAAGCGTTATACACAACAATGTTTGAAATAAAAGTTGTAGAATATTAAAAATTATCTACAAATGTTATTATAAAACTTTTTCCGCTAACATGCGTATTGAAGCCGCAATCTTGAAAAAACAACTGTTTTACGTGAAAACCGCCTCACCAACAATTTCAGCAAACATGGTACCTATCCTATGTTGTAGAGCATGAAATATTTAGTAAACCAGGCGATTTAAAAAAAATCGTAGGACAAGTTTTTGAGAAAATCGAAAAAATTAAACGTTACACGAATAAACAACTACTTCCTGTTGACCGATTTTGATGAAAAATGTTCGTGTCGGTTCCGATAGTGGTATGTAACTTAATTTTCAAGTTTCAAGTTCGTACAATGTTTCGTTCTAGAGATATTCTGTTCAAACACACATACACACACAGATACAGACACACACACGCACGCACGAACGCACGCGCACACACACACACACAGAGACACAAACACAGACCAATCGCTAAAAACATGTTTTTTGGGTCAGGGGGTCTGGAAACGTATAGATCCGGTGAAAACTCGATTTTGAAAAATCGACATGAAAACAATACTTTCCTTCCTATATATTCATATAGGCAAGAGAAAGTAAAAAATCAGTTTGAAAAACGAAAAGTCCGGCAGTACATTAGTGTACCATTATCAATCGTATCGTAAAATGTTACGAAATGTGGTAATATGGTAGAATCATGAGTGAAAGATTCAGAATGAAAATCAAACTCAGTTTGGCTTAAAAATACGGAAAAATCACTCTTTCTCGCTAAACTAGGATCTGTAGAGAAAAATGCTCAAAATAAAAGTTGTAGATCTTTTAATTTTCGATAAATTTGATTATACACACTTTTGTCGTAAAATATATAGCTACTAAGCCTAAAATCTTTAAAAAATCGATTTTTCACGTTTTCGTGAGAAAAAACACGAAGTCGCTGATTGCCGCTTAGAAAGTTGTAGGATTTTTAATTCTCTACAACTTTTATTACAAAATTGTTGCGCTAAAATGCATATTAAAGTCGCAATTTTAAGAAAAACACCTTTCCCATGAATTTCAGCAGACATGGCGCCTACCGTATCTTGTAGAGCATTAAAATTTACTAAATCAGGCGATTTTTAAAACAATCGTAGGAGCCGTTATAAAGAAAATTGCAAAAAAGTTAAAAATTACACGAATAAACTACTATCTCCGGTTGGTCGATTTTGATGAATATGTTCGTGTCGCGTCCGGTAGTGGTGTCTAACTTAAGTTTCAAGTTTGTACGATGTTCCGTTCTTGAGATATTAAGTTAACACACAGACCAATTGCTAAAAACATATTTTTGGGTTCAGGGGGTCTGAAATGTGTAGATCCGGTGAAAACTCGATTTCTTAAAGTCGATGTGAAAACAATATTTTCCTTCCTATATGTTCATATAGGCAAGAGAAAGTAAAAATTATTGTTTACCACGAGTACATAGGCCCCCAAGGACTTCAGCAGACATGGCGCTTACGCTAATTTTTTTACTTTCTCATGCCTATGCACTATATATAGGAAGGAAAGTATTGTTTTCATGTTGATTTTTCGAAATCGAGTTTTCACCGAATCTACACGTTTTCAGACCCCCTGAACCCAAAAACATGTTTTTAGCGATTAGTCTGTGTGTATGTGTGTGTATACAAAATATCTCAAGAACGGAACATCGTACGAACTTCAAACTTGAAACTTTACATACCGCTACCGGACCCGACACGAACATTTTCATCAAAATCGGTCAACCGGAAGAAGTAGTTTATTCGTGTAATTTTTCACTTTTTTGCGATTTTCTCTAAAAATGGTCGTACGAATTTTTTAAAAATCGCCTCATTTACTAAACTTTTTATTCTCTACAAGATAGGGTAGGCGCCATGTTTGCTGAAATTCTCGGTGAGGCTCTTTTCACGTAAAGATATTGTTTTTTTAAGATTACGGCTGAAATATGCATTTTAGCGCAAACATTTATATATAATAAAAGTTGTGGAGAATTTAAAAACCTACAACTTTTTTTGT
The DNA here is from genome assembly GCA_035578175.1 of Catonia carolina. Classification (NCBI taxonomy): domain Eukaryota; kingdom Metazoa; phylum Arthropoda; class Insecta; order Hemiptera; family Achilidae; genus Catonia; species Catonia carolina. Next base: position 80,211 of record JAQMRL010000046.1, on the reverse strand, counting down.
ATCCTACCTTTTTTAATATAACGCTTAGTTTAGCGGTAATTGGCAATTTTCTGTTTTTTTTTCTCACGAAAACGTGTGAAAAATCGAGTTTTCTAAGATTTCGGGCTTAGTATGCATTTAACGACAAAAATGTTTAATCAAATTTATAGGAAATTGAAAGATCTACAACTTTTATTTAAAACATTTTTCTCTACAGAGCCTAATTTAGCGTGAAAGAATGATTTTCTGTATTTTTAAAGCAAACTGAGGTTGATTTTTCTGTTGTGTAATTCACTCATGATTAAAATAAGGTTTTTTTTTTAGGTTAGTTTTTTGTTTATTTGCAATGTTTTTTTATTAATGTTAGGCTTTATTGTTTATTATTTGCATTGGTGAGAGAAAGTCGTGTGAGTGTTTCAAACCAGATTTTTTTTTTTTATTCAAGAAAAGAAATGATGTATTACATCTCGTATAACATAAGTACTGTAGTGTTAAGTCCTTAAGAAATTACGTTATTCACATTTTCTTTGCAGTAGTCTACATTTCACTGAATTTCCTTCCATTTCTACATACGCTTAAAACAAGTACCTATTTAGAATTATCATTTCCCTTAAGTTTGTTTTAACATGTTGTTCCTTTCTGATAATAATGTATTCATTATAATTGGTGTTCATTTCCTCTTAATTTTGTTTTATTATCTCTCCCTTACTCTTCCTTTTACCTTCTTTATCCAACTCCTTTTCTTCTACCACCACTCAAAGAAATTCGTTCCTCATTCCACTGGATATGTCTAATCATTCCACCATATTGTACCGGGTGTTTCAAACAGCCTTAAGGGAAGATGGCACGATGGTTTTAACTCAAAATTTAGATTTTTGGTTTTTGTTATTCAATAGTTTAGACCTAGATCTAACAGAAAAAAAATCTGGTGTGAAACACTCACACGACTTTCTCTTGCCAATGGAAATAATTAACAATAAATTTAACATTAGTCTAAATGAAACACTAACCTTAATATACATAACCTAATTTTAATCATGAGTGAAAGACGCAAAATGAAAATCAACCTCAGTTTCGTTAAAAAATACGGAAAATCACTCTTTCACGCTAAATTAGGCTCTGTAGAAAAAAAATCCTTTAAATAAAAGTTGTACATCTTTTTAAATTTTCTATAAATTTGATTATATACATTTTTGTCGTAAAATCTATACCAAGGCCGAAATCTTAAAATAATCGATTTTTCACACGTTTTCGTGAGAAAAAAAAGAAAATCGCTAATTACCGCTAAACTAAGCGTTATACAAAAAAAAGTTTAAATAAAAGTTGTTGGATTTTAAAATATGTACAACTTTGATTATATAAATTCTTGCGCTAAAATGCGTATTAAAGCTGCTACTTAAAAAGTTTTTTTTACGTGAAAACAGCCCCTCCAAGAATTTCATGAGACATGACGCCTACCTTATCTTGTAGAGCATAAAAAATTTAGTAAACAAGTTGATTTAAAAAAAAATCGTAGGACCAGTTTTTGAGAAAATCGCAAAAAGTGAAAAATGACACGGAAAAACTACTACTTCCGGTTGACTGATATTGATAAAAATGTTCGTGTCGGGTCTGATAGTAGTACCTATTTAGTTTCAAGTTTCAAGTTCGTGTGAATTGCCGTTCTTGAGATATTCTGTTCACACGCGCGCGCGCGCGCACGCACACACAGACCAATCGCTAAAAACATGTTTTTTTGGGTTCAGGGGGTCTGAAAACGTAGATCCGGTGTAGAGTGGATTTGTTAAAATGGACATGAAAACAATACTTTCCTACCTATACAGGGTGATTCATGAAGTTCTCCCTCCACTTCTACAGCACATTGTACTAGTAAAAATAATGAAAAAATGTTATATAAACATAGGTCCGAAAACGCTTCGTTAGCGAGTTACAGCTAGCGAAAGTTTCGCCTGGATTTCAGTTCACCAGGTGAAATGAGGTCTTCCTGGAATTGTGGTAAGGTAGATTAAGGGGCAAATTCAATCATTTCTTATGGTTTTTGATCTGATAAATTGAATAAAACAGGTCCCAGATCTGTAAGTTAAATAGTTTTTGAGAAAACCAGTGTCAAATGCAAAAAATGGAGTGAAAATCACATTTTTTCATCTTTGGGCAAGAATAACTTTGTTATTTCACCAAGAAACAGTTAAAAATTTTCAATAAAAAATGTAGAAAATTTTATTCTGAACAAACCGGTGTAAATTAAGTACACAGAAAGCGAATAGATGTTTGATTAAATGAGTTTTTATTCATAAGAGTACAAAGTAAAATTAACCGGAAAAACTAAAATGAAAAAATGTGTTTTTTTCACTCCATTTTTTTGCATTTGACACTGGTTTTCTCAAAAACTATTCGCTTTCTGTGTACTTTATTTACACCGGTTTGTTCAGAATAAAATTTTCTACATTTTTTATTGAAAATTTTTAACTGTTTCTTGGTGAAATAACAAAGTTATTCTTGCCCAAAGATGAAAAAATGTGATTTTCACTCCATTTTTTGCATTTGACACTGGTTTTCTCAAAAACTATTTAACTTACAGTTCTGGGACCTGTTTTATTCAATTTATCAGATCAAAAACCATAAGAAATGATTGAATTCGCCCCTTAATCTACCTTACCACAATTCCAGGAAGACCTCATTTCACCTGGTGAACTGAAATCCAGGCGAAACTTTCGCTAGCTGTAACTCGCTAATGAAGCGTTTTCGGACTTATGTTTATATAACATTTTTTCATTATTTTTACTAGTACAATGTGCTGTAGAAGTGGGGGGAGAACTTCATGAATCACCCTGTATATTCATATAGGCAAGAGAAAGTAAAAAATGTCAGTAGCTGGAGAAGAAACCAGACACCTATAGAATGTAAAGTTTAATTTCCCTATCTTTTACCAATCCTATGAAAAGTTTACCTAAAGATCTGGTGTGAAACACTCACACTTTCTCTCGCCAGTGAAAATAATTAACAATAAACCTAACATTAGTAATAAAACATAAGAAATAAACAAAAAACTAACCTCAAAAAACATAACCTAATTTTAATCATGAGTGAAAGACGCAAAATGAAAATCAACTTCATTTTGGCTTAGAAATACGGAAAATCACTCTTTCTCTCTAAACTAGGCTCTGTAGAGAAAAATGCTCTAAATAAAAGTTGTAGATCTTTTAATTTTCTATAAATTTAATTATATACACTTTTGTCGTAAAATGCATACTAAGGCCGAAATCTTTAAAATAAATCGATTTTTCACACGTTTCCGTGAGAAAAAAACAGAAAATTGCTTATTACTGCTAAACTAAGCGTTATACAAAAAAATGTTTGAAATAAAAGTTGTAGGTTTTTAAATTCTCTACAACTTTTGTTATATAACGTTTTGCGCTTAAATGCATATTAAAGCCGCAATCTTAAAAAGAAAATGTTTTTACTTAAAAACAGCCTCACGCAGAATTTCAGCAAACATGGCGCCTACCCTATCTTGTAGAGCATAAAAATGTAGTAAACCAGGCGATTTTAAAAAAAATCGTAAGACCAGTTTTTGATAAAATCGCAAAAAAGTGAAAAATTATACGAATAAACTACTACTTCCGGTTGACCGATTTTGATGAAAATGTTCGTGTCGGGTCCGGTAGTGGTATGTAACTTAAGTTTTAAGTTTCAAGTTCGTACGATGTTCCGTTCTTGAGATATTCTGTTCTGTTGTATTGTGTTCACACACAGACACACACACACACACACACACACACACACACACACACACACACACAGACACACACACAGACCAATCGCTAAAAACATGTTTTTTGGGTTCAGGGGGTCTGAAAACGTATAGATCCGGTGAAAACTCGATTTCTAAAAATCGACATGAAAACAATACTTTCCTTCCTATATATTCATATAGGCAAGAGAAAGTAAAAATAGCAAATTTAACATTGGTGGGATACAAAGTACAGTCTCCCCTTAACATGGGCTTCATGTTTATACTTTCTATGGCCAATATAAATATATAGGAAGGAAGGGATTGTTTTCATATCGATTTTTCGAAATCGAGTTTTCCACCGGATCTATACGTTTTCAGACCCATTGAACCCAAAAAAAACATGTTTAGCGATTGTTTTGTGTGTGTATGTGTGTGAATAGAATATCTCAAGAACAGAACATCGTCCGAAGTTGAAACTTGAAACTACTTAAGTTAGATACCACTAGAGGACCCGACATGAATATTTTCATCAAAATCGGTCAACCGAAAGTAGTAGTTTATTTGTGTCATTTTTCACTTTTTTGCGTTTTTCTCAAAAACGGCTCCTACGATTTTTCTTAAAATCGCCTCATTTACTACATTTTTTATGCTCTACAATTTAAGGTAGACGCTATGTCTGCTGAAATTCTTTGGGAGGCTGTTTTCTCGAAAAAATTGTTTTCTTAAGATTGTGGGTTTAATATGCATGTTTACGCAAAAATGTATATACAGTACAATAAAAGTTGTAGAGAATTACAAATCCTACCACTTTTCCTTCAAATATTTTTTTGTATAATGCTTAGTTTAGCGGTAATTAGCGATTTTTTGTTTCTTTCACACGAAAACGTGTAAAAAATCGATTTTTTTTAAGATTGTTGCCTTAGTATGCATTTTACGACGAAAGTGTATATAATAACATTTATAGGAAAGTAAAAGATCTAAAACTTTTATTTACAGCATTACAGCTGTATTTTTAAGCCAATCTGAGTTGATTTTCATTTTGCTTTTTCAGTAATGATAAAAATAAGGTTAGTTTTATTTAAGGTTAGTTTTTTGTTTATTTCTAATGTTTTATTACTTAGGTTATATTGTTCATTATTTGCATTGGCAAGAAAAAGTCGTGCGAGTGTTTTACACCCAATTTTTTCGTATGAAATTTGTTTGTTTTCGTATAAAATAGAACAGGAAAATGAAGCACACACATTTCGAAACACCCGGTACAATAGAGCGAATATACTAAGGTAATATTATTTTCTCTTTGTTTTTGTATGTTATTATTAATTCTGGTACATTCTCTTTGGAAGACGCAATAAGATATGAAGAAACGCTCCTTCAGCTGAATGTTTTAAGTACTATAAATAAAGCTTCTAAAAACATGCCCTATATTTCCAGATAAACTTTTCACTCTTCATAATGTTCGTACTGTTTTAATGCAATAATACTTGAATTTATAAGTTCTATTGAATTTCAATGAATTTCTTAAATATATTATGGGTTTGTTTATACAATTATTGTTGATTTCAACAAATTTTGATGAATTGAAACTTTTCGTAGTAGCTTTAAGTATCTTGGTAAGATAACACAGTAAAAGATTATCGAAAAGTAACCAAGAATTTCTCATCACTGAACTTAAGTATTAAATGTTTAACCCTGTATAAGGCAGTACAACGGCGAACATATATGGGTTGTAAAATGTTAAATTTTGCTTTATAGGGACTTGAATAATGTTCGAGGTGTGGTTATTAAATAACGAGACTGACGTTGTAAAAAATTTAATTTTAATTTAATACATAATCACTTATTGTCACCTTTAATATATACTCCTTCTCTATCCCTACAACGCTCCATGCGAATTTTCCATCGTTGGAAACAGTGCTGGATATCATCTTCTGTCAGCTCCTTCAGGACAAGTGCCGCTTTCTCTTTTACAGCTTCCACAGACTCAAATCTTGTCCCTTTTAATGCAGATTTCACCTTAGGGAACAGGTAGAAGTCACATGGTGCAAGATCTGGTGAATAAGGTGGATGTTCTAACACTGAGATGCTGTACTTGGCTAGGAGCCTCTTGACAGATAACGCGGAATGAGCTGGCGCATTGTCTTGGTGGAGAACCCATGATTTGTCCTTCCACATTTCGGGGCGTTTTTTCCTTACTCTTTGACGTAGTTTAGAAAGTACCTCAAGATAGTAATATTGATTAATTGTTTGACCTCGAGGAACCCAGTGAAGGTACGCAATCCCATAAATATCAAAAAAAAGAAACAATCATCATTGCTTTAAATTTTGACTTGCTCATTCGAACTTTTTTGGCTCTCGATGAAGTTCGGCTCTTCCAGTGCATGGATTGAAGCTTCGTTTCCAGATCATAAGTAAAAACCGCGTTTCATCACATATTATTATCATCGTTTCCAAAAAATTTGGGTAATTTTCAATCGCGTACAAAGTGTCAGTAAAAACATTTTTGCGAGCTTAATTTCAAACATTTTTGAGCGGCACGTGTCCTGAACGAGTTGACAGAAGATGACTTCCAGCACTGTTTCCAACAATGGAAAATTCGCATGGAGCGTTGTATGGATAGAGAAGGAGTGTATATTGAAGGTGACAATAAGTGATTATGTATAAAATTAAAATAAAATTTTTAACAACGTCAGTCTCGTTATTTAATAGCCACACCTCGTATGTGTCGTAACGTGTTGTAAATTTTTCTTTACAGAGATTTGAATAAGTATTAATGCTGTTGTTTAGGTCATCAGCCAAAAGGCTGGTTTGAACCTGTAGAGGTTTTACTAAGTAAAACGAGGAGTGAGGTGGTTTACCATTGCCTTCCTCACTGAGTGGAAAAGTACACTTATCAGCATGCCGGGCCCTCTGAAAAGCACATATTTTCCACTCTGCAAATGACACCTTCACTTCATTCACCACAGGGTCTGGCTGTATAATGAAATTCATTACTTTCAGAGGAGATAACTCTGATTAGTGTCTTTTACACCTCTACCTCTTCTGTTCTTAAATGATTCAGTCATTTAATTGGCTGACCATGTGATAAGATACAGAACTATTTATTTTAGCCCTGCAACTAACAGATTGAGTGTAAATAATTTGACACTCCACCTGTCTGTTATGGGCAGAAGTATTAATATTATACTTAATAATACAATACTTAATTACAAAACAATACAATACAATACTTAAAACTTAATAATATACTTGAATATGTATTTCTAGTGCTAGAACAGTAAGATTTTTTTTATGTTAAGCCCAGGTAAGTATACTTATCAAGTATTACCTGGTACCATGCTTACGCCTACTACTAGGAAACGTTAAAATGGGAATCACATAATGTTTAGTGGTAAGAATGCTTATCAAAACAACTTGTAGTACTATATAACCAAAACAATCTGGTGCGAAACACTCGCGACTTTCTCTTGCCAATGCAAATAATGACCAATATTACGTAACATTAGTAATAAAACATTAGAAACAAACCTCAATAAATATAACCTAATTTTTATCATGAGTGAAAGACGCTAAATGAACTCTCTACTATCTTAATTAATGTAATAATAGAAAACACTTTTGTATTGAGTTTTTTTAATTTTTGAGTTTTTTGAGATTTTTTTAATGAGTTACTTACTGTTTATTTTTATCAAGTAAACATTTTTAACAACCATAAATTATTATCATAGCATCAGAAAAGTAACAGTTGCCATAAAAAATAGCCACGTCACAATAGATGTAATATTATGTATGTTTAACAGATTTTGTCTATTTTTCATGCGCTTTTTTATTTAATTAAAAAATTTTTTTTTTTAAATTTCGTTTAAAATAAACAGTAAGTAACTCATTAATTTATTTTAATACAAAAGTGTTTTCTTTTAAGTATTACATTGATTAAGTTAGTAGAGAGTTTAACAGATGTCTATTTTTCATGCGTTTTTTTTAAAATTAAAAAACAATTTTTTAAAAATTGCGTTTGTCTATTATTGACTTATTTTACATCACTCTCTTCAGAATTAAATTCTCTACAAGTTTTACATAAGAATTTCTTGTGTTTATAATCCGTTTAACAAAGTTAATGTGCTTCAAACCTAAAAGAACGTGTTTTTCGGGACCAAGTTTTGCGTATTTCATCGGATATCTTAATAATTACTGCAGCTACAGTTTTGAAACCTATTTTGTTCAATTGTTCTGTTCATTTTACATACGATACGGTAAAGTTTATGCCTAATTTAACGCCCAACAAATATCTGTAGGGCTTCGTTTCAACGGGGTAACTAAAATTCTGACGAAATCTTTCACCCTGTATAACTCGGTAACTAATGATTTTTGGACCTATGTTAATTTGATGCCCAAAACGTGCAGGTGGAGTGTTATTTTAATTGCACTCTATCTGTTTGGTCCAGGGTTAAAAAAAAATAGTTCTGTTTCTTATCACATAGTCAGCCACTTATATGACTGAACTATTTAAGAACAGAAGAGGTAGAGGTGTACTGTGACACTAGTCAGAGTTATCTCCTCTGAGAGTAATGAATTTCACTATGCAGGCAGACCCTGTGGTGAATGAAGTGAAGGTGTCATTTGCAGGGTGGAAAGTGAGTGGTTTTCGGAGGGCCTGGCATGCTGACAAGCATACTCTTTCAACTCAGTGAAAAAGGCAATGGTAAACCACCTTACTCCTCGTTTTTACTTAGTAAAACCTCTACAGGTTCAAACCAGCCTTTCAGCTGTTGATCTAAACAATAACAACATGTTAATTTGAACTTTTTTTCTTATTTTTTTGTGGGGAATCAAGCCCTAAATTCTTGGACCCCTTTTTCATAACGCCCTGTATATTCATATAGACAATAGAAAGTAAAACTAAAAGATGAAAGAAAAACAAGTTAAATAGTTTTGCCATCAATGATATAAAAACAGTAAAAAAATATTATTAAATAAAATAAAATAGTTAATGACAGTATATCGTGTAAAGTAAAACACAATCAACCAATGTTTTAAGTAGTGAATGATTGAGGTGGGGGAGGGGGTTGTGGATTTATAACATGGATCATACTTTATGAAGTAATGTTCCGTGTGTCGATACTACTATAAAATAACATTAGGGAAATAGGAAGGGAGGGCGACGAATAGAAAACACGCTAAATACACATTAACAGTTTGTTACTAAATAACGATAATTCATATTTAAAAAATCTGGTGTGAAACACTCACACAACTTTCTCTTGCCAGTGCAAATAATTAACAATAAACCTAACATTATTAATAAAACATTACAAATAAACAAAACTAGTAACTTTAATAACATAAACTAATTTTAATAATGAGTGAAAGGCGCAAAATGAAAATCAACCTCAGTTTAGCTTAAAAATACGGAAAATCACTCTTTCACGCTAAACTAGGATCTGTAGAGAAAGATGCTCTAAATAAAAGTTGTAGATCTTTTAATTTTCTATAAATTTTATTATATACACTTTTGTCATAAAATGCATAGGCCTACTAAGGCCGAAATGTTAAAGAAATCAATTTCTCACACGTTTTCGTGAGAAAAAACAGAAAATCGCTAATTACCGCTAAACTAAGCGTTATACAAAAAAAACATGTTTGAAATAAAAGTTATAGAATTTTAAATTCTCTACATTTTGTATTATATAGGCTAGACTTTGGCGCTATAATAAATATTAAAGCCGTAATCTCAAAAAATCACTTTTTTACGCAAAAACAGCCTCACCAAGAATTTCAGCAAACATGGCGCCTACCCTATCTTGTAGAGAAAAAAAAATTTAGTAAATGAGGCAATTTTTAAAAAAATCGTAGGACCAGTTTTTGAGAAAATCGTTAAAAAGTGAAAAATTACACGAATAAAGTACTACTTTCGGTTGACCGATTTTGATGAAAATGTTCGTGTCGGGTCCGGTAGTGGTATGTAACTTAAGTTTCAAGTTCGTACGATGTTCCGTTTTTGAAATATTTTGTACACACACACACACACACGCACACACACACACACACACACACACACACACACACACACAACACAGACCAATCGCTAAAAACATGTTTTTTGGGTTCAGGGGGTCTGAAAACGTGTAGATCCGGTGAAAACACGATTTCTTAAAGTCGACATGAAAACAATACTTTCCTTCCTATAATATATTCATATAGGCAAGAGAAAGTAAAAAAAATATATATAATTAACATAGTTTGCTCCTAATGTAAACAAATAATAACGTCACTGAGCATGCGCATTATATAAAAATGAGTACCTGCTGATTAAAAAGTAACAACAAAATACTTTCAAAAGTATTTAAATACAAAATACTTTTGAAAGTATTGTGACAATATCGAAGAAAAGGATGGTTCGCGAAGGTTCTAGCGTTTCATTCATAAAAATAGTAAAGAGAGGATAATAGAGTGAAAGAGTAACAATGGTGTGGCTATAAAGGGTTGCCTATTCATGAAAGTTGTTTGAAAGGACTGCGCTATTATTCATGAAAGGGACCTGTAACACTTCCCATTAACAATAGATCTATTGTTACTTGTTTACATAGCCGGCCGCATTGGCGAAGTTTGTAACGTGCTCGCCTCTCATCATGCGGTCTTGGGTTCGAATCCCATTCAGGCACGGCATTTTTTCATACGTTACAAAAAATCATTTCATCATTCACCGTCTGCATTAGCAGTAATTGCAGAACAGTCGGACGTTAAAAAAAAAAACTTGTTTACATTAGTTCATCAGTTATGACTTTTCGAGAACTATTGAAAAAGATTATTGATCGAGTGTCTGTGCCGTTCAAGAAGTCTCTTTGAACCCCGCTTATATAAAGAGACCCCCGAGCGCGGTCAGTGAGTCAGTATTCGTTTGATCTTTGACGAGTGACTGTCGGGAGTTATATCAGGTTAACGGTTCCGAGGTATTGTTATACTGTCTTTGTGTGTGTGTCTATTGTGTAAAGTTATTGTGTGTGTGCATTAAATTCAGTTTTGTGTATTCAGTTTCATTTTGTATGTGTATTCTATAAAATTGATTGTAAGTAGTGCTAAGTAGTAAATTATTAAATTATTTATTGTTTATTATTTATTTTAAGTAAATTATTAAGTTATTTGGTGAGTGTTGTATAATATTTTATTATTTTGTAAAATTTAGTGTATTAATTATTTAATAACCTAGATCCCGAAACGGACCTTAGCGATGTGTCACTTTATTTTTATAAATAAAATTGTTAGATCTACATCAAATCGTGACTGATGTTTTAAGTACCTACTTGAAGTACTTATAATTTAAAACATAGTTAACTTAATAGGAATACGATATCCATAAAGTCGTGGAGTGTAGCGTGCACCCTGTAGTAGGTGGCTTTGGTTTGTTAACAGTAGGAGCAAACTAACAACGGCTCAACTGTAGGTATAGATACTGAAGTCACGAGATTGCCTTTTGGATATGGATGGGCTTTGAGGAAGGGAAGTGAATAATTGACAGTGCTGCCAACCTCAACAGTGAGACACTACTTGTACATTTCACTACCGTGCAGTTTCTACTACATTTTGTAAGCTCTGGTTTATTCCGAGAAAATATTTTCTTCATAAATCTTATAAGAAATAAATGCAACCTGTAATATTGCCTAAGATTAATTACATGACTATAAATGTTTGATTTACTGTAATTAGGCTACCAGCTACCTTTTTCCATTGGAACAAAATTTTCTCCGAATGAATCGCCTTCTTTACTATCGCTGTCACCGGCATCTTCACTATCAGTCTCACTATTATCTACCTAACTGTTTCCTTTTTTGCCAGCTGTCAACAAAACTGTTGAAAGTAGCTTCTTCACGTCTTTAATTTCGTTGTTTATTTTTCGAATGTTGAAATAGAAACATCACACAGTAGTTAGCCGCTCGCTCACGGCTTTTGTTAAGAGCCACGGATAGGCATTTTTGTTTAGCTTCAACTAAACAACATTTTAGTACATTGCATCTTAAATTTCGTTCAGCACTGTGTTCGACCATGTTTTCGAGAAATTGACATTCATGTTTACGGTAACAAATAGGTATATTCGTACCGTTAACCTACAAAAGGTTCCGCGATATACTGTATAGGCTATACTCTGGGTATAGTATAAATTGTTATGTTTGTACTACTGAAATTAAAGCAGTTGCGAATGTGCACTGATGCTTCACCCCCTTTACCCCCTCGTTGCAAACAAGGGCAAACTCGTGAATAAAGTGACTATACTTTACTAAGTAAAATGAGGAGTTAAGTAGTTTAACCACTGCCTTACTCACTAAGTGCAAAAATATGCTTTTCAGCATTCCGGGCTCTCTGAAAAGCATCTACTTTCCACACTGCAAATGACAACTTCACTTCATTCACCACAGTGCCTGCCTGAATACATTCAATTCCGGATAATTGGGACACATCGGAACCGAAACATTTTGGCCCAATTAAAGAGAGACTGTACTTTGTATCCCGCCAATGTTAAATTTTCTATTTTTAGGTAAATGTTTTATAGGATTAGTAAAAGATAGAAAAATGAAATTTTACACACTTTAAAGTTGTTAGGTGGTTTTGGCTACTGATTTTTTTTCAATTTAATTTGTTGGACCATAAAGTTTTAAAAGAATAACGAATAACGTAAAATTTTTACAATTTTTTTCTACGTTTTTTACATAAATTACTAATTTTTTGAGCACTTTAGAAAGTAAAAACAATGTCGGTGAATAGTCATGTACATGATAATTAACTGGTAAAAATTTCAGCCAGGTAGGTTAAACGGTTTCTAAGAAAAACGTACCTAAGTGTTAAAAATCTAAATTTACGGTAAAAGGCACAAATGAGAAACAAAATGTACCTACACAAACAAGTTTAATTTCCCATCAACAAATCGTTAGAAAGCTGCACCAACAGTGAAGAATATTAAAAATAATGAAGCAGATATTTAAAAAAAGACTTAAATTCTTTTTGCAAAAAAACGAGCAATAAAAATATATGAAAAATATTTTTCTTGGCGACATGTTAATTTTTTAGGATAAACCTAATAAAAACTTAAATTGTTTTCATTGAAATAATTTTTTGTCGCAATTTAATGTTTTTGTGGTAGATCTAGGTCTAAACTATTGAAAAACATAAAAATCTGGTGTGAAACACTCACACAACTTTCTCTTGCCAATGCAAATAATTAATAATAATCCTAACATTATTAATAAAATATTAGAAATAAGCAAAAACTAACCTCAGAAACATAACCTTATTTTAATCATGAGTGAATGACGCAAAATGAAAATCGACCTCAGTTTGGCTTAAAAATACGAAAAGTCACTCTTTCACGCTAAACTAGGCTCTTTAGAGAAAAATTCTTTAAATAAAAGTTATAGATCTTTTAGTTTACTATAAAATTGATTATGTACACTTTTGTCATAAAATGCATTCTAAGGCCGAAATCTTAAAAAAATCGATTTTTCACACCTTTTCGTGAGAAAAAATTAGAAAATCGCTAATTACTGCTAAACTAAGCGTTATACAAAAAAATGTTTGAAAAAAAGTTGTAGAATTTTAAATTCTTTACAACTTTTATTATATACATTTTTGCGCTTAATTGCATATTGAAGCTGTAATCTTAAAAAAACTATGTTTTTATGTGAAAACAGCCTCACCCAGAATTTCAGCAAACATAACGCCTACCCTATCTTGTAGAGAATAAAAAATTGAGTAAATAAGGCGATTTTTTAAAAAATCGTAGGACCAGTTTTTGAGAAAATCGCAAAAAAGTGAAAAATTATACGAATAAACTACTACTTCCGGTTGACCGATTTTGATGAAAATGTTCGTGTCGGGTCCGGTAGTGGTATGCAACTTAAGTTTCAAGTTTCAAGTACATACGATGTTCCGTTCTTGAGATATTTTGTATACACACACACACACACACACACACACACACACAGACCAATCGCTAAAAACATGTTTGTGTGGGTTCAGAGGGTCTGAAAACGTATAGATCCGGTGTAAACTCGATTTCTAAAAATCGACATGAAAACAAAACTTTCCTTCCTATATATTCATATAGGCAAGAGAAAGTAATAAAAGGGTATCAAAGCAATTATTAAATTTTTAGCAAAACCTTTTGCCTTGATTTAAAGCACTGGAGAATTGACACTAACACCTTACGAAGTTACAATGGCGAACCATTCATTCAACGCTTCTCAACAAATGGATCCTTCCTTCACGTTTTCTGTCTGAGATGTTCCATGATCTTTTAATGCCCACTGTCGGCGTATTTTGGATGTAGTGTTGTAAAGGTATTCCTCTGCTAAAAAAAAATAAAAAAAGGACATAAAGTATGTCGTTTGTGTTCGTTATTATACGCTTGGGGACTGTTGCTGTTCGTGTCGCGATAAAATATACTTTGTGAAATCGGATTCGGGTGGAATGCTCATTGTAATCGTTCTTGACTGTGGAGTTAATTTCGGTCTTTGTAAAAATGTTCGTGGGTTTTAGGAAATATTTCGTGGGGATATAAAGCCGCTCTGGATGGCGAATGTGACACCGAAGAAAGTGCTGGGTGGGCTTCGGCCTACATAAATATACCGATGATGCTGAGGCCGACTGTTGCCGAAGCGGAGGGGACACTTTTGGCCCAGTCTGTGTAACTTTGCACGAAAAGGAACTGAGGGCATTAAGAAGGACTGCCGATAAAGATCTTTGGTCTAAGTACGGCAGGGGATGGTTGGGAAACTCCGGTCAGTCCCAAGATGGGTCCTTCACACATCGATTAAAAATGTCGGCGTATTTTCTTTTCTTCGGAGCACTACACAAGCTATCGTAATTTTCGGTACACCGGTTAGTTCCGATAGTTTACGTTGGCTTAAGTTAAGTAGATACGTTTTTAATTTGTCGAGAAGTTTTATTCGTTCACACAGTCATATCGTTACGCGGCATTTAACTCACAAAGACATTGATAGTAGGTACTGTACTTTTCCTTTTTTGTTTTTTTTTTGTTGGTTTAATATCCGACTCTTCTGCAATTACTGCTAATGCAGAAGTGAAGGAAGAAATGATTTTTTTGTAACGTATGAAGATATGCCACGCCTGAATGAGATTCGAACCCAAGACCGCATGACGAAAGGCGAGCACGTTACCAACTACGCGATGCGGCTCGCAAAAATGTGGTATTGGGTTCGAATCCCACTCAGGCACGGCATTTGTTCATACATTACAAAAACAATATAATCTAACACATTAGTAATAAACTATTAGAAATAAACAAAAAACTAACCTCAAAAAACATAGTAGCCTAATTTTAATATGGGTGTATGATACAAAATGAAAATCAACTCTTTGACGCTAAACTAAGCTCTGTAGAGAAAAATGCTTCAATAAAAGTTGTAGATCGTTTAATTTTTTTATAAAATTGGTTACATATACCTACTTTTGTCCTAAAATTCATACTAAGGCCGAAATCTTAAAACAAAATCCATTTTTTTACGAGAGCATGGCCTCCCCAAGAATTTCAGCAGACATGGCGCCTACCCTATCATGTAGAGCTTAAAAAAAATGTAGTAAATGAGGCGATTTTCAAAAGAATGTAGGATCCGTTTTTGAGAAAATCGCAAAAAAGTGAAAAATAACACGAATAAACTACTACTTTCGGTTGACCGATTTTGATGAAAATGTTCATGTTGGGTCCTCTAGTAAGTAACTTAAGGTAACTTAAGTTATCATTTTTAACTTAAGGTAAGTAACTTAACCTAACTTAAGTTTCAAGTTTCAACTTCGTTAGGTGTTCCGTTCTTGACATATTTTGTTCAAACACAAACAAACCACTTGCTAAAATAAATTTGGGTTCAGGGGGTGTGAAAAATGCACATCCGGTATAAACTAGATTTCTAAAAATCGACATGAAAACAATACTTTCTTTCTTATATATTCATACAGGGAAGAGAAAGTAAAAAAATAAAAATTCAATAAAAAGTGTATTTCAGTACAATTTTTATTGTAATGACAACAAAACTTTATTAAAAAAATCTGGTGTGAAACACTCACACAACTTTCTCTTGCCAGTGCAAATAATTAACAAAAAACCTAACATTAGTAATAAAACATAAGAAATAAACAAAAAACTAACCTCAATAAACATAACCTAATTTTAATCATGAGTGAAAGACGCAAAATGAAAATCAACCTTAAGTTTGGCTTAGAAATACGGAAAATCACTCTTTCTCTCTAAACTAGGCTCTGTAGAGAAAAATGCTCTAATTAAAGTAGTAGATCTTTTAATTTTCTATAAATTTAATTCTATAAACTTTTGTCGTAAAATGCATACTAAGGCCGAAATCTTAAAAAAATTAATTTTTCACACAATTTCGTGAGAAAAAAACAGAAAATCGCAAATTACCGCTAAACTAAGCGTTATACAAAAAAATGTTTGAAATAAAAGTTGTAGGATTTTAAATTCTCTACAATTTTTATTATGTAAATTGTTGCCCTAAAATGCGTATTAAAGCCGTAATCTTAAAAAAAAAGTTTTTAAGAGAAAACACCCTCGCCAAGAATTTCAGCACACATGACGTGAATCTATCTATCTTGTAGCGAATAAAAAATTGAGTAAACCAGGCGATTTTTAAAAAAATCAAAGGACCAGTTTTTGAGAAAATCACAAAAAAGTGAAAAATTACACGAATAAACTACTACTTCCGGTTGACCGATTTTGATGAAAATGTTCGTGTCGGGTTCGGTAGTGGTATGTAACTTAAGTTTCAAGTTCGTACGACGTTTCGTTATTGAGATATTCTGTTCACACACATACACACACACAGACCAATCGCTAAAAACATGTTTTTTGGGTTCAGGGGGTCTGGAAACGTGTAGATCCGGTGAAGAGTGGATTTGTTAAAATCGACATGAAAACAATACTTTCCTTCCTATATACGTATTCATATAGGCAAGAGAAAGTAAAAATTGATAAAATTTTTTATTTTCAAATACAATATTACAAAGCGTAGATTAATTTTATGGTCCATGCATGTAGTTAAAAATATGAACTGATGAATTTTTGGTAGTAAACGGTGAGCCCTTCGGTTATATTAAAAAACGCTTTTAAAAAATGATGGAAAATGAAAAACTCAATTTTAAATTTTAAAAACCATCTTTCAAAAGAGTTATTCAAAACTTATATAGGCCTACTGCATTAGGTATCCCTTCAAATAAACATACACGTTTAATTAATACTTTCTCTTACTCTATATGAATTTGTAGAGAAGTATTGTTTTCGTGTTGATTTTTGAAATCGAGTTTTCACCAGATATACACGTCGTTAGGGCACCTAAATCCAAAAAAAAATCTGATGTGAAACACTCATACAACTTTCTTTTGCCAATGCAAATAATTAACAATATAACTTACCATTAGTAATAAAACATTATTAATAAAAACTAACCTCAATAAACATTTCCTTATTTTAATCAAGCAAAATTATTATTAATTATTATAAATTAAATATTATTTAATATTACATTATTAAAAATTTAAAATTTAATAATTTAAATAATTTTTAAATAAAACAATTTTTTTAAATAATTTTTAATTTTAATTTTAATTAAAATTTTTCTATTATTATATTATTTAAATTATTATTAATTACTATTATTTTATTTTAAAGACGCAAAATGAAAATTAACCTTAGTTCGGCTTAATAATCTAAAAAATCACTCTTTCACGCTAAACTAACTAAGCTCTGTAGAGAAAAATGTAATAAATAAAGTTGTAGATCTTTTAATTTACTATGAAATTGATTATATGCACTTTTGTCGTAAAATGAATTCTAAGGCCAAAATCTTTGAAAAATCGATTTTTCACACGTTTTCGTGAGAAAAAACCGAAAATCGCTAATTACCGCTAAACTAAGCATTATACAAAAATTGTTTGAGATAAAAGTTGTAGGATTTCAAATTCTCTACACCTTTTATTATATACAGTTTTGCGCTAAAATGCATATTAAAGCCGCAATCTAAAAAAAACAAATTTTTTACTTGAAAACAGCCTCACCAAGAATTTCAGCAGACATGATGCCTACCCTATCTTGTAGAGCATAAAAAATTTAGTAAACGAGGCGAGTTTTAAAAAAAATTTTATCTCGTAGAGCCGTTTTTGAGAAAATCGCAAAAAAGTGAAAAATTACACGAATAAACTACTACTTCCGATTGACCGATTTTGATGAAAATGTTCGTGTCAGGTCCGGTAGTGGTATGTAACTTTAGTTTTAACTTTAAGTTCGTACGATGTTCCGTTCTTGAAATATTCTGTTCACACACACGCGCGCGCACACACACACACACACAGATTTACCGCTAAAAACATGTTTTTTGGGTTCAGGGGGTCTGAAAATGTGTAGATCCGGTGAAAAATCGATTTCTTAAAATCGACATGAAAACATTACTTTTTTTTCTATACTATATTCATATAGGGAAGATAAAGTAAAAAGTATTCACGGAAAAAATATACATACTAAAACTTAATGAAATATATTTAATAGAAAGAATATTGACCAACATTTGTATCAGATTCAATTCATGTATTTGTGTTAGTATATTTTTATATTTTCAGATAAAGAGGCGATTGGGAAAGGCAATTGTGAATGTAGAATAGGACGCGCATGTCCTCATGTCCGTCAATAGTTTCAGTTCATTCAGATCGAGTCATTAATGACTCCCCCAGTACGGAGAAAATTGCCATTACATTAATGTTACTGCCGGGGTAGGTGCTTATGTTGGTACGGACACGGAAATACACTTCCCATACTATCCCGTTTTATTCCCGTTGCAGTACTTCCATTGGATTCTGTATATATACACTGTGTACCAAAAAGAATGTAGATTATTTATTAAGAAGAATGGCCTACACCAACAAATTACATACTAAATTACTCACAAAAGACATAAGTTTATGAAAATCTATCATAAATGTCCAATATGTTCTCTATTGGCTGCACGGACAACATCTAGCCGATAGCTGAATTCATCCCAAACTGTAAACCTTGCTTTGGACCGCGAGACCAGGCTTTACACTCTTGGCCTCCTAGGTTCCCTGACATAACACCATGCGATTTTTTCCTGTGGCTTTACACTCTTGGCCTCCTAGGTCCCCTGACATAGCACCATGCGATTTTTTCCTGTGGCTTTACACTCTTGGCCTCCTAGGTCCCCTGACATAACACCATGCAATTTCTTCCTGTGGCTTTACACTCTTGGCCTCCTAGGTCCCCTGACATAACACCATGCAATTTTTTCCTGTGGCTTTACACTCTTGGCCTCCTAGGTCCCCTGACATAACACCATGCAATTTTTTCTTGTGGCTTTACACTCTTGGCCTCCTAGGTCCCCTGACATAACACCATGCAATTTCTTCCTGTGGCTTTACACTCTTGGCCTCCTAGGTCCCCTGACATAACACCATGCGATTTTTTCCTGTTAGGATATGTTAAACAACTTGTTTACGTTCCTCCCTTACCTCGTGACATTGATGAACTAAAAAACAGAATATCAGCTGCTGTAGCTTCAGTGACAGAAGACACCTTATGCTCAGTTTGGGATGAATTCAGCTATCGGCTAGATGTCGTCCGTGCAGCCAATGGAGGACATATTGAACATTTATGATAGATTTTCATAAACTTATGTCTTTTGTGAGTAATTTAGTATGTAATTTGTTGGTGTTAAGCCATTCTTCTTAGTAAATAATCTATATAAAATCGGGTCATTCTTTTTGGTACATATGGTATTTTGGATTTCCATGTTTTCCTCGAAATGCTACCAATCTACAAATTGGATGTATGTTAATGGTTGCAATTTTTATATTTGTTTTACTTTTATACACATTACAGAATAATAGTATCGTTTAATTTCATGGTACGATTTTGATGCAGGTTTAATTATATTACTCGAATAATTTTAACCAATAAAATCCATTACTTTATAGTAAATTGATTTATTATATTTTTTACCATAATGTATTTTTTATTTTTACTTTTCATGTCGATTTTAAGCAATCCAGTTTTCACTGGATCTATACATTTTCAGACTTCCTGAACCCAAAAAACATGTTTTTAGCGATTGGTCTGTGTGTGTGTGTGTGTGTGTGTGTGTGTGTGTGTGTGCGCGCGCGCGCGCGCGTGTGTGTGTGTATGTGTGTGTCTGTGTGTGTATGTGTGTGTGTGCGCGCGCGTGTGTGTGCGTGTGTGTGCGTGTGTGTGTGTGTGTGTATGTGTGTGTGTGTGTGTGTGTTTGTGTGGGTTGTGTACAAAATATCTTAGAAAGGAACATCGTACGAACTTGAAACTTAAGTTACATACCACTACTGGACATGACACGAACATTTTCATCAAAATCTGTCAACCGGAAGTAGTAGTTTATCCGTGTAATTTTTCACTTTTTTGCGATTTTCTCGAAAACTGGTCATACGATTCTTTTTAAAATCGCCTCATTTACTAAATTTTTTATGCTCTACAAGATAGGGTAGGTGCCACGTCTGCTGAAATTCTTGGAGAGGGTGATTTTACGTAAAAAAATTGTTTTTTTTTTTTAAGATTACGGCTTTAATAAGCATATTAGCGCAAAAATTTATACAATAAAAGTAGTAGACAATTTAAAATCCTACAACTTTTATCTCAAACATTTTTTTTATAACGCTTAGCAATTAATAATAAGCGATTTTCTGGTTTTTTCTCACGAAAACGTGTGAAAAATCTATTGTTTTACGTTAAAAGAGTATTATCAAATTTGTAGGAAATTAAAAGATGTACAACTTTTATTTAAAGCATTTTTCCCTACAGAGTTTAGTTTAACGTGAACGAGTGATTTTCCGTATTTTTATGCCAAACTGAAGTTGATTTTAATTTTGCGTCTTTCACTCATGATTAAAATAAGATTATGTTTTTTGAGGTTAGTTTTTTGTTTATTTCAAATGTTGTATTACTAATGTTAGGTTATATTGGTCATTATATTAGCATTGGCAAGAGAAAGTCGTGTGAGTGTTTCACATCCCATATTTTTCAAGTTGTTGTTATACAGGGTGATTCACGAAGATATGCAGAAACTTTGGGAGCCCATTGTACATGTAAAAATAATGAAAAAAATTTAAATAAACATGGGTCCGGAAATACTTCGTTACCGAGTTACGGCTAGCGAAAGATTTCGCCCGGATATCAGCTCACCAGGTGAAATGAGGTCTTCCTGAAATTCTGGTAAGGTAGATTAAGGAGCGAATTCAATCGTTTCTTATGTTTTTGACCTGATAAATTGAATAAAACAGGTCCCAGAACTGTAAGTTAAATAGTTTTTGAGAAAACCAGTGTTAAATGCAAAAAATGGAATGAAAAAAACATATTTTTTCATCTTAGTTTTTCCGGTTAATTTTACTTTGTTCTCTTATGAATAAAAATTCATTTAATCAAACATCTATTCGCTTTCTGTGTACTTAATTTACACCGGTTTGTGAGAATAAAATTTTCTACATGTTTTATTCAAAAATTTTAACTGTTTCTTGGTGAAATAACAAAGTTATTCTTGCCAAAAGATGAAAAAATGTGTTTTTCACTCCATTTTTTGCATTTTACACGGGTTTTCTTAAAAATTATTTAACTTATAGTTCTGGGACCTGTTTTATTCAATTTATCAGATCAAAAACCATAAGAAATGATTGTATTTGCCCCTTAATCTCTCTTACCAGAATTTCAGGAAGACCTCATTTCACCTGGTGAGCTGAAATCCGGGCGAAACTTTCGCTAGCCGTAACTCGGAAACGAAGCATTTCCGGACCCATGTTTATATAAATTCTTTTCATTATTTTTACATGTACAATGAGCTCCTAAAGTTTCTGCATATCTTCGTGAATCACCCTGTATGATATTAGTTTGTAACCTGATTGTAGATGACGCTCGGTTCGCAAACAGTACCCATTCATTAATTAAGATCACGATCCTTTAAAATCTATGTTGTTGTTTAGGTCAACAGCCGAAAGGCTGGTTTGAACCTCTAGAGGTTTTACTAAGTAAAAACGAGGAGTAAGGTGGTTTACCATTGCCTTCCTCACTGAGTTGAAAGAGTATGCTTATCAGCATGCCAGGCCCTCCGAAAAGCACTCACTTTCCACCCTGCAAATGACACCTTCACTTCATTCACCACAGGGTCTGGCTGTATAGTGAAATTCATTGCTTTCAGAGGAAATAACTCTGATTAGTGTCTTTTACACCTCTACCTCTTCTGTTCTTAAATGATTCAGTCATTTAATTGACTGACCATGTGATAAGAAACAGAACTATTTATTTTAGCCCTGCAACGAACAGATTGAGTGTAAATAATTTGACACTCCACCTGTCTGTTATGGGCAGTTAAAATCTATATCTGCCTTAAATAATACTTGGCTATATCGTAGATACCAGGCTTACCAATATAAGAGAAATAATTTTCCCTTCATTATTACCGTAGGCCCTGTATAAATGTTAAGCATTTAATACTAGAGGTTTAAAACAATTCTGCCGACGGTTCGATACAAATTTTATAAACCACTCAGCTAATTAAAATTGAAAATGCAAATTGAATTTGTTTTAAATACTCGAACCAACCAGATTATTGGAGGCAATTTATACTTTCTCTTACCCATATGAATATATTTTTTTATTTTTTATTTCTAATATGTGTACGTTGCAATCTGTTCAATTGAGAACAATAAGCAACCCCATGACCCAATGAGATGAAGATGATACTGTATGACGTGTAAATGAGGTGTAGTCTTGTACACACTCAGGTCGACCATTCCTGAGTGAGTATGGTTAATTGAACCATCAAAGTACACCGGTAACCACTGTCTAGTATTTAAATCCGTATAAAAGTAACTACCTTTACTAGGATTTGAACCAGGAACCTTCGTCTCCAAAAATCAGCTGTTAAACAGCTGATTTTGGCGACGACTTTACCTCTAGACCAACCAGGTGGGTTAAAAATATGAATATATAGGAAGGAAAGTATTGTTTTCATGTCAATTTTAACAAATCGAGTTTTCACCGGATCTATATGTTTTCAGACCACCTGAACCCAAAAACCATGTTTTTAGCGATTGGTGTGTAAGTGTGTGTGTGTGTGTGTGTGTGTGTGTGTGTGTGTGTGCGCGTGTGTGTGTGTGTGTGTGTGTGTGTGTGTGTGTATGTGTGTGTGTGTGTGTGTGTGTGTGTGTGTGTGTGTGTGTGTGTGTGTGTGTAGTGAACAGAATATCTGTAGAACGGAATATTGTATGAACTTAAAACTTGAAACTTAACTTAGATATCTTCACCAAATCTGACACGAACATATTAATCAAAATCGGTTAAACGGAAGTAGTAGGGCTAGTTTATTTGTGTAATTTTTCACTTTTTTGCGATTTTCTCAAAAATGGCAAGTATGACTTCTTTTAAATCGCCTCATTTACTAAATTTTTTTGCACTATAAGATAGGGTAGGTGTCATGTCTGCTCAAAATTGTTTGGATAGGAGGCTGTTTTTTCGTAAAAAAATTGTTTTTTTTTAATTGCGGCTTTAATATGCATTTTAGCGCAAAAATGTATCTAGTAAAAGTTGTAGAAAATTTAAAATCCCACAACTTTTATTTTATAACATTTTTTTACATAACGCTAAGTTTAGCGGTAATTAGCGATTTCCTGTTTTTTTTCTCTTAAAAAGTGTAAAAAATAGATTTGTTTCGAGATTTCAGCGTTAGTATGCATTTCACGACAAAAGTGTATCTATATAACCAAATTTATGGGAAATTAAAAGGTGTTAAGGCCAATCGCACCCCCGTTAAGTAATTCGTATTTCCCCGCTTTTATTATCGTCGTTAAATACACTGATTTTGTATTAATAACCTTGTTCCCGCCTCTGCCTGTATACTTGTCTTGATTTCCGATGGTGATCTCAGTTCATGACGTAATCATTCTCCCTCTACTCACATTCCTTTCTTCCCGGTCAACACACTCACTGGTTGGATTCTGCGGCATGTAGACTGTTCGTGCCTTCTCTGCGCCGGCCATCCTATGGCGTCGCTTCTGCAATTGTCGTTATGCTTCGTTCGTTTCTGATGTACCATACATCATTTCAAGTGTGTTTTTACTTATGTGTGTAATTTATAATCATTTACAATTGTTCTTGTTTTCGTATCAAACATTAAAGTTACAGTGTGAATCGAACCCAGGACACGGGTCGCGTAGACGCCGTTTCTACACTTCAGGCCATTCAACAGGTAAGCGAATTAGTCTATTTTGTTGTACGCTTTCTAATTTTGTGTTTGAGTTGACCAGTGATGTCCTGCTGTTCCAGCAGTTACTTATCGTTTTACCTTTGTCTCCCGCAGTGTACTTTCTATCGTTGTATCTTGCTTATTCAGTCGTTCCGCCGTTGGTTTCTGGCGCCATTAAATGAAACTAGGTCCTCCGGAATAAGTCGTTTATGCTTCAGTTTACATTAATCTGCCATGTGTCGTGCATAGTGGGTTGATGTCCTACAGTTACAAGTCGGCTTACCGCTTAACTCGTTTTATCCAATATATTTTGGGTTTATTTCAAAACTCCTGCCATCAAGGCTCTAACATTTGGTCCGTCCCGGGCAGGATATTTATCAGTGCATATTTGGAAATACAGTCTATTGTCTTAATTTTTTCAATCGTCAACAATTTCAGTATTTTGTTTAATTCGTTGTTACATGGTGTTACATTACATTCATCGTGTCATTTATTGTGTTTCGTGTCTTACATGTGTTCAATATATTAATAAAAACATTAATAAAAATATTAATATTAAAAACAATTTCATTTATTCAGTTAAAAAATACGGGGTTAAGTTGCATAACAAATGCAACGCATTATTAGTGTTGTGACGCGTTCATTCAATACAAGTTGCAACCAACGCTATGCTGACGTCACAGTAGATCGGTTCAGTGCTATATCTTTCGACACGGCCAGAATTTGGCTAGAGTCGCCATTTTTTCCTTCGTTCTTGTTAACTGGTTCACGCAGCTTACAGCGCATGCGTGCCCTCTCTCTCATTCGCTCTCTCTCGTGCTGTCCGTCGTTACTGCTAGCGCTGAGAGAATCACTTCACTTGCGTCGTCTGCAACGTATACATCTTAGTTGCAACTAACCTAGATTCAATAAACAGCTGTGTTTTGTTTACATTCTATTATTTTGTTTTTCGCTCGTTGTTTTCGTTCATTATTTTCAACATGGACGATTTACAATCTTTAATCAAAAAACGCAACGTTGTTAATAATCATCTTTCTCGTTTTAATAATTTTCTTCAATCTGACGTTGAAGTTAACCAAGTCAAATTACGACTTGACAAATTCTTAGATCTCTGGTGTGACTTTGAACAGATACAAACGAACATCGAATTACTTCAACCCGAAGCAGATTTCGAATCAGAACGCACTGCCTTCGAAACTCATTATTTCCAGTTAATTGATCGCGCCCAGAAATTAATTGAATCTCTGGACAATACAATCGTTTTACCAAATCAAGTCAAGTCTTCTAATTCGCAATTAATACAATTACCTCGAATTCGCCTACCTTCATTCGATGGAGATGTTGCCAAATTCCAGAATTTCATCAGCTTGTTCAATGATTTAATTCACAATAATTCTGAGTTATCATTTGTTCAAAAACTTCATTATTTGAGGTGCTCATTAGTCGGTGAACCACTGCGTCTAATAGAACACCTGCCTCTCTCGCTTGAAAATTATACGTTAGCGTACAATTTAATTGTTGAGCGCTACTCCAACTCAAGGCGCATAGCAAATGTTCACTTAAATCAGATATTCAATTTCGTTAAATCTGACACTCCGTCCTATCAATCGTTAAAAGGTTTTCTTAATATCCACGAATCATCAATCGGAGCCTTACGTCTGTTAAATATAAATTTACTTGAATATTTACTTTTTGAGATAGCCTATTCTAATTTGGATCCTGTAACAAAGCAAGCGTTCGAGGATTCAAATCCTAATTCAGCCGTGCCTACATACGAGGCCTTAATTTCATTTGTTACTGCTCGCATGCACTCTTTCGAACTATTAAATTCTTCACCGTCAACCGATAATGTCAGTTCTTCGCACTCCGGCGATTCAAACCTCGATCAACCGGACTCTTATCATCCGGTCACCACTGATTCCAATTCTGTACAAATTAATCGTAATTCTGTTTCACCGTCTTCTGTTTCTCACAATATACCTTCGTTTTTCGTCAAATCAAATTCACTCAAATGTCTGTCGTGCGAATCTCACTTTCATTCAATTCACAACTGTAGTGAATTTCTTGCACAAAATGTAGATAATCGCTACAAAATTATTTCTCGTCTTAAACTTTGTTTTGCCTGCTTCGGGCGACACGATCGCCGCAATTGTAGCTCAAATAAACATTGTCGTATCTGCCAGTCAAAATCGCACAATACGTTGCTGCATATTGATCGCAGCCCTCAAAAATCTAATTCGTCCACCGCTTCTGTTGTTAATTCGCATAATTCGCCAACTGCTAGTCCGTATCATCCTGCCGTGCATCCGGACACCGATTCACCGGCTACTGGATGCCTACTTGTAAATTCTTCGCCGCCGATTCAAGCTAATACTATCGCAACTCCGCCAATTAATTCTTGTGCTACCTGCTGTGCTGATAAGCCGGTAGTTACTTCAAATTCGTCGTCCTCGTCCATTATTGTTAACCAACCTGCCGATTATTCACTTTCATGTCGACTTAACGGCCAAACTGCGCTGCTAGGTACTGCTATCGTTCATGCTGTCGATTCATCCGGCAAAATCGTTCCGCTTCGCGCTGTGATCGACAATGGATCTCAGTCCAGCATCTTAACATACAACGCCGCTCGTTCACTGCAACTCGACATCGTTCCTACTTCTAAACGCCTGCAAGGCATTTCAGCCGAAGTCACCTCAGTTAAAGGTATTACAAATTTTACAATTCTGTCGCCGCAAAATTCTAACTTTCGCCTTCCGCTTCAGGCTACTGTTATTAACAAAATATCAGACCGCCTACCTGCTTCTCGAATTCATAAGTCAGTCGGTGAACAGTTTTCACAACATCTGCTAGCTGATTTTCGCTTCCGCAGCCCCAATTCAGTAGATTTACTGCTTGGCGCTGATTGTTTTTCAGAAATTCTCGATTTTAGTAAAACGCCTTTAATTAAAGGTACTCCATCCGCGTTATCAACCGTATTTGGTTATGTAGTATTCGGAAAATTGCCCGAACTACAACCACTTAGTTCTGCTTCAAGTAACGATTCGCTCTTAACATCTGTTTTCGCTAACAACGCTCAAGTCTCGTCGCCTGCTACTGATGTTAATCTCACATCGCCTGCTGTTCAAAATCACTCGTCAAATAAAAATTCATCTTCGCTTCAAATTATCGTCGCTGACCAACAAACTATCGTTCCTGCTAAGTCATCAATCAACCTCGATGTCACCTCAAACCCTGTAATCAGTGAATCTATCGCTTCTATCGTCCAGCCGCCTAGCTGCCTACTCGTTGCGCCTGTATTCAACAATAATTCGAATCACGCCGCTGTTTCAACTAATCGCCCTTCTGCTTCAGCTAATCGTCTTCACCATACTTCTGTCTCTTCGCCTTCAAATCGTTTCACCGCTTCGTCCGAGATCATCGCTGTTGATCCTCGTCTCGCTTCGTCTACTGACTCCGCCAGTATCTCGACCGATCTTGCTGCTGGTACTACGCCAATTCGTCGCTTCAACTCTGCGCCTCGCTTCAAGTCAACGCCTCGATTCAAGTCTGTACTGAAGGCCTCCACCGAGTCGTCTTCAGTCAATTCTTCGCCAAACCGCTTCGCATCTCGCTGCATCATCGCTAATTCGCCAATAAAACCTACTACGTTCGCCTCAGTCGATTCTACGGCTAACCAACTCATCTCAAATCATCGCTTCTCGTCGCCTCTCGCAAACACTCTCGATCAACCGCTGCAAATCGCTTCGCCAAAGGGCAACCGGCCCTCCTCAGTCGTTTCATGTTCTGCTAGCTCTCTTCGCACGCCCTTAGCCCCTCTTGGCGGGCGGGGCCCCAATCGTCGTACACATTATTCACAACCGGTGAATAATTGTAATTTCAACTCTCTTCGCTCGTTCAATGCTTGGTGTGATCTTCGCAACTCTCGTTCGTCGTCTCAACCTCAATCACGGATTCACTCACAACTGGTTAGTGAAGTTCGCCGTACCGCAATTCTCGATTCTCGCCAACATTGTTCACCTGCTCGTCAATTCGTTTCGCAACCCGCTTATCAGTTAGCTCTGCCTTTGGGCAACTAACTTCTCCGCCGTTCTCACCTCGTTTCACGCTCACCTCATCTCCATTCGTTTTGTTCGCCGCTCGTTTTCGTTCTTCGCTTGTTCTCTTCGTTCGTCGTCTTTTTTCTTCGTTTCTTCTTCTGCGTCGCTTCTGGTTGTCAACCCTCGTTGACAATCACATCAAGATACTCCGCTTTCTCGTTGGCTTCCGCGCGAGCCGTGGAAGATGTTCCGTTCGTCGTTGGCCGGGCAAACCCGTGCGTTTGTCACGCCACCTCAAGATGCTCCGTTCTTCGCTTCATTCGATTCTTCTTCGTCGTCTTCTTTGCTTCGTTCTCGTCGTTTTTGCTACGTTTACCGCTCCCTGGTTGTTTCAGGGCGGGCGGCTTCGTTCTTCGATCTTCTCTGCTAGTTTTGTTTCTGTAAATCGCTTTCATCGATTTAGGCGGGCGGTATGTTAAGGCCAATCGCACCCCCGTTAAGTAATTCGTATTTCCCCGCTTTTATTATCGTCGTTAAATACACTGATTTTGTATTAATAACCTTGTTCCCGCCTCTGCCTGTATACTTGTCTTGATTTCCGATGGTGATCTCAGTTCATGACGTAATCATTCTCCCTCTACTCACATTCCTTTCTTCCCGGTCAACACACTCACTGGTTGGATTCTGCGGCATGTAGACTGTTCGTGCCTTCTCTGCGCCGGCCATCCTATGGCGTCGCTTCTGCAATTGTCGTTATGCTTCGTTCGTTTCTGATGTACCATACATCATTTCAAGTGTGTTTTTACTTATGTGTGTAATTTATAATCATTTACAATTGTTCTTGTTTTCGTATCAAACATTAAAGTTACAGTGTGAATCGAACCCAGGACACGGGTCGCGTAGACGCCGTTTCTACACTTCAGGCCATTCAACAGGTAAGCGAATTAGTCTATTTTGTTGTACGCTTTCTAATTTTGTGTTTGAGTTGACCAGTGATGTCCTGCTGTTCCAGCAGTTACTTATCGTTTTACCTTTGTCTCCCGCAGTGTACTTTCTATCGTTGTATCTTGCTTATTCAGTCGTTCCGCCGTTGGTTTCTGGCGCCATTAAATGAAACTAGGTCCTCCGGAATAAGTCGTTTATGCTTCAGTTTACATTAATCTGCCATGTGTCGTGCATAGTGGGTTGATGTCCTACAGTTACAAGTCGGCTTACCGCTTAACTCGTTTTATCCAATATATTTTGGGTTTATTTCAAAACTCCTGCCATCAAGGCTCTAACAAAAGGTCTAACAATTTTATTTAAAGCATTTTTCTCTACAGAGCCTATTTTAGCGTGAAAGAGTGATTTTCCGTTTTTTAAGCCCAACAGAGGTTGGTGTTCATTTTGCGTCATTCACTCATGATTAAAATTAGGTTATGTTCATTGAGGTTAGTTTTTTATTTATTTCTAATGTGTTCTTACTAATATTAGGTTATATTGTTAATTATTTTCATTGGCAAGAGAAAGCCGAGTAAGTGTTTTACACCAGATTTTTTAAATTATCATCTATTATTTTGTTTTGTATACCCGTCACACCCAGCTGTCAGAAGCTACAAGAGATAGCATAAAACGGGTTTCGAATTCGTAATCTAGATAAAAATTCAGTTGGCCTAAATTGGGTTGGAAGTTCCGGATTAGACCGGAAGTGGCCCAAGACCGGAAGTAAATAAATCAAAGTAAGAATTTGTGTAAAAGTAGTGTCATTAGATTCCTATTAAAGAGTAGATACAGAAATCACTTATAGCAAGGTAAAAATCTGGTGTGAAACACTCACACAACTTTCTCTTGCCAATGCAAATAATTAACAATATAACGTAACATTCGACATAAAACATTAGAAATAAATAAAAAACTAACCTCGAAAAACATAACCTAATTTTAATCATGAGTGAAAGACGCAAAATGAAAATCGAACTCAGTTTGGCTTAAAAATACGGAAAATCACTCTTTCACGCTAAACTAGGCTCTGTAGAGAAAAATGCTCTAAATAAAAGTAGTAGATCTTTTAATTTTCTATAAATTTAATTCTATAAACTTTTGTCGTAAAATGCATACTAAGGCCGAAATCTTAAAAAAATTAATTTTTCACAATTTCGTGAGAAAAAAACAGAAAATCGCTAATTACCGCTAAACTAAGCGTTATACAAAAAAATGTTTAAAATAAAAGTTGTAGAATTTTAAATTTTCTACAACTTTTATTATATACATTTTTGTGCTTAATTCCATATTAAAGCCGTAATCTTAAAAAAACTATGTTTTTACGTAAAAACAGCCTCACCAAGAATTTCAGCAAACATGACGCCTACTCTATCTTGTAGAGAATAAAGAATTGAACAAATCAGGCGTTTTTTAAAAAAATCGTAGGACCAGTTTTTGAGAAAATCGCAAAAAAGTGAAAAATTACACGAATAAACTACTACTTCCGGTTGACCGGTTTTGATGAAAATGTTCGTGTCGGGTCCGGTAGTGGTATGTAACTTAAGTTTCAAGTTTCAAGTACGTACGATGTTCCGTTCTTGAGATATTCTGTTCACACACACACACACACACACACACTCACACACGCTCTCTCACACACACACACACACACACACACACACACACACACACACACACACACACACACACCAATCGCTAAAAACATGTTTTTGGGTTCAGGGGGTCTGTAAACGTATAGATCCGGTGAAAACTCGATTTCGAAAAATCGACATGAAAACAATACTTTCCTTCCTATATATACATATAGGCAAGAGAAAGTAAAAATTATTCTGTGGTGAAAGAAGTTAAGATATAGTCACTTGAGTCACGAGCTTGCCCTTGTTTGCTCTACAAGATAGGATAGGTGCCAAGTCTGCTGAAATTCTTGGGAAGGTTATTTTTGCGTAAAAGAATTGTTTTTTTAAGATTGCAACTTTATTATGCATTTTAGCGCAAAAATTTATAATAACAGTTGTAGAGAATTTAAAATCACACGTTTTATTTCAAACAATTTTTTGTATATCGTTTAATTTAGCGGTAATTAGTGATTTCTGTTTTTTTCTCACGAAAACGTGTAAAAAAAAATCGATTTTTTTTTAAAGATTTCGGCCTTAGTATGCATTTTACGACAAAAGTGTATAATCAAATTTATAGGAAATTAAAAGGTGTACAACTTTTACTAAAAACATTTTTCTCTGCAGAGCCTAGTTTAGCGTGAAAGAGTGATTTTCGTATTTTTAGGCCAAACTGAGGTTGATTTTCATTTTGCGTCTTTCACTCATAATTAAAATTAGGTTATGTTTATTGAGGTTAGTTTTTTGTTTATTTGTAATGTTTTATTACTATAGTTACTTGAGTCACGAGTTTGTCTTTGTTTGCAACGAGGGGTAAAGGGGGAACAGCATCAGTGCGCATGCGCGACTGCTTTTATTTCAGTACAACAAACATAACAACTTATACTATACCCAGAGCTTAGCCTATACAGAATATCGCGGAACCTTTTGTAAGTTAACTATATGAATCTAACTGTTTATTACCGTAAATAGAAATTGTAGTTTCTCGAAAATGTGGGCAGACTTTTCACAGTGCTGAACGAAATTTAATATGCAGTGTAATAAAATTCTGTGAAGTTAAAACTAAACAAAAATGCCTTTCACTGCCTCTTAACAAAAGCCATGAGCAAGCGGCTAACTACTATGATGTTTCTCTTTCCACAATTCGAAAAATAAAGAAGGAAATTTAAGACGTTAAGAAGAAATCCTTTAACAGTTTTGTCGACACCTGGTAAAAAAATGAAACGGTTAGTTAGATACTAGTGAGACTGATAGTGGAGACGCCGGTGACAGCAATAGTAAACAAGGCGATTCATTTGTAGAAAATAAAAGTTGTAGATGTTTTCATTATCTATAAATTATTATATTATGTAAACGTTT
This sequence comes from Catonia carolina, assembly GCA_035578175.1. Lineage (NCBI taxonomy): Eukaryota > Metazoa > Arthropoda > Insecta > Hemiptera > Achilidae > Catonia > Catonia carolina. Next base: position 48,227 of record JAQMRL010000046.1, on the reverse strand, counting down.
TTCGTTAAATGCATACTAAGGCCGAAATCTTAAAAAATCCATTTATTGAAATTTTCATGATAAAAAATATACATAAAATCACTAACTACCTCTAAACTAAGCGTTATACGAAGACATTTTTAAAATAAAAGCATTAACTGCAACGGTCATTACAGACGACGTTGGGGTGCAACTGTTTACAGTGGAGAATGAAATGATTTTTACTTTCTCTTGCCTATATGAATATATAGGAAGGAAAGTATTGTTTTCATGTCGATTTTTCGAAATCGAGTTTTCACCGGATCTACACGTTTTCAGATCCACTGAACCCAAAAAACATGTTTTTAGCGATTGGTCTGTGTGTGTGTGTGTGCGTGTGTGCGCGCGCGCGCGCGTGCGCGTGTGTGTGAACAGAATATCTCAAGAATGGAACATCGTACGATCTTGAAACTTGAAACTTAAGTTACATACCACTACCGGATTCGACACGAACACTTTCATCAAAATCGGTCAACCGGAAGTAGTAGTTTATTCGTGTAATTTTTCACTTTTTTGCGATTTTCTCAAAAACTGGTCCTACGATTTTTTTAAAAATCGCCTTGTTTACCCAATTTTTTATTCTCTACAAGATTACGCCTTTAATTTTTAATTTAGCGAAAAGTTTATATAATAAAAGTTGTAGAGAATTTAAAAACCTACAACTTTTATTTCAAACATTTTTTTGTATAACGCTTAGTTTAGCAGTAATAAGCAATTTTCTGTTTTTTTCTCACGAAAACGTGTGAAAAACCGATTTTTTTTTAAGATTTCGGCCTTAGTATGCATTTTACGACAAAAAGGTATATGTTTAATTTTATAGGAAATAAAAAGATCTGCAACTTTTATTTAGAACATGTTTCTCTACAGAGCCTAGTTTAGCGTGAAAGAGTGATTTTCCGTATTTTTAAGCCAAACTGAGTTCGATTTTCATTTTGTGTCTTTCATATATGATTAAAATAAGGTTATGTTTATTGAGGTTAGTTTTTTGTTTATTTCTTATGTTTTATTACTAATGTTAGGTTTATTGTTAATTATTTGCACTGGCAAGAGAAAGTTGTGTGAGTGTTTCACATTAAATTTTTTTGTAACGTATTGTGACAATATCGAAGGGCATGGTTCGCGAAATTTCTAGCATTCCATTCATAGAATGGTAAAGAGTGGAAAAGTGACACTAGGACAATAGTAACAATAAACGTTTACCTAGTAATAAAAGGTTATTGTTGTACAACTATCTATGAAAAGGTCCGCCTCTAACAACTTTTATTCTATTTACAAAAGATCTATGGTTGACTTGTTTACAATAGATTGTTCTTGCACTCATTAATAAAGGGTTATTTTTTGTACTTTATTTTTTGTATCGAAGTTCGGCGTTTTTCGAGAAGTGTCTTTGAACCCCTTCTATACAAATAGACCCCCGAGCGCGGTCAGTGAGTTAGTATTCGTTTGATCTTTGACGAGTGGCTATCGGGCGTAGTGCAGAGACGTTCCGAGCATTGTGTTGGTCAACGATTGTTATACTGTCTTTGTGTGTGTGCATTGTGAAAAATTATTGTGTATCTGTATTAAATTCAGTTTTGTGTATTCAGTTTCATTTTGTATGTGTATTCTATAAAATTGATTGTAAGTAGTGCTAAGTAAATTATTAAGTTATTTATTGTATTACTTCATTATAATTTGTTTATTATTTATTTTGTAAATCTTTTAGTGTAATAAATATTTGTAATAATTGTAAACTTTAGTGTTGTCACCGCCACCCCTTCTAATTAATCATTTACTGTGTTGCCGGCCTTCAATACTTCTTCCGGCCTTTGTCGGCGCGATGGACTCTTTAGCGGCGAAGCGACAAAGCCCTGTAGCGGCGCCCGACAAACCTTTCGGCTGCCTTTGTCATCAAGGCCAAGCCAGTAGCCGCTCTCTACAACAGCAGCTATATAAAGAGCGCTGCACTGAGCCGGGTTGAATCAATTCTAATCAAGACACCGAGACCTTCACTTCGATCCAGACAACGACGAGACGTCCACCACCGCACACGGCTGCCGGACTCCAGCGAGAACTAATCGACGACCCCGCAAGAGAAAAGATTATGCTTCCGCTCGCCGTCCCGTCGCCGTAGGCCGTCGACCGGACCGTCATCGCCCGCTGACGCGAGCGATGCCCACAGCGGTCCCTCGATCGAGCCTTACGCCCACCGGACCCGACGAAGCAGCCATCGACGCACTACTGCGAGGGAAGAAGATGACGTCTCCGCTGGACGACGACACGCCGTGTCGCCCAGCCTCCGACCGCCACGACTACAACAGACGACCACCGCTTAAACGGCCCTTTTCAGGGCCACCAAATTAATAAGGTTGCCACTTAATGTCGTCATCCGGTGACAGTGTATTAATTATTTAATTACCTAGATCCCGAAACGGACCTTAGCGATAAGTGTCACAGTATGAAAATATGCCGTGCCAAAGTGGGATTCGAACTCACGACCGCTTGATGAGAGGTGAGCACGTTACCAACTACGACAATGCGGCCTGCGTCTACAAATTTTATTTTATACTCTTTTGCCCTTAAATGCATATTTAGGCCAAAATCTTAAAAAAAAATTATTTCTACGAATGAACAGCCTCTCCAAGAATTTCAACAGACAAGGCGCCTACACTATCTTGTAGAGCATAAAAAAAATGTAGTATAGATATACTGAAGTCACGAGATTGCCTTTTGCGTATGGTTGGGTTGTGAGGAAGGGAAGTGTAAATATGACAGTACTGCCAACCTCAACAGTGAGACACTACCCGTACATTTTACTATCGTGCAGTTTCTACATACATTTTGTAAGCTGTGGTTTAATACGAGAAAATGTTTTCTTCATAAACCTTATAAGATATAAATCTGACCTGTAATACTGCCTATAGCTTAATAACATGACTAGAAATGATTAATTTACTGTAATTACCAGCTCTAACTTTTTCCATTGGAACAAATTTTCTACGAATTTATCGCCTTCTTTACTATCGCTGTCACCGGCGTCTTCACTATCAGTCTCACTAGTATCTATCTAACTGTTTCCTTTTTTTACCAGGTGTCAACAAAACTGTTGAAGAGTAGCTTCTTCATGTCCTTAATTTCTTTCTTTATTTTTCGAATTGTGGGAAGAGAAACATCACAGTAGTTAGCCACTTGCTCATGGCTCTTGTTAAAAGGCAGTGAAAGGTATTTTTGTTTAGTTTCAACTTCACAGCATTTTATTACACTGCGTATTAGACTTCATTCAGCAATGTGAAAAGTCTGCCCACATTTTCGAGAAACTAACATTTCTATTTACGGTAACAAACAGTTATATTCATATAGTTAACTTACAAAAGGTTCCGCGATGTATAGGCTGTGCTCTGGGTATAGTATAAGTTGTTATGTTTGTTGTACTGAAATTTAACCAGTCGCGCATGCGCACTGATGCTTTTTAGTTTAGTTTAGTTGCAGAGTTTAGTTTAGCGTCAACGAGTGATTTTCCGTATTTTATAGCCAAACTGAGGTTGATTTTCATTTTGAATCTTTCAGTCATAATTAAAATAAGGTTATATTTTTAGAGGTTAGTTTTTTGTTTATTTCTAATGTTTTATTACTAATGTTAGGTTATATTGTTAATTATTTACATTGGCAAGAGAAAGTTGTGTGAGTGTTTCACACCAGATTTTTTTATATTTATTTAAAAGTTTCCAACCAATCCTAGTATAGTCCAGCCTCTCTTAGTTTGCTCCTATTGTAAACAAATAATGACGTCACTGAGCATGCGCATTATATCAAAATGTGTACTAGCTGATTATAAAGTAACAACAAAATACTTTCAAAAGTATTTAAATACAAAATACTTTTAAAAGTATTTTTATAAATGAAATTGTTAGGCCTACATCGTATCATGACTGATGTTTTTAGTACTTTAAGTACTTATAATTTAGAAAATAGTTAACATAATAGGAATACGACATCCGTAAAGTCGTAGACTCTAGCGTGCACCCTGTAGTAGGTGGCTTTGGTTTGTTGACAGTAGGAGCTAACTAACAACGGCTCAACTGTAGATGGTTTTGTACTTAGTTGGATGGGATAATTTCCACCGCCTCTAGCTTAATAGGATAGTAGTGTAACGGTCCAAAAATGACCGACAGCTGGCTGTGTTTATATTTTGGTATATTGTAGTATAAACATAAATAGAGCCAGCTGGTTGATATTAAATATTCAAAATTATTTTACAGTCCAGCCTCTCTAAGTTTGCTCCTAATGTAAACAAATAATGACGTCACTGAGCATGCGCATTATATGAAAATGTGTACACGCTGATTAAAAAGTAACAACAAAATACTTTCAAAAGTATTTAAATACAAAATACTTTTAAAAATATTTCTATAAATGAAATTGTTAGGCCTACATCATATCACGACTGATGTTTTTAGTACTTTAAGTACTTATAATTTAAAAAATAGTTATCGTAATAGGGATACGACATCCATAAAGTCACGGACTCTAGCGTGCACCCTGTAGTAGCTGGTTTTGGTTTGTTGACAGCAGGAGCAAACTTAGAGCGCTGTGCATACATTAATAAATTAAATACAAACAAAATCTTGTTGCTAGGCAACTAAGTAAAAAATAATAAGAATTGTGAAGAAATAGGGAAGTGTGATTTTGAAATATGAAAGGGGACAGTACGTCTCATGTTACTGAGCTTAATTAATTCAAAATATATATTAATATATTAGAAGAGTATATTAATGAAGCAATATTAGATGAGGATTTATGTGTTTATTATATTCATTATTTAAGAAAAGAAAATGTTGTATGGATGATTTACAAGATATTAAAAGATTGTACAACAACATTATTAAATGTAGCTAATAATTGTAACGTGACAAATCGTTTACATGAAAGAGATTATGCGACGAATAGGTATTTATTAAATACATTGAATTAATGATAATTAATAATTAAAAAGTTTACATAAGAGAACATTGAACATTGTATGATATAAGAAAAATATAAGATAAATAATAAAATGATATGATTAATGAATAGATGTACTTGTTAATATTAGCCTACAGTAGTTTACTGTAAGAAATTTTGTATTAACATAATTTATTTTTAATGTAATATGTAATATTATGGGAATAAATAAATTATTATTATTATTAGTCGTAAAGCTCCCGAAGTGGAAGACGCTAAGTAAATCTGGTTTGTTTTTGGGATTTCTTATCCTTTTTATCTGCCCACCAGTTTTTCATTCTTTGTGAGAATTCAGCTTTTCTTTGTTCACTCCATTCTGTTCCAGTTCTTGGAGCTGTTGTCTCTTGTTTAACCTCTCATTTTTTAACTTTTGTTTTAAAATTGTCTCTTATGAGAATTTCTTCTTTGGTGATTTTGGCCAATTCTAAATCTTTTTTAACATTTTGTATCCATTTCCCCCCATTAACAAGTGATAATACATATTTTACTATTCTCTTTGTGAGTCTATTGTCAGGAAGCCTCATTATGTGGCTACAAAATTGAAGACGTCTTTTCCTCACGTCTGTCTCTATGTTGGAATATTCTTCAATTTTAGACGTTCTCTGTAATCTGTACCCGTTTTCGGTCCATCTAGGTCCAAGAATTTTCCTAATTATTTTTCATTCTTCTTTCTTTAAGCTTTCCATGTCTGTTTTCCTGTTAAGTGTCAAGGTCTCACTGGCATATAAAATTGTTGGTTTGATTACTGTATTGTATTGTTTAACCCTTTCAATCCCAAATTTTTTAACTTTACACAAACAAATATGTGTAGTACATTGTTTCATACACTTTACTGAAATTTAAGTGAAATAAAATCACTTTTAGACCTTCAGCCTTTTTTTGATGGCGTGACAAAAACGTGTGACACATTGTCACATTGGGCTTGATGGTATCAAAGTTCCCAACAATATGAATAAGTAAAAATTATGTGCAGGCTTCCTAAACAAAATTCTCTTGCTTAGATTTGTAGCTATTTAAGACTTAAAAAAGGTTACAATTCAAAAATATTGGTAAAATGGACAAAATCAGTATTTACAGCCTAAAAAATATACTTGTATGTAAATTCAACATACTCGAAGAAATACCACTTTATTTTAGTAAATGAACACTAATATTTAAGACTAAAACTAGCTTTAAAAAGAAACTAATGGTCGCGTCCGTGGGGTAGTGGTCAGCATCTTACACTGCAAAGCGGAGGTCTCAGGTTCGATTCGTGGCTAGGGTACAGAAAATTATTACACTTCACATCCAGCGCTCTTTAATCAAAAGTAGTCGCTAACAATTAAAGTTTTTATGCCTGTTATTTCACTCCAATGTGACTTCTATGCCTCACTGGGTAAGAAAGGGTTAATTTTGGTATTTAGAGATAAATATTTTTTATTATAAAGGTTTTGCACCAATCCTAGGCCTCTACGAGCTTTTTGTATTCTCTTATTATTATTATTATTATTTATTTATTTATTTAGTTCCTTATGACATTTTAAACCCGTTAGATTTTTTAAAAATCTAACGGGAGCAGGTTAGAATATATTTTGGGTGCCAAGTACTCAAAATGACGCTGGTAAAGAGAATACAAGTAAATAATTTAGTAATAGATGTTAAACTTTATTTGTCAAGAATGAAGATAGTTATTTCCTTGCACCGTATTAAGAATTACATTCAAAAATAATAGAATATTGAGAATATACTAGAAGTACTGTAGTATTTCATAGTACTTAAATAAAGTCAAGTAGTGTCAGTTAACTTTTCAAGTAGGTAAAGAGATCTTCACTGTTTCTTCAATTTCCATTCGTTACAACTACAGTACTAGAAGAACAGGTAAAGTAATTCATAGTGTTCAGTTGATGATATATTTTCATTTTGTAACTAGAGTAATGTAAACGAAAGTAGTCAAGAGAAAACCTCTTTTCCTTGGCATCATAGAAAACACAATTCTTAGTTTTTAGAGATAACTAGAACGGTTTCTTCAAGGAAATGGGAAACTAAATGTGTGTGTGTGTATGTGTGTGAGTGAGTGAGAGAGAGAGAGAGAGAGAGAGAGAGAGAGAGAGAGAGTAATACTTATTTAAACATTCATTCATCTTCAGCTTACATCTCAAATGAATACCGTCTACTTTCATTTCAAAACTGCTGTGCTTTTATAGTAAAAAATTGTTTTTTTTTTAAATTGCGTCCTTAATATCAATTTTAGGGCAAAAATATAAATGTAATAAAAATTGTAAGAAATTAATAAATACTAAAAATGTTACTTCAAACATTGTTTTTTAACAACGCTTACTTGAGCACCAATAGTAGTGATTTTCTGTATTTATTTCCATGAAAAAACTGTAAAAATTGGATAAATGTACATAATTGTTTGATTGCATAAAAATCTGGTGTGAAACACTCACACAACTTTCTCTTGACAATGAAGATAATTAACAATAAACCTAACATTAGTAATAAAACATTAGAAATAAACAAATAACTAACCTCAATAAACATAACCTAATTTTAATCATGAGTGAAAAACTAAGTGAAAATAAACCTCAGTTTGGCTGAAAAATACGGCAACTCATTCTATCACACTAAAGTGGACTCTCTGTAGAGAAAAATGCTTGAATAAAAGTTGTAGATCTTTTAATTTCCTATAAATTTTATTATAGTACACTTTTGTCGTAAATGCATAATAAGCCTGGAATCTTAAGAAATACGTACAAAAACGATTTTTTTACACGTTTTCGTGAGAAAAAACAGAAAAACTCTAATATTACCGCTAAACGAACCGTTATACAAAATAATTTTTATTTAAAAGTCGTAGGACTTTAAATTCTTTACAACTTTTAATATGGCCTATACATTTTTACGCTAAAATGCATACTAAAGTCGCAATCTTAAGAAAACCGATTCTCCAATAAATTCAGCAGCATTGCGCCTACCCTGTCTTGTAGAGCATAAAAAAATGTAGTTAATGAGACGATTTTAAAAAAAATCGTAGGAGCTGTTTTTAAGAAAATCGCAAAAATATGAAAAATGACACGAATAAATTACTACTTGCGGTTGACCGATTTTGATGAAAATGTTCGTGTCGGGTCCTCTCGTAGTATCTAATTTAAGTTTTAAGTTTCAAGTTCGTACGATGTTCCGTTCTTGAGATATTCTGTTCACACACAAACACACACACACACACACACACACACACACACACAGACACTCCAATCGCTAAATACATGTTTTTTTGGGTTCAGGGGGTTTGAAAACGAGTAGATCCGGTAAAAACTCGATTTCTTAAAATTGACATGAAAACAATACTTTCCTTCCTATATACTCATATAGGCAAGAGAAAGTAAAATTTGTATCGGTATTATTTAAAATTACCTACCTATAATAAAAAATAATATTGACGGAGGGAAATTTTAAGAAGGTAAGGGAAATTTTGTATTTAACTATTATATAATTTCCCTTTTCCTCTCTTTCCTCTTGTAATACGGTTCTGGTTTTTCCCCTTTCTATCGATTGCCTAAATAAACAACATGTCCCCCCACCCCCGTTACACACAACTCTACAAACCTTACCGCGACGCTATACACTTGTACATTGTGGTATATATATGTAGGGAACATTATTTGTGAATGTGTGGGTAAAACATGCGTGTGTGTATTAGAAAGAGAGAGGAAACACTCGCTGTTTATTATCAGACAAAGAAAACTATATAACACACACATATATATATCCCATTGTGGTGTTTTCAAATTATTATTAATATTATTACAATTTTGTAGGCTTCATGTCAGACTGCGGTAAAATGAACTGAAATACACAAAGAACGATTTGGTGGTACATGTGCAATGCTGTATAAATAAATACATTTTCAAACAATAAATTATTTTATAGCCAATCATTGTATTGTATGTTTTTTTAAGTATTAATGTTATTTAAAAAAATGATTTTTCACTCCATTTTTTGCATTCGACACTGGTTTTCTCAAAAAATACTTAACTTACAGTTCTGGGACCTGTTTTATTCAATTTATCAGGTCAAAAACCATAAGAAACGATTGAATTCGTCCCTTAATCTACCTTACCAGAATTTCAGGAAGACCTCATTTCACCTGGTGAGCTGAAATCGTATTTGTATCTTTGTAACTACCTTTAACATTTTTATACGGCCTTACTTTATCGAGGGTACAGAGTTCTAGGTGAAATTTTTCGCTAGCCGTAACTCGCTAACTAAGCGTTTTCAGGCATATGTTTATATGAACTTATTTCTTATTTTCAGCTATAGAATGAGATCTCAAGAGATTGTCCTATACTTTTGAATCACCCTATATATCCCGTTGTGGTGTTTTCAAATTATTATTATTATTATTACAATTTTTGTAGGCTTCATCTCAGACTGCGGTAAAATGAACTGAAATATACAAACAACGATTTGGTGGTACATGTTCAATGCTGTATAAATAAATACATTTTCAAACAATAAATTATTTTATAGCCAATCATTGACTGACCCTCATTCTCTCCACATCTTGACCGATTTTGCTGAATTTATATTGTTGTTTAGGTCATCAGCTAAAAGGCTGGTTTGGATCTTTAGACGTTTTACTAAGTAAAACGAGGAGTCAGGTGGTTTACCTTTGCCACAACTCACTGAGTGGAAAAGTACGCTTACCACCATGCCGGGCCCTCTGAAAACCACATATTTTCGACTCTGTAAATAACACCTTCACTTCATTCATCACATGGTCTGGCTGTATAATGAAATTCATTACCTTCAAAGGAGATAACTGTGATTGGTGTCACAATACACTTCTACCTCTTGTGTTCTTAAATGATTCAGTCATTTAATTGGGTGACCATGTGATAAGAAACACAACTATTTATTTTAGCCCTGCAACGAACAGATTGAGTGTAAATAATTTGACACTCCACATGTCTGTTATGGGCGTAGAATTTATATTATATTCCCAAAACAGGAAGGTGGAGTGTGTAAATTATTTGCACTCGATCTGTTCGTTGCAGGGCTACAATAACATAGTTCTCTTATCACATGGAAGGCTACAAAAAATAATTCTGCCTTATCACTGAAAGAGAGCCACAGTACTTCACTCGTGTCTTGCATCTCGTACTGAACACATCGATTATAGAGCGCGTTAACATGCAATCATTTATAATATAATCAGCTGATTGTATGTTTATAGGTTATAATTGTTATTGAAAGACCAAATACAGGGTCCGGCAGATAAATCTGATGATTTTGTATTCATCGGTATGTTGGCTGGCAACACTGTGAATCGGAAGTTGGTACAGTTGTAGTTGGGGTAGCGCTCGCTAATACTACCATTTTAGCTGCCATCTTGAGTTGGTCGTGTGAGCACCGTGCTTTTGTGATTGAAGCGTATTTCAAAAACAATTATTCTGTTATTGCTACGCAGCGTTTATTTCGTAGACATTTTAATTTAAACCCAAAACGCGTCTGTTCCAAGTAGGAATACGATATTACTGCGGGTGAAAAACTTTCGTTTAACATCATCTGCTTTGAAACTGAAACCAACAGGACGAAAGCGTTGTGTGAGAACTCCTGAACACATTGAGGCTGTAACGTTATCTGTGTCGCAGTCTCCACTCTCTACGGCGTTCCGTAGTGAAGCATGCTGCCGCACTAAGAATGTCTGGCCGAAGTGTGAGAAGAATCCTTCATGATGACCTTCAGTTCCATTCGTACAAGATGATGTTCGTGCAACAACTTACTGAAAATGACTACGCGTCTCACAAAACAGCATGTGAGCTAATTCTCAAAAATTTGTACGGTTGAATGAGTGCGTGAGGAACAATAGGAAACATTTGGATGACATAATTTTCAAATGAAATATTCAAGTGAACTATTGAAATGCTCTAAGTGAAATTGTATAATTTGAATTTTCATTTGACCCATTAAACTTTGTTGTACTATGAATCGTGCTTTTTTATTGACCCTCCAAAATCGTCAGATTATTCTGCCGGACCCTGTATATAACAGAGCTACACGAGCAAGTATTGGTGTAGTTGTTGGCAAGTGATTGGCTAGCTATGAAGTAGGTGGGTAAGGGGGGGGGCAGTGCATACTCTTAAGAGCTCATCACTTTTGAAAAATTTTGTATACTGTCTTTTACACCTGAACCAGTTCTGTTGTTAAATGCTTCAGTCATATAACTGGGTGACCATGTGATGATAAGAAACACATTCCATATTTTGTAGCCCTGGAACCAACAGATCGAGTGCAAATAATTTACACACTCCACCTGCCTGTTATAGGTAAAATAAATAAAAAAAAGTTATTATTAACTAGGAACCCCCGCTCGCTTCGCTTCACAGCACCTATTGCAGGCCTCATTAAATTATTTTAAAACCTCTCTATATACAATATTTGTGGTTTCGTTGCCCTGTGGCAGCAAAATAAACTGTTTTTCTGCACTTGCAGATTTAGAAAGTCCGACATAAAGTTGTCCATGATTTAAGGAAGCACTCTTCTCTCAAATCGATGTCCACCGTTTTAAATGTTTCTCCCTGCGATTTAACAGAATTGAATAAAATGCACACAAGAATACCGATGAAAAAGAACGAGACAGTTGATGTATGGCTGAGATAAGAGACAGTAATACGTGGGTGCGGTACCCACTGAGTAATTGGAAATATGTGACTCATTCACTACTGTTGAATGAAAACAAATATATGAAATACAGTACAAAAATAAAAATTTTGAATATTTCCAAATGTTTAATGTTTTTGGAATCGAATGTTATACTTCACGTTTTTCTATGAAATACAAAAGTTGATTCGTGCCTCTAGCCCAAAAAATACACCATCCAGAGGACTTAGAAAAAATAAAAGTGCTATGCACCCGATAAACTAAAACATGCGACATCGTCACAATTTAAGTTGCTTAACTCACTCAATTAAAGTTAGTTAAAGTTGCAAAATAGCCCCCCTACTGATCAGGAAACTCTAAGCTATGCAACAATGAAAGATTTTTTAAAATCGGTTCAGTAGTTTGTGAGATGACCACCTCATACAAACAAACAAATAAACAAACAGACGTTTCTTCTTTATTATATTAGTATAGAAGTAAAGACTACAACAAACACGACAATGAAGTACTGATAAGAATTTATAAAAAGAAATTCATCGACGCTTTTGCAACTAGAAAATAATATAGAGATGCATTAAATGATAAAAATTATAATAAAATATCAAATTGAAAAAATGTATGCAAAAAAAACAGTGAATGAATGACCGCAAAACAGAGAGATTGATTTTGAAAAGACGTGAATTTTAAAGTGACATAGTTGTCAAATTAAATTAAATCTATATCATATTTGTGAATCAGTTGGAATAAATTATCAGATTTTAAAGATATATTTCATGTAAATGTCAATCATGATAACATAATAAAAGAATTTATAATAAAATCTCTTACAATATTTTATCAATTTTATTGCGCCCACCCTAAGCGCGTACACATCACTAGCCTAACAAGGGTCTTGCAGTATAGTCAATTAGTTTTTACTTTCTCTTGTCTATATGAATAAAGTATTGCCTAAATAACGGGTGATTCAAAAAGAGCGCCGGCTTTTAAACGGCTGGTAAATTTTTGTTTATCGGTTGGCAACATTGTTAGACCTCATTTCTATTTCGGAGAACATTCCGATTGACGATTCAGTTGTAGTTTCTCTTGTTCGCAGTGTAGTACTCTCGCAGTCTGTGTCTAACCATGGAGAAGTTTACTATTGCACAACGAGTGTTAATCGTCAAAACATTTTACCAGAGTGGAGAGAGTTATGCGGCTACTGTCAGGCGACTTCGCGGTACTCTAGGACGTAATGAAGCACCGAATGAATCAACAGTTCGCAGGCTCATGAAAAAGTTTTTTGAGACGGGTTCAACAGTCGACCTTAAAAGTTCTGGACGTCGTCGTTCTGGCCGAACTGAGCAGAACGTTGCGTTGGTTCGTGACAGTGTGGCTGTTAGCCCAGCAAAATCAATACGTCGCCGTTCTCAACAATTGGGTTTACGATGTTCTTCTGTACGGAGAATTCTTCGGTACGATCTCCAATATCACTCGTATAAAATTTAGTTGACGCAACATTTGAAAGTGGCAGACCACCAGAAGAGACGACAGTTTGTTGACTGGGTATTGAGAAAACGGCAGGATGATGACACCTTCGCAAACAAAATCATTTTCAGTGATGAGGCGCACTTCCACTTAAACGGTTTTGTTAATAAACAGAACTGCCGTATGTGGGGTTTAGAAAACCCTCGCGTGGTTAATGAAAGGGAAATGTATGCACAGCGAGTGACAGTTTGGTGCGGCTTTTGGTCGGGCGGTGTCATCGGCCCTTACTTTTTTGAAAATCAAGAAGGACAAGCCGTGACAGTAAATGGAGACCGATACCGTACGATGATTAGGGAGTTTTTGTGGCGTCATTTGGATGGAATGGACATTGACGAGTTGTGGTTTCAGCAGGATGGTGCCACCTGTCACGCTGCACGAGAAACAATGTTGTTGCTCCGTGAACGGTTCCAGGATCGCATCATTTCTCGTAATTCCGACCATCAATGGCCACCAAGGTCGTGTGACTTGACGCCTTGTGACTTTCATCTTTGGGGTCATCTGAAGTCATTGGTGTATGCCAATAAACCCCGAAACATCAATGACTTGAAGGAGGAAATTCGACGGGTTATCGGGCAAATGGAAGTCGAAACTTGTCGTGCAGTAATATCCAATTTCATGGACAGAGTTGATGCGTGCCAGCGCAGTAGAGGAGGACACATGCATGACATCATTTTTCATACATGAAATCGAAAGGTAAGATGAACTTGTTGATGTATTTATTTTCAGTTTTTCAATAAAATAAATCTCTTAATTTGATATATCAAAACCGGCGCTCTTTTTGAATCACCCTATAGTAATACTTTACTATTTTAAAGTATTGTTTTCATGTCGATTTTTAAAAATTGAGTTTTCACCGGATCTACACGTTTTCCGATCCCTTGATCTCAAAAACTATGTTTTTACCGATTGCCCCTCACTCACTCGCTCCACGTCTCCTTCTCTCCCCCTCTCCCTGTCCCTCTACTCTCCCTTACTCACTCCTTACCCTTTCATCCCCCTTCATTTCTCTCTTTCACCCTTCTCTCCCTCCCTATATCTCTCTTTCACCCTCCCTCCATCTCTTTCACCCTCTCTCCTACTCCCCTCTTTCTTTCACCCTTACTCCCTCTCCCTTTCACTCACTCTCCTCTCTTTCACCCTCTCTCTCTCTCTACCTTTCTCGCACCATGAGCTTGTGTGTGTGTGCGTGTGTGTGTGTGTGTGTGTGTGTGCGCGCGCGCGCGCGCGCACGCGCGCGTGCGTATGAACAAAATATCACATTAACCGTGCATCGTGTAAATTGAAACTTAAAACTTAAGTTAGGTACTACACGAGGACCTGACACAAACATTTTCATCACAATTGGTCCACCGGAAGTGTTATTTATTCGTGTCATTTTTCACTTTTTTGCAGTTTTCTCGAAAACGGTTCTTACGATTTTTTTAAATCGCCTTATTTACTACATTTTTTTGATTTCTACAAGATAGAACAGGTGCCAGGTATGTTGAAATTCTAGAGTAGGCTGTTCTATCGTAGAAAAAAAAAGATTTTTTTAGAGATTAATTAATATGCATTTTAGAGCAAAAGTGTATAACAAAAGTTACAGAAAATTTAAGAACCTAAAACTTTTTGAACATTTCTTTGTATAACGCTTCGTTTAGCCGTAATTAGCGATTTTCTGTATTTCTTCTCGTGAAAATCTGTAAAAAAGAATTTTTTAAAGATTTCAGCCTTAGTATGCATTTTACGACAAAAGTGTAGACATAATAAAATTTATGGGATATTAAAAGATCTACAACTGTTGTTTGAAGAATTTTCCTCTACAGAGCCTAGTTTAGCCTGAAAGAGAGATTTTCCGTATTTTTAAGCTAAACTGAAGTTGATTTTTATATTGCGTTTTTCACTCATGATTAAAATTAGGTTATATTTGTTGAGTTAGTTTTTTGTTTATTACTAATATTAGTCTATAGTGTTCAATATTTTCATTGGTAAGAGAAAATCGTGTGGGTGTTTTTCACCAGATTTTTCTCAATGGTTAACTATCATCAGCGTCCATAAAATTAATTTATAAAAATCTGGTGTGAAACCACTCACACGACTTTCTCTTACTAATGTAGATCATAAACAATATAACCTAACATTAGTAATAAAACATTTGAAATAAACAAAAAACTAACCTAAATAAACAAACCCTAATTTTAATCATAAGTGAAAGAGGCCTAATTAAAATCAACCTTAGTTAAGCTTAAAAATACGGAAAATCACTCTTTCATGCAAAACTAGGCTCAGTAGAAAAAAAGCTGTAAATACAATTTGTAGATCAGTGTTAATTTCCTATAAATTTTATTAAATACACTTTTGTCGTAAAATGCATGCTACGACTGAAATCTTAAAAAACCCGACTGTTTTTTACACATCGTGAGAAAAAAAAACAGAAAATCGCTAATTACCACTAAACTAAGCGTTTTAAAAAAATGTTTGAAATAAAATTTGTAGATTTTTGAATTCTCTATAACTTTAATTCTATACGTTTTCGCCCTAAACTGCATATAAAGCCGCAATCTTGAAAAAAACATTTTTTTTATGAGAAAACAGCCTCCCCAAGAATTTCAGCAGACATGGCGCACCTACCGTATCTTGTTGAGCATAATTATGTAGCAAATGAGGCGATTTTTAAAAAAAAATCGTATGAGCCGTTTTCGAGAAAATCGAAAAAAGTGAAAAATGACACGAATAAACTACTACTTCCGGTTGACCGATTTTAATGAAAATGTTCGTGTCGAATCCTCTTGTGGTATCTAACTAAGGTTTTAAGTTTTAAATTCGTACGATGTTCCGTCCTTGAGATATTCTGTTCACACACACACACACACGCGCGCGCGCGCGCGCGCACGCACGCACGCATACACACGCGCGCACGCACACACACACACACACACACAGACCAATCGCTAAAAACATGTTTTGTTGGGTTCAGGGGGTCTGAAAACGTGTAGATCCGGTGAAAACTCAATTTCTTAAAATCGACTTAAAAGTAATACTTCCCTTTTATATATATTTATATAGGCAAGAGAAAGTAAAAACATAAAAGACACTAATTGCCGCAAAAGTAAACGTTCTACAAAGTAATGATAAAAACATGAGTTGTAGATTTTTAAATATAGTACTACTATATGCCTACCTTTGATTATACAGAGTGTCTCACGAGTAACCGGACAAATTTCTAAGGTGGTTTCCTCTCATAAAAATAATGGAAAAAGTTTTTATAAACTTGGGTCCGAAAACGCTTCGTTAGCGAGTTACCGCTAGCGAAAGATTCCGCCCTGGTTTCAGAACATACGCCTAAATAAAGTAATCCTAGAGGTCTAGGAACCCAATTTTATGAATAGATTTGATAATTTCTTATGTATTTCGACACAAAAAATTGAATAAAATAAGTTTCAAAACCACATCTCCAGTAGTTTTTGTAATATCCAATGAAAAACGGACAAATCTGTGCGTAAAAATACGATTTTTAGGTTTGAAGACAATAACTGTGTTAAATGTGTAAATTTATTTAGCGAAACTTGTAGAAATTTTAATTCTGAAGAGAATGATGTAAAATAGGCCAATAATAAACAAACACAAAGTTTAAAAAATTTATGTTTAATTAAATCAACTATTTTTATGCACAGATTTGTTAGTTTTTCATTGGATATTACAAAACTACTGGATATATGGTTCTGGAACTTGTTTTATTCAATTCTTTGTGTCGAAAAACATAAGAAATCATCAAATCTTCTCATAAAATTGGGTTCCTAGACCACTATGATGACTTTATTTAGGCGTATGTTCTGAACCGAGGGCGAATTCTTTCGCTAGCGGTAACTTGCTAACGAAGCGTTTCCGGACCCACGTTTATATAAACTTTTTCCATTATTTTGATGAGAGGAAACCACCTTAGAAGTTTGTCGGGTTACTCGTGAGACACCCTGTACACTACTCATTTGTCGTAAAATGCATCCTACGGCCGGACTCTTAAGAAACTCAGTTTTTCACAGATTTTGATGAAAAAACTGGAAATCACTAATTGCAGGTACACTAAGCGAACGTTTAAAAACAAACGTTTGAAATAAACGTTATAGGTTTTTAAATATTCTACAAATTTAATAATAAACCGTTTCCCTTAAAATGTAATACAGTATAATACCGATTATCCGTGGTAATTGGGGGGGATAACTATACCGGATAACCGGAAAACACGGATAATACAACCCAATTCGGTCGAGACCACCTACGTCATAAACAAAACCACCAGTTACGCGTATGTTTTATTCTACTGATTAATACATGTTAATACTGTCGGATATCGGAAATAAACAAATTGTATTGAAATAAAAATATTTACTACATAAATTTATATAAATCTTACCTTAAACTACGTAACAAAAAATATCACAAAAAATCTGTTATTTTACTTTGTTTCATTTAATGCCGCAATATTTTTTCTTATATAACCACGAATATGTAAAATGTCCACGTAATCTGTGTCATCCTGATTTTCCATGAAAGTTAGTAATGTTTCGGCACCGGTTAAAGCTTCTTTGCAACTGATTTTAGGAGCCGGTTCTGAATCGTCATCACTGCTTTCGTCTTGCTGTAGTAAGGAGCTCGGTCCAGGAATTGGCTTGGTTACACTGTCTAGTAGATCGTCATTACATCATACGTTACAAAAAATTCATTTCATCCTTCACTGTCTGCATTAGCAGCAATTTTCAAAACAGTCGGACGTTAAACCAAAAAAAAAAAAAAAAAAAATTCTAGTGATCGCACGGTTAATCCAAACCCCGGTTAAACGATCCACGGAAAATCGGTACTCTACTGTATTATGGCCACAATATTAACACATTCAGTGGTAGAGATTCGTCTAGCGGGTCATGGGTAGTTGGCCCATGACCCGCTACCGTCTCACCTAGCCACTTCTCTCTTTTTATCATTTTAAGTAATTCCGGAGGGACACCGCCTGTCGGATATAGGTACTTAAGTCACGAGATTGCCTTTTGGTGGGCTGCCGTCTCACCTAGCCACTTCTCTCTTTTTATCATTTTAAGTAATTCCGGAGGGACACCGCCTGTCGGATATAGGTACTTAAGTCACGAGATTGCCTTTTGCGTATGGATGGGCTGTGAGGAAGGGAAGTGTAAATATGACAGTGCTGCCAACCTCAACAGTGAGACACTACTCGTACATTTCACTACCGTGCAGTTTCTAGATACATTTTATAAACTGTGGTTTATTCCGAGAAAATGTTTTCTTCATAAATCTTTTATAAAAAAAAAAAACATCTGGTGTGAAACACTCATACAACTTTCTCTTGCCAACGCAAATAATTAACAATAAACCTAACATTATTAATAAAACATTAGCAATAAACCAAAACTAACTTTAATAACATAACCTAATTTTAATCATGAGTATAAGACGCAAAATGAAAATCAACCTCAGTTTAGCTTCAAAATACGGAAAATCACTCTTTCACGCTAAACTACTCTATGTAGAGAAAAATGCTTTAAATAAAAGTTGTAGATCTTTTAATTTCGTATAAATTTGATTATATACACTTTTGTCGTAAAATGCATTCAAAGGCCGAAATCTTAAAAAAAAATTTCACACGTTTTCGTGAGAAACAACAGAAAATCTCTAATTACCGCTAAACTAAGCGTTATACAAAAAAATGTTGGAAATAAAAGTTGTAGGATTATAAATTTTCTATATTTTTTATAATTTAATTTTTGAGCTAAAATGCATATTTAAGCCGTAATCTTAAAAAACAATTTTTTTACGTTAAAACAGCCTCACCAAGAACTTCAGCAAACATGGCGCCTACCCTATCTTGTAGAGCATAAAAAATTGAGTAAAACAGGCGATTTTTAAAAAAATCGTAGGACCACTTTTTGAGAAAATCGCAAAAAGTGAAAAATTACACGAATAAACTACTACTTCTGGTTGACCGATTTTGATGAAAATGTAAAAAAATTGAAACTTAAGTTACATACCACTACCGGACTCGACACGCGAGTCCGGTAGTGGTATGTAACTTAAGTTTCAATTTTCAAGTTCGTACGATGTTCCGTTCTTGAGATATTCTCTTCACACACACACACACACACACACAAACACAAGCACGCACGCACACGCACACACACACACACACACACACACACAACTATAAAAACGTTAGTAACATAAGTTGTAGGTCCTAGATAAAGCAATCGGAGCTGCACGAGTAACCAGCCCGACGGGAAAGTACTTCATAATTGCTCAGCATTAAATGTATTAAAAAGAAACACTTTTTTTGCAAGAGCACAACCTTACCAAGAATGTCAGCAGACACGGCGCTTACCCTATCTTGTACAGCATTACAAAATGTAGTAAATAAAGCGATTTTTACTTTGGAGAAAATTGCAAACTAGTGATATATCGGAAGAATAAGCTACTACTTCCGGTTGACCGATTTTAATGAAATGTTTGTGTCGGGTCCTCTAGTGGTACCTAAATAGAGTTTTCAGTTTCAACTTTGGACGATGTTCCATTCTTCAGATATTTTATCCACTCGCGCGCGCGCACGCACACACAGACGGGGAGGGGAGAGAGAGAGAGACAGGCTGACAAACAGAGGCCAATCGTTAAAAACATGTTTTTTGGGTTGACACACACACGCGTGCGTACAAACAACACATATGCGCACAAAGAGAGAGATAGATACAGGGAGAGAGAGAGAGCGTTAAGACTATGTTATTTGGGTTCAGGGGGCCTGAGAACGTGTGTATATCCGGTAAAAACTCGATTTATAAATTTATTATTTTTTTTTTGTAATCCCTAGTTTGTGTACGTTGCAATCTGTTCAATTGAGAACAATAAGCAACCCCATGACCCAATGAGATGAGGATGATGTGTACGACGTGTAAATGAGGTGTAGTTTTGAACAGACTCAGGTCGACCATTCCTGAGAGAGTATGGTTAATTGAACCCCAACCATCAAAGTACACCGGCAACCACTGTCTAGTATTCAAATACGAATAAAAGTAACTACCTTTACTAGGATTTGAACCAGGAACCTTCGTCTCCGAAAATCAGCTGTTAAACAGCTGATTTTGGCGTGACTTTACCTCTAGACCAACCCGGTGGGTTGATTTATAAAAATCCACATGAAAACAATACTTTCCTTCCCTATATATTCATATAGGACAAGAGAAAGTGAAAATGAAGTAATATTTTTGAAGGTTAGCTAGAAAAATATGCAGGTTTAGCGATCGTACCATATTGAGCGATTACATTAGGGATTATTGAAGAATTACGAATTTAATTAAATAAACTAAAATTTCAACAAACCACTAACGAACGATATGATTTGCGTAATCGACAATTTAATGCATGCATTGGTCCTTTTTAGAATTAGCGAGAGATTTACGTTTTGACAGAATCTGTTTTAACAGTCGCTTAACGACACTACACTGCCGTCTGGGGTTAATGCTCAACTGTCAGTTATATATTTAATCTGGTGTCTGTTTTTAACTGACAAGGACCAATCCAGAAGGGTTAATATTTCTGCACTTCACTTCATCTAAATATACTCATATGGTGTGCAATGTCAAATAATCATAAATAATCAATGTGCAGTCAATGGCCGATTTAACGGACCAGCCTTTTTAACCCGCTATGTAAGTCTCTACAATAAACAACCGGTTCTTCCTTGGAAAAAACCATTGCTGACACAATACGAAACGACTGCTGTCACCACACTAATGCTTAACTGGAACATTTTAACTGTCTTAGGTAGTTGGCCTTGAGTACACAGTTGCCAACATACCGATTGGGGGAGAGAAAATTTACCGATGTATTACTTCTATCTTCTTATAATCAGGGCTGCATCCTTAATAAAACACCCGTTAATAGTTTGTTCGTGTCATTTTTCACTATTTTGCGATTTTCTCAAAAACGGCTTATATACTTTTTTCAAGTTCGTTTACTACATTTTTTAAGCTCTACAAGATAGGGTAGGCGCCATGTCTGCTGAAATTCTTGGAGAGGCTGTTCTCTTGTAAAAAAACGGGTTTTTAAGGGGGTAGTCAACCCAGAAAATGAAAATCAAAACTTCTGGCTCTAAATGGTCATTATTTATTTTAAATGAAAGAGTAATTTACTAGTAATGATCTACCACTTGAACCAAGCCAAAAAATTAATTACAGCCCCTAATATAAGGGTGAGGTTGGAAAAGCGAGCTTTTACGAGGAATCAAATATCTCAGGAACCAAGAAGGATATCAACATGATTCTTATGCTACAAAATATGGACAATTGATGTCTATTATCTGTTGTATGCGCTTGTATGAATTTTCTCTTACAAGAAATTTATTGAAGAAAAACCATATTTTTAAAAGCATTTATTTTATGTATTCAAAAATTATTTTTTAACTAAATCCCTATTAAGGTTTTTGTAATAATCATTTCACAGATAATAGAGCAAGAAATTATTATCACTGTTTTTTTGTATTCTCAGCTGTTGGTTAAGCTTTCTAAACAACACTGTTGATGGGAAATTTACTTGGTTGTGTGAATTTTGTTTTTGGTTTGTGTTTTCTAGCTTCTTACCTTATCCCGTAAATTTAGATGTTTAACACTAAGGTATATTTTTCTTATAAAACAATAAACCTACCTGGCTGAAATTTTTACCAGTTAATTATCTTGTATAGCCACACATACTGACATTTTTATGACTTCCTTAGGTGCTCCAAAAATTAGTAATGCGCAAAACACGTGGGAAAAAATTGTAAAAATTTTATGTTATTCGTAATTTAAAAAAAAGTGGTATGGTCCAAAGATTAAATTGAAAAAATGTCAGTAGCTCGAGAAGAAATCCGACACCTATGGTGTGTAAAGTTTAATTTCTCTATCTTTTACCAATCCTATGAAAAATGTACCTAAAAATAGCAAATTTAACATTGGCGGGTTACAAAGTAGTCTCCCCTTAATGAACCCTTCTGAGGTTAGCAAGAAAGCTAGCGCTTATTGCGGGCGCAATTTCTTATCTATACCATAGAAAGAACGAGGAAAATGAAAACAGAATAAACAAAATTTCCTTTGAGGTTATGTTAAACAAACTTTAAATTCAGTAATACGGAGACAAACTAAAGGTTACATAATATGTGTATTCAGATTACAGATGACGAAGCATTTTGTGAAGGTCCAGTCAAGAAGGGGTTGAAGCACAAAATGTTTTAGGGGATGAAACGAATCTGATGAGCAGAGGTGGTAGAAATCGGAAGTATTACCGTAAACAGAATGTTGTAGTTTGCAATGTTGTTAAGTTGGTAGAATTGGGAAAGACGGTTAAAGCGATGTAGAAAATAGGGGGTGAGTTGTTCGTGGTGTGTGTGTGTATGTATGTAGAAAGAGAGATGCGTATAGGGTTGAGAACGGGGTGGGAAATTTAAGGGTTAGAGGGAAGTTTGATATGGGATAAAGGGAAAGTGGTATTCGTACCTTAGATCGTGTAAACTGGGGCGTAGAATGTTTTGGTGGTCTTGATTTAAATCAGAGCTCTGAATGCATTAATCCGAACAGAAGGGAATTTATTACGTAAAAGGTAAATTTTGTATTAGAAAAAGGGAAATTTTAGTATTTAAGTTTGATGTATTATTATTATTATTATTATTAGTATTTACATTTTTAATTAAATTTCTAAAGGATTAATGTGATTATGCGAAATTTTCTAAAAACGAATTTTGATCTATCTTCACGTTTTATTACCCCCTAAAGCCAAAAAAATGATTTACAGTAGAATATTTGTCCATATTTATGGCCGTCCGCAGGAAAAGAGACCTTATTTTCACTCAAGTCAAAATTGAGGTTATGTGTTTCTTACAGACAACTTAATGCTGAAAAATAATGATATTTTTACTTTTTACTTTCTCTTGCCTATATGAATATATAGGAAGGAAACTATTGTTTTCATGTCGATTTTTCGAAATTGAGTTTTCACCGGATCTACACGTTTTCAGACCCCCTGAACCCAAAAACATGTTTCTAGCGATTGGTCTGTGTGTGTGTGTACACACAGAATATCTCAAGAACGGAACATCGTACGAGCATGAAACTTAAAACTTAAGTTAGACACCACTACCGGATCCGACACGAACATTTTCATCAAAATCGGTCAACCGGAAGTAGTAGTTTATTCGTGTCATTTTTTCACTTTTTTGCGATTTTCTCAAAAACTGGTCCTACGATTTTTTTTTAAATCACCTGGTTTACTAAACTTTTTATGTTCTTCAATATAGGGTAGGCGCAATGTTTGCGGAAATTCTTGGTCAGGCTGTTTTCACGTAAAAAATTTGTTTTTTTAAGATTGTGGCTTTAATATGGATTTTACCGCAAAATCCTACAACTTTTATTTCAAACATTTTTTTGTACAACGCTTAGTTTAGCGGTAATTAGCAATTTTCTGTTTTTTTCTCACGAAAACGTGTGAAAAAATCTATTTTTTTAGGATTTTGGCCTTAGTATGCATTTTACGATAAAAGTGCATATAATAAAAATTATAGGAACATAAAAGATCTACATTTTTTATTTAAAGCATTTCTTTGTACAGTGCTTAGTTTAGCGTGAAAGAGCGATTTTCCGTGTTTTAAAGCCAAACTGAGGTTGATATTCATTTTCCGTCTTTCATTGATTTAAATTAGTTTATGTTTGTTGATGTTAGTTTTTTGTTTATTTCTAATGTTTTATTACTAATGTTAGGTTTATTGTTAATTATTTGCATTGGCAAAAGAACGTTGTGTGAGTGTTTCACACCAGATTTTTTTGTTAATCTTTTAGTTGTAATAAATATTTGTAATTGTAAACTTTAGTGTATTAATTATTTAATTACCCAGATCTCGAAACGGACCATAGCGATAAGTGTTAGTATTAATATGATCAAAAGGGATTTTTTTAAAGAAAAGGTAAATTTTTATTTTGTAAAAAGGGAAATTTTACTATTAAAGAGAATACATTTTTTCTGTTTATTTGCATTTTTTAACTTAGTTTAGCGTACTTTTATAATAAAAAGTTTCAGTAAAAGATATCATAAATTTTCAGTACAAACTTTTTTAAATAAGTTTTTATATTTTGTTATTAACAAACATTATACATTATGTTTACTTAACACAAAAAAAGGATTTGCTTACTTTTTATGAACAAAAATATGAAATATAAATAAATCTGACAGAATAATTCAAAAGTTGGTTTTTTTTTGCTTTTACGATTTTTCCACCTTGTGCTTTATTTAAAGGATATCTTTACCATAATCTTGACCGTTCGGATGCGAACAAAACAGAAAATTGCTAATTACCGCTAAACTAAGCGTTATAAAAAAAAAATGTTTGATATAAAAGATGTAGGATTTTTAATTCACTACAATTCTTATTATATACATTTTTGCGGTAAAATGCATAAAGCCACAATCTCAAAAAAACAAATTCTTTACGTGAAAACACCCTCATCGAGAATTTTAGCAGATATGGCGCCTACCCTATCTTGTAGAGCATAAAATAATTAGTAAACCAGGCGATTTCAAAAAAAAAATCTTAATACCCGTTTTTGAGAAAATCGCAAAAAAGTGAAAATTGACACGAATAAACTACTACTTCCGGTTGACCGATTTTGATGAAAATGTTCGTGTCGGGTCCGGTAGTGGTATGACACTTAAGTTTCAAGTTTCAAGTTCTTACGATGTTCCGTTCTTGAGATATTCTGTTCACACACAGACAGACAGACAGACACACACACACACACACACACACACACACACACACACACAGACCAATCGCTAAAAACATGTTTTTTGATTTCAGGGGGTCTGAAAACGTGTAGATCCGGTGAAAACCCGATTTCTAAAAATCGACATGAAAACAATACTTTCTTGCCTATATAGGCCTAGCTTAAATAAATCTGACACACAATAATTCAAAAGTTGTTTTTTTTGCTTTTCGATTTTTGTACCTCGTGCTTTATTTAAAGGATGTCTTTGCCATAATGTTGACCGTTCGGATGTGAAAACTTTACAATCTGGCTGTACAATGAAATTCATTACTCTCAAAGAAGAGAACTCTGATTAGTAAATTCAGGTCATCAGCGTCAATTCAGGCTGGTTTCAACGTCTAGCGACTTTCCTAAATAAAAAATCTGGTGTGAAACACTCACACAACTTTCTCTTGCCAATGCAAATAATGACCAATATAATCTAACAATAGAAATAAAACATTAGAAAGAAACAAAAAATTAACCTCAAAACCATAACCTTATTTTAATTATGAGTGAAAGACGCAAAATGAAAATCTACCTCAGTTTGGGTTAAAAATACGGAAAAATCACTCTTTCACGCTAAACTAGGCACTGTAGAGAAAAATGCTATAAATAAAAGTTGTAGATCTTTTAATTTTCTTATAAATTCGATTATGTACACTTTTGTCGTAAAATGCATTCTAAGGCCGAAATCTTAAAAAAAATTGATTATTTACACGTTTTAATGAGAAAAAAAAGAAAATCGCTAATTACCGCTAAACTAAGCGTTATACAAAAAAATGTTTGAAATAAAAGTTAAAGGATTTTTATTTCTCTACATTTTCAATTATAAAAAATTTTTGCGCTAAAATGCATATTCAAGCTGTAATCTTAAAAAAACCATTTTTTTACTACAAAACGGCTTCACCAAGAATTTCAGCAAACATGGCGCCCACCCTATCTTGTAGAGCATAAAACAATTAGTAAACCAGGCGATTTAAAAAAAAATCGTAGGACCATTTGTTGAGAAAATCGCAAAAATGTGAAAATTGACACGATTAAACTTCCACCTTTCCTCTACTCGCCCCATTAACCCCTCAACCGCTCAACCCACTCCCTCCTCCCAACTTTTACTCTCACCCTTCTCTCTCTCTCTCCTCCTTTTCTTTCTTTAACCCCTTCGCTCTCTCTCTACCCTTCTGAATCCTGAATCCTGGTTGAGAGGGCTGAGAAGCCCTATGATGGCGACATCGTGTTAAGGAACACCTGGTCGCTCGGGGAACAATTTTACCGAATAATTGCAACCTCATGAAATTTAGGGGGAATTTTATAGTTTAAAATTAGGAAATAGGATTCTGGCTCTTGCGGGATTGGGACTGGGACTTCAAAGGAGGTAATGTATTTTAAGAAGTTACTCGTGGATGAAAATTTATATTAAGGGACAAGTGGGTTTAAGAGCGGCTCTTTTCTTTTTTTTGTTTTTCAGTGGCCTTTTTCAGTTATGTGGGAGTTTTATTGCCTTGAGGAGGGGAAGGCACGCACCGTACTTAATGTGGACAAATGGTACAATTTTAGGTAGGGGTTAGTTTATGATTTTAGGGGAGACGAAAAGGGTAGAGTTTGGCATAATCACCGGCCTTTTATTTTCTAAGTGTTTAATAATTTAAAATGGCGGCTCTTTTCACCGTAGTGGAGTGATTATGCATAGGAACATGGGGACTACTACCAACTGGGGGGCGTGAGTCATACAAGTAGATGAAGGGGCATGGGTATATAAGAGGAATACAGGGCGGAATAAAAATGTGGCAACTCAAAATTTTGATAAGTGGGTCATACTGGAATTTAGATAAAGTCGTGGAATGGTAATGGCATAAAGACTTCGGGCGGATGTGGGCGTCGGTACAAGTCCTGAATGATCTGGGGTCCGTCAGTTTTCCCGGCGTCGTGGAGCCGTTTCGAGGTATTGTAAATAAAGTCCTCCATAGAGGGGAAGAGAAGGTGTTCGTGTACGATGCGATTGGAGATAAGATAGTGAAACTTTGTGATACAACGGAGGACTTTGTTCTGGTATGCTGAAGTACGTTTTTTGTTGGTCTTGGAGAGAAAGGGCCACCATACCGGCGACCCGTACAAAAGGAAAGGACGTAGAATGGAGGAGTACATCAGAAGTTTCAGTTTTGAGGAGTATGCAGTAGAAATGAACAAAGGGGACGAGTAAAGCGAACAGGGCCCTACCCTTGCTAAGCTTGTTGTCAATGTGCTGCCGAAGTGTCAGTCGTTTATCTAGGTCAACCCCTAGATATCTGACGCTGTTCTGCCATGGGAGGAGTTCCCCTTCCAATCGTAGAGGCGGAGGAACGTTGCGTTTTAATGTAAAATGGATTGCTTCGCATTTGGTGGGGTTAAGTGACAGTCTCCAGACACGACACCAGCTCGTGACGTCTAGAAGTTGAGTTTGAAGCGCGCGACAATTGAGGCGGAGGCATCTGCCGTGACGGTACAGAATAGCGTCATCGGCAAACAGTCCGAATTGGATTGAATCACGGACAGGGAAATCGAAGGTGTACATAAGATAGAGGATGGGCCCAAGGACCGAGCCCTGAGGTACACCCGCGGACGAAGGGGTGAGTGGGGACATGACCATGTGGAACTGAGGAATAGTGACAGAGACTTGGAATTGTCTCCCAATAAGGTAGGAATGAAGTAAGCGTACAGTTGAGGGGGGGAAAAATTGTGCCAGCTTGTAAAGGAGGCCCACATGCCAGACGCGGTCAAATGCAGCCCTAAAATCGAGCAGCACAGCCGTCGTGTCGCAGTGGGAATTTCTGGCATCCACAAGTGCCGTGACGATGCGGAGGAGTTGGGTAGTTGTGGAGTGTCCTTGACGAAAACCAAATTGACGCACTCTGATATGTGTCAACAACAGGACGCAGGCGCGGGAGAAGAAGCCTTTCGAATAATTTGGACAGGATCGGTAAAAGGGAAATTGGCCTATAACTTTCGGGATCAGTCGGAGGTTTGTGGGGCTTCAGAATAGTAATGATTTTGGAAACCTTCCACGAAGAGGGGAAATGCTGCAGCGCCAACACTGCATTGAAAATTGCCAAAAGATGAAGCTTTAGATCTGGCGGGGAATTCAGGATGGCGTATCCAGAGACATTATCAGGACCAGGGGCCTTACGCGGGTTGATCGAGGAAATTACAGAGGTGACATCATCCTCTGTGAAGGGCTGCATGTGACAGGGTGTAGGGTCAGAAAGCGTTAAGTTGACTTCGTCATTAATGAGTTCATCCTGGTCATGATGAACGGGCGGAGGGGCAACAAAATGTCGTTCAAAATGCGAAGCGAAAGTGTCAGCAATCGCCTGCGCAGAATAAGTCAAACCATTAGGTGTCATCAGAGGATGCGACTTCCTCTGGGTCGACAACAAACGACGTGTAGCCTCCCATGGTCTTCCGTCGTCAGCTACTCGATGAAGGTAGTCCTCCCACTGACTACACCGGAGACCATCGAGTAGCAGTTTGCACCTGGCGGCGGCACCGTTGAATAGATCCCGATGATGTGGATCTCTGGTGCGCTGCCAGAGCCGTCGAAAGCCCTTCTCTCTCGCTCTTCCGGTTGCTCCCATTCTCTCCCTCCCTCTCTCTCTCTTCCTTTTTCTCCCCTTCCCTCTCTCACCCCTATTTCTCACATTCTCTCACCACCTCTCACTCTCTCTCTTCCTCTCTCTCTCTCTCTCTCTTTCTCTCTCTATCTCTCTTTCTCACACACACACTCTCTCTCTCTCCCCTCCAACCTATTTACCTATTTCCAAGAATTGAAAAGAACAATATGCTCACCATAGAACACACGCACGTCCGCAAATATGTTGCACTCATGCTTTTCTTTTGTAACTGTTATACGTTTTTAGCGGAATGTGTTAGTCTGCGGGGCAGAGGCAATGTTTTCAGGAACGCGTGAAACTGCAGTCATGACAACATACCTCTATAGGCTACTCCTTTCTTTCCCCTAATCCTAATTTGTAACGGTTATTAAACCCGGTTGTCACACGGGCGTACCTATACCTTCTGTAGTAGTTTCTGACACATGGGTGTGACGGGACGGACAATTTTATAAATTACCTCCGAAAATAAAGTTGTTGACAGCTTCCTTTTTGAACAAACAATGTTATTTTCAGATCGGATCAGTATCCATTCAACCATAATAAAACATACTGAACATTAGCTCCTACGCAGAAAACTTTCACTTGTGTACAAATATTAATAGATCCTATTGGAAGAAATTCGGAAAAAGTAGCCTACAACACACAACAAAATTAATTAAGTGTTTTTTTATAACGAATCTGACATTTATCTAGCAAAAGCTTTTGAATCGATATAAAAAAAAAATCTGATGTGAAACACTGACACAACTTTCTCTTACCAATGCAAATAAATAACAATAAAACGTAATATTCGTCATAAAAACATTAGAAATAAACAGAAACCTAACCTCGAAAACATAACCTTACTTTAATCAAGAGTGAAAGACGCAAAATGAAAATCGACCTTAGTTTAGCTTAAAAATACGGAAAATCACTCTTTCACGTTAAACTAGGCACTGTACAAAAAAAATGTTCAAAATAAAGTTGTAGATCTTTTAATTTCCTATAAATTTTATTATATGCACTTTTGTCGTAAAATGCATACTAGGGCCGAAATCTTAAATATATCGATTTTTCACACGTTTTCGTGACAAAAAATCAGAAAATCGCTTATTACCGCTAAACTAAGTGTTATACAAAAAATGTTTGAAGTAAAAGTTGTAGGATTTTAAATTTTTTATTATATAAGTTATATAAATTTAAGCGCTAAAATGCATATTAAAGCCGCAATCTTAAATAACAATTTTTTTACGTGAAAACAGCCTCACCAAGAATTTTAGCAAACATGGCGCCTACCCTATCTTGTAGAGCATAAAAAATTTAGTAAACCAGGCGATTTTTAAAAAAATCGTAGGAACAGTTTTTTGAGAAAATTAAAAAAAGTGAAAAATTACACGAATAAACTACTACTTCCGGTTGACCGATTTTGATGAAAATGTTTGTGTCAGATCCGATAGTGGTATGTAACTAAAGTTTCAAGTTCGAACGATGTTCCGTTCTTGAGATATTCTGTATATAAGTTACACACACACACACACACACGCGCGCGCGGGGTTCAGGGGGTCTGAAAACGTGTAGATCCGGTAAAAACTCGATTTCTTAAAATCGACATGAAAACAATACTTTCCTTTCTATATATTCATATACTAGTCAAGAGAAAGTAAAAAACTAACCTCAATAAACATAACCTAATTTTAATCATGAGTGAAAGACGCAAAATGAAAATCAACCTCAGTTTAGCTTAAAAATAAGGAAAATCACTCTTTTACGCTAAACTAAGCTTTGTAGAGAAAAATGTTTAAATAAAAGCTGTAGATATTTTAATTTCCTATAAATTTGAATATATACACATTTTGTCGTAAAATCCATACTAAAGACGATATCTTAAAAAAATCGATTTTATACACGTTTTCGTGAGAAAAAACATTAACAATCTATTTTTCAAAATTCTAAAAATTCTCCCACAAAATTGGCCAATCGATATTTCATGTTATTAACATATCTATACTAAGTTTTTTACGCTGAATAAACGATAGTTTGACCGTGCCGAACGATCGAGCGGTTACCGAGATAGCAAAAGTTCAGAATATTGTTAATAAATAAAAATTTAAACAACGTACGAATTTCAAATTTCGTACACGCTTTAAGAATTTAATTGTCTACGGTGTTTTAAAATTTCAAACTTTCCGGTCAAATATTTATCGAGTTACACGCCTCTAAAACGCATAAAATGTGTTGCGGTATCACGCACTCTGATATGTGTGTCTTCCAACCTCGGTATGGCAATTTTTAAACAACATTAAAAATATAGAACTATTATAAGTAAACGCAGAATAAAATAAGCTAAATTTTGATGTAAAGTATGTTGAAATCCGATTCGCAGTTTTGGAGATGGTTTGGGTTCAAACTCGGGTGTCTATGATTATGAAACCGATAGTAGTGTTAAAAATCTAAATTTACGGGAAAACGCAAGGAACATGAAGGCACAATCAAAACAAAATGTACACAAACGAGTGAATTTCCAATCAACAGTTTTTTAGAAAGCTGAACCAACAGCTGAGAATACAAAAAAAACCGTGATGCAGGTAGGCTATTTTAAAAAACAAAAGAACCTTTGTACTTAAACGAGCAGTATAAAATTGTGAAAAATATTCGTTCTCGGTAACATAATTTTTCTGTGTAAACTTGATAAAAACTTAATTTCTTCATAAAATTTTTTTTTTTTTTATTACTTTCTCTTGCCTATATGAATATATAGAAAGGAAAGTATTGTTTTCATGACGATTTTTCATACACGAACACCTTCTCTTCCCTTCTATGGAGGACTTTATTTACAATACCTCGAAACGGCTACACGACGCTGGGAAAACTGACGGACCCCAGATCATTCAGGACTTGTACCGACGCCTACACCCACCTGAAGTCTCTATCCCATTACCATTCCACGACTTTATCTAAATTTTAGAATGACCCACTTAACAAAATTTAGAGTTGCCATATTTTTATTCTGCCCTGTATTCCTCTTATTTACCCATGCCCCTCCTACTTGTATGACTCACTCCCCCCAGTTGGTAGTTGTCCCCATGTTCCTATGCATAATCACTCCACTACGGTGAAAAGAGCCGCCATTTTAAATTAATAAACACTCAGAAGATAAAAAGGCCGGTGATTATGCCAAACTCTACCCTTTCCGTCTCCCCTGAAATCATAAACTAACCCCTACCTTAAATTATACCTTTAGTCCACGTTCAGTAAAATGCATGCCTTCCCCTCACCAAAATATTAGGCCTCCCACAAAACTGAAAAAAGGCCACTGAAAAATAAAATAAAATAAAAGAGCCGCTCTTAAACCCACTTGTCCCTTAATTTAAATTTTCCACAAATAACTTCTAAAAATAAATTACCTCCTTTCAAGTCCCAGTTCCAATGTCCCACGAACCAGAATCCTATTTCCTATTTAAACTATAAAATTCCCCCTAAATTTCTTGAGGTTGCAATTATTCTGTTATATTGTTCCCCGAGCGACCAGGTGTTCCTTAACACGATGTCGCCATCATAGGGCTTCTTAGCCCTCTCAACCAGGATTCAGGATTCAGGATTCAGGACGATTTTTCGAAATCGAGTTTTCACCGGATCTATATGTTTTCAGACCCCCTGAACCCAAAAAACATGTTTTTAGCGATTGGTCTGTGTGTGTGTGTGTGTGTGTGTGTGTGTGTGTGTGTGTGTGTGTGTGTGTGTGTGAACAGAATATCTCAAGAACGGAACATCGTACGAACTTGAAACTTGAAACTTACGTTACATACCACTACCGGACCCGACACGAACATTTTCATCAAAATCGGTCAACCGAAAGTAGTAGTTTATTCATATAATTTTTCACTTTTTTGCGATTTTCTCAAAAACTGGTCCTACGATTTTTTTAAAAATCGCCTGGTTTACTACATTTTTTATGCTCTACAAGATAGGGTAGGCGCCATGTTTGCTGAAATTCTGCGTGAGGCTGTTTTTACGTAAAACCATTTTCTTTTTAAGATTGCGGCTTTAATATGCATTTTAGCGCAAAACGTTATATAATAAAAGTTGTAGAGAATTTAAAATTCAACAACTTTTATTTCAAACATTTTTTTGTATAACGATTAGTTTAGCGGTAATTTGCAATTTTCTGTTTTTTTCTTACGAAAACGTGAGAAAAATCGATTTTTTAAACATTTCGGCCTTAGTATGCATTTTACGACAAAAGTGTATATAATTAAATTTATAGAAAATTAAAAGATCTACAACTTTTATTTAAAGCATTTTTCTCTACAGAGCCTAGTTTAGAGAGAAAGAGTGATTTTCCGTATTTCTAAGCCAAAATGAGGTTGATTTTCATTTTGCGTCTTTCACTCATGATTAAAATTCGGTTATGTTTTTTGAGGTTAGTTTTTTGTTTATTTCTTATGTTTTATTACTAATGTTAGGTTTATTGTTAATTATTTTCACTGGCAAGAGAAAGTTGTGTGAGTGTTTCACACCAGATTTTTTTTTATTTGTTATCGGGAACACTGTACATTGTTGTCAACAAGTACCCAATTTGATGGCTGCTTTTTGCTGTGTTTTTCTTTGACGTGGATTAGAGATGAGTTTGAACAGGGACCCCCAGTAGAGTTTGTTCATGGATGGGTGTCAACTGGTCACCATACAAAGTCGCTTGCCCAACCGGTGTTACTTAACAAATAATAGCGACTTTCTACCAGCTGACATTAGAGATGAGTTTGAACAGGGACCCCCAGTAGAGTTTGTTCATGGATGGGTGTCAACTAGTCACCATACAAAGTCGCTTGCCCAACCGGTGTTACTTAACAAATAATAGCGACTTTCTACCAGCTGACATTAGAGATGAGTTTGAACAGGGACCCCCAGTAGAGTTTGTTCATGGATGGGTGTCAACTGGTCACCATACAAAGTCGCTTGCCCAACCGGTGTTACTTAACAAATAATAGCGACTTTCTACCAGCTGACATTAGAGATGAGTTTGAACAGGGACCCCCAGTAGAGTTTGCTCATGGATGTTTGTCAACTGGTCACCATACAAAGTCGCTTGCCCAACCGGTGTTACTTAACAAATAATAGCGACTTTCTACCAGCTGACATTAGAGATGAGTTTGAACAGGGACCCCCAGTAGAGTTTGCTCATGGATGGCTGTCAACTGGTCACCATACAAAGTCGCTTGCCCAACCGGTGTTACTTAACAAATAATAGCGACTTTCTACCAGCTGACATTAGAGATGAGTTTGAACAGGGACCCCCAGTAGAGTTTGTTCACGGATGGCTGTCAGCTGGTCACCATACAAAGTCGCTTGCCCAACCGGTGTTACTTAACAAATAATAGCGACTTTCTACCAGCTGACATTAGGTATGAGTTTGAACAGGGGACCCCCAGTACAGTTTGTTCATGGATGGCTTTCAGCTGGTCACCATACAAAGTCGCTTGCCCAACCGGTGTTACTTAACAAATAATAGCGACTTTCTACCAGCTGACATTAGGTATGAGTTTGAACAGGGACCCCCAGTAGAGTTTGTTCATGGATGGCTTTCAGCTGGTCACCATACAAAGTCGCTTGCCCAACCGGTGTTACTTAACAAATAATAGCGACTTTCTACCAGCTGACATTAGGTATGAGTTTGAACAGGGACCCCCAGTAGAGTTTGTTCATGGATGGCTTTCAGCTGGTCACCATACAAAGTCGCTTGCCCAACCGGTGTTACTTAACAAATTATAGCGACTTTCTACCAGCTGACATTAGGTATGAGCTTGAACAGGGACCCCCAGTACAGTTTGTTCATGGATGGCTTTCAGCTGGTCACCATACAAAGTCGCTTGCCCAACCGGTGTTACTTAACAAATAATAGCGACTTTCTACCAGCTGACATTAGGTATGAGTTTGAACAGGGACCCCCAGTAGAGTTTGTTCATGGATGGCTTTCAGCTGGTCACCATACAAAGTCGCTTGCCCAACCGGTGTTACTTAACAAATAATAGCGACTTTCTACCAGCTGACATTAGGTATGAGTTTGAACAGGGACCCCCAGTACAGTTTGTTCATGGATGGCTTTCAGCTGGTCACCATACAAAGTCGCTTGCCCAACCGGTGTTACTTAACAAATAATAGCGACTTTCTACCAGCTGACATTAGGTATAAGTTTGAACAGGGACCCCCAGTACAGTTTGTTCATGGATGGCTGTCAACGCACTCTGATATGTGAGTCGCTTGCCCAACCGGTGTTACTTAACAAATAATAGCGACTTTCTACCAGCTGACTGACTGGGTTAGCCCGAAGGCCTTTTTCATAAAATGAATTATTTTTTTGGCGTAATTTAATGTTTTTTCTGGTAGATGTAGGCCTAAACTATTGAAAAACATAAAAAAAACCAAAAATCGAAATAATGAGTTAAAACCACCCAGCCATCTCCCCTTCAATGAGATGTTAAACACGTATAGTTAAAGGTTTGCGAACCCACCGGGTTGGTCTAGAGGTAAAGTCGTCGCCAAAATCAGCTGTTTAACAGCTGATTTTCGGAGACGAAGGTTCCTGGTTCAAATCCTAGTAAAGGTAGTTACTTTTATACGGGACTTCCGGTTGATTATCGGAGTGAACGGTTGACACGAATTGTAGCTCCGAGTTTGTTTTGTAATTGTGAATTCTATTGTAAATGTATTTATGAACTTACTGTATTTATGAACTTATTGTAGTCGTTTGTTTCTTTTGTGTGAATTATCACCGAACTGTTATATTGTTGTAAGTATCTTGTTTAATTTTTAATTACGTTGCACACGTAACCTCTCTTTGGCTATTGTTGAGCATGGCTGCCGCTACGCCCGGCGATGCCAGTGCGGAAAATTCTAAAAGCGGTGCAGCATTGAATCAACCTTTGTGGCAGAATGCACAAGACCTCCAGTGCTAAATATTACTGGAAATGACATTTTAATAGGTGAAACAATGAATTCGGAAATTCTTTATTACGCACCGATACTTCAACCAATAAACACAGCTGGCAAACTGTATTATCGAAAAGAAAATATTTAGAAGGCAGAGAATGTGACGTCATTACCAATAAACGAATTAGCCCAGCTGATCCGCGTGCAAATTCAAATTTTTACAATATTAACACAGAGATTCGATTCTATATTCTCGAAAATAAAGAACATGTGAGTCACATGGAAAGTGACTCTACATCTGCTAAACGCCCTCCTCCAATATATTTGACTTCTGAAGTAGAATACCTACCTTTACTTCAAATTTTGAAAGACACTATTGGTAATGAGTTCAAATGTACTTCTACCACAAAAGGTATAACTATTTATCTCACCACAGCTGAATCGTACAGAACACTCGTCAAATATCTAAAGGACAATAAAGCCGATTTTCACACTTACCAGCTTGCGGATGACAAACCGTTCCGCGTGGTATTACGCGGATTGCATCATTCTACGGACACGAATGCTATTGCCGAGGAAATGAGTCAAAATGGCCATAAAGTCCGATCGGTTACTAATATGAAATCCCGAATGAAGGTACCGATGCCTTTGTTTTTTATTGACCTAGAAAAATCTGAAACGAATCAAGATATTTATAAAATAGACACACTGCTAATGTCGAAAATAAAAATTGAGCCTCCTCACCCTAAAAGACACATTGCTCAGTGCACCCGTTGTCAAAATTATGGACATACAAAAACGTACTGTAACCATGTTCCGAGATGTGTGAAGTGTGCCGGCAGCCATCTTTCGTCAGAATGCACGATTCCTCGTGAAACCAAGGGAGTATGTTGTCTGTGTGGTTCGGACCATGTGGCCTCGTACAAAGGGTATCGTTACTATAAAGAGTTAAGTTCCAGGCGCGATCAACGCCGGCCCCTACTACAGCCAGCCGCCGCATCACAGCAGAATCCAGCCCCAACACTAAGCGACGAACAACATTTCCCGTCATTGCCATCCAAAACAAGCTTTAACAACGTTCCCAATGCGTGGTCGCAACCGCGCCAGCCCTGGCCACCACGAAAACCTCCTACTACGTTCCAACAACCGCCGCAAGATGACACAGTTTCCTCCACACTCACCACTCACCTTACATCATTCATAAGCGAAATAAAGGATTTAATAACGCCATTAATCACCCTTATGACGCAACTGCTCACAGTGGTCCTCTCCAAAAATGGAAAATAACGTGACAGCCGCCTCTCTAAGCATCCTCCTATGGAACGCCAACGGAATACATCAACATTTTTCTGAGCTGGAGTACGTTCTAAATGAAAAACGAATAGATATTTGTCTGCTCAGCGAAACTCATCTGTCCTCTGGGCAGCGACTTTTTATGAGAAACTTTAGTGTATATCGTGCGGATCATCCTGGTGATAGATGTCAGGGAGGTGCCGCCCTTCTAATTCGCTCCGACATTAAACATCATCCTTTCCCGCTTGACCCGCCGACTCCATCTCTACAAGCTACAGCAGTTACAGTTTCATTTACGCAATTCACAGTAAACATTGCCGCCGCCTATTACCCTCCTCGCTTCAGAATATCCAGCGAACAATTCAGAACGTTTTTCTCAACCCTTGGAAGATGTTTTCATTGTCGGGGGTGATCTAAATGCAAAGCATACTATGTGGGGTGCACGAATCACCAACCCGCGTGGCCGGCTACTATTAAAAACAATACATGACAACAACTATGCAGCGGAGTCATCACTAGCTCCGACGTACTGGCCAACAGACAGGAATAGATTGCCTGACTTACTAGACATTTTCGTAACGAACGGCCTGCGTCATGTGCAAAAACTTACAACCAGTTACAATGAGCTCTGTTCGGACCATTCTGCTGTGATTCTCACCTTACATAGCAAGCCCATACCAGCATTCGAAAGACCTTCCCTTACAAAAGGACGAACGAACTGGGAAGCGTTTCGAAACCATATTGAGGATAACATAAGACTCGACCTACCGCTTAGAACGCCCCGTGATATAGAAGACGCTGTAGAGCACTTCATTGTAACAGTTCAACAAGCAGCGTGGAGGTCCACTGCTGTAACACCACGTTTGAGGTACAACGGCCCTATGTATCCACTCTATATAAGGGAATTGATTCACGAAAAAAGGCGAAGACGACATGTATGGCAACGTTCTAGACACCCCGTCGACAGAATACTCTACAATTCCATCTCAAATCGATTAAGGAAAGAAATTAAAAATTTCAACAACACTATTACTGAATCAAAACTTCAAAATTTGTCCTCGGAGGATGGCAGTCTTTGGCGAACTACACGGTACCTTACAAAACAAATGAGTCACTCCTACCCTTTAAAGAGATTAGACAATTCATGGGCAAAGAATGACCAGGAAAGGGCAGACAGGTTTGCGGAGCACCTTGTTGGTATATTCAGACCGCACGATATCAACGATGATGACCATACCAACACGGTCGAGGAATTTTTACATAGCCCATTACAACTATCTCTCCCTCCCAAGGCGATTAGGGTTCGTGAGGTGCAGAGATGCATTGCAGCTCTACCGCTCAAAAAGTCTCCAGGATTTGACCTGGTTAATGCCGAAGTGCTACGAGCGCTACCATATAATGGAGTTCTTCTTTTAAGCGAGATTTTTAACGCAGCTATACGCAGGCACATTTTCCTATACAGTGTAAACTAGCGGAAATAGTGATGTTCCAAAAACCCGGGAAACCTCCGCACGATGCTTCTTCTTATCGTCCAATAAGCCTTCTACCAGTTGCAGGAAAAATCTTTGAGAAAATCTTGTTGAGGCGTATTGTACCAATTATCGATTCAGAGAGATCTATACCGGATCACCAATTTGGCTTTAGGGCAGCTCATTCAACTATACAACAGTTGCATCGCGTTGTTGATCTTATAGCGACTGGTTTTGAGGAGAAGAAGTATGTTTCAGGCGTCTTCCTAGACATAAGTTCTGCCTTCGATAAGGTGTGGCACGATGGTCTACTTTATAAATTAAAACAGTTCGTACCATACAGCTATTACCTGCTGCTGAAATCCTTCCTGGAAGAAAGAGATTTCTACGTCCGACATGGATCAGCCCACTCTGCATTGAAACACGTGAGTGCAGGTGTTCCACAGGGGGCAATTCTGTCTCCGTTACTGTACTCAATATACGTGGCCGATTTCCCGCAGACTGAGCGCACTACTGTCGCCACATACGCCGACGACACGGTACTGTTGACATCTTCCAATCTATGCCAAGATGTGGCATTGAACCTCCAACATCATCTCGACATAGTAGACGTTTGGCTGACAAAATGGAAGATGAAAGTAAATCCGGAAAAATCGGTACATGTTAATTTTACTCTCCGTCATGGTACCTGTCCTGATGTGTTTTTAAACAACGTTGTCATCCCTCAACACAAAGAAGTACGATATCTAGGATTAAATTTTGATAAAAGGTTAACGTGGAACACCCATATAAAGATAAAACGATTACTTTTAAATTCACGAGTCAAACAACTATATCGGCTACTTAATCGAAAATCACATGTTACTTTAAAAACAAAGGTCAAAATTTATAAAAGTCTTCTGATGCCATTGTGGACCTATGGCGTTCAGATATACGGAAGTGCCAGCTCGACAACATTAAAGAAAGTACAAGTATGTCAGTCCAAACTGCTTCGCATGATCACCAATGCTCCGTACTACGTGTCAAATTCAACACTTCATACTGACCTACAAATACCTTACGTTACCGAAACAGTGAAAAGGTTGTACGCGAGGTTTCATTCAAAATTGAACGGCCACCGTAACCCGCTTGTAAGGGGAATTCTGATCAATCCTCGGCTCGCCAGACGACTAAAAAGAAGATGGAGCAGAGACCTGCTGAGATGACACCATTCCACTACTTTCCACCATTTCACCACTCTGTGCTACTGTTATCCCCATCATTTATCATCAAATTTCTTAGTTTTAATATTTGTTAATTTGTTATGTCTATTTGCTATGATTGTTACTATTTGTATGTTTTTTTTTATTTTTTTTGAACCCAAAATGAATGTCAATGGACATGTAATTTTATCCTACAATCACTGTGATTTATATTACTCTGTGCTAAAATTTGGTCGTTGTATTGTTATTGTACAGTTCCAAATAAATAATAAAAGAAAAAAAAAAAAAAAACTTTTATACGGATTTGAATACTAGACAGTGGTTACCGGTGTACTTTGATGATTGGGGTTCAATTAACGATACTCTTTTAGGAGTAGTCGGCCTGAGTCTGTACAAGACCACACCTCATTTACACGTCATACACGTGATCCTCATCTCATTGGGTCATGGGGTTGCTTATTGTTCTGAATTGAACGTACACAAATTAGGAATTAAAAAAAAAGGTTTGCGAGAAAATGAACGAGGTTTGCCAAATTTTAACTTAGTAATTTATTCTTTAAGGAAATATTATAAATAGAAGATGAAGCCGTTAATGTATTTCATTTAATATTTTATAATTAATAAGAACATTAAAAGAGATTACAGATTGTTTCCTTTTAAATACTTTCTCAGAAACGTCCAACGTTTCTGCAATCATTAGAAACTTGGTTCATTTAAGCCTGTTAACGTTCTACAATACTTTGTTTCGTGAAATTTATCAACCGACTCCTCCATAGAAACAAAATGGAATCAATAAAACCCTCAATGGTTTCCATATTGAGTATTACGAATAATATTCAGTCGAACTTCTATAACTCAAATTTTCCAGGGTTGGGAGTGAAAATCGAGTAACAGAAATTCGAGTTATGGAAAATTAACAACAAAGCTGTTATTAAAAAATCTGGTGTGAAACACTCACAAAACATTCTCTTGCCAATGCAAATAATTAACTATATAACCCAAAATTAGTAATAAAACTTTAAAAATAAATAAAAAACTAACCTTAATAAACATAACCTAAATTTAATCATGAATGAATGACGCAACATGAAAAACCACCTCAGTTTGACTTAAAAATACGGAAAATCACTCTTTCACGCTAAACTAGGCTCTGTACAGAAATATGCTCTAAATAAAAGTTGTAGATCTTTTAATTTTCTACATATTTATTTGATTTTATACACTTTGACGTAAAATGCATATTAAGGCTAAAAATGTTTAAAAATCGATTTTTAACACGTCTTCGTGAGAAAAAAACAGAAAATTGATAATTACTGCTAAACTAATCGTTATACAAAAAAATATTTCAAATAAAACTTGTAGGATTTTAAATCCTCTACAACTTTTATTATTAAAATTTTACGCTAAAATGCATATTAAAGCCGCAAACTTAAAAAAAAACAATTTTTTTACGTAAAAACAGCCTCTCCAAGAATTTCAGCAGACATGGCACCTACTTTATCTTGTAAAGCATATAAAAGTTAGTAAATGAGGCGATTTTAAAAAATATATAGGAGCCGTTTTTAGAAAATCGCAAAAAGTGAGAAATGACATGAATAAATTACTTCCGGTGGACCAATTTTGATGAAAATGTTCGTGTCAAGTCCGGTAGTGGTATCTAACTTAAGTTTTAAGTTTCAAGTTCGTACGACATTCCGTTCTTGAGATGTTCTGTTGACACACACACACACACGCGCGCGCGCACACACACACACACACACACGCACACACAGACCAATCGCTAAAACATGTTTTTTGGTATCAGGGGGTCTGAAAACGTGCAGACCCGGTAAAAACTCGATTTCTTAAAATCAACATGAAAACAATACTTTCCTTACTATATATTCATATAAGCAAGAGAAAGTAAAAAGTTCATTAGGTTCCATACATCTTTCGTGTCAAATTATTTACACTCAATCTGTTCGTTGCAGGGCTAAAATATATAGTTCTGTTTATTATCACATGGTCTGCGAAATAAATGACTGAACCATTTCAGAACAGAGGAGGTACAGGTGTACTGTGACACTAATCAGAGTTATCTCCTCTGAAAGTAATGAATTTCATTATACAGTTGGACCCTGTGTTGGATGAAGTGAAGGTGTTATTTGCATAGTGAAAAATATATGCTTTTCAGAGGGCCCGGCATGCTGACAAGAGTACTTTTCCATTCAGTGAGTGTTGGCAACGGTAAACCACCTCACTCGTTTTTCTTAAGAAAACCTCTAGAAGTTCAAACCAGCCTTTCGGCTGATGACCTAAACAACAACACATCTTTCGCGTGCAAAGCCGCGCGGGCCATGCTAGTAATTCATATAGGCAAGAGAAAGTAAAATATCTGGTGTGAAACACTCACACAACTTTCTCTTGCCAATGCAAATAATTAACAATAAACCTAACATTAGAAATAAACAAACAAACTAACCTCAATAAACATAACCTAATTTTAATCATATATTTTATGAAAAACGCAAAATGAAAATTAACCTCAGTTTGGCTTGAAAATACGGAAAATCGCTCTTTCACGCTAAACTAAGCACTGTACAAAGAAATGCTCTAAATAAAAGTTGTAGATCCTTTAATTTCCTATAAATTTAATTATATACACTTTTAATAAAATGCATACTTTGTCATAAAATGCATAGTAAGGCTGAAATCCTTAAAATAATCGATTTTTCACAAGTTTTCGTGAGAAAAACAGAAAATCGCTAATTACTGCTAAACTAAGCGTTATACAAAAAAAATATTTGAAAAAAGTTGTAGAATTTTAAATTCTCCACATTTTTTATTATATCAATTTTTGCGCTATATTAATACTACATATTAAAGCCGTAATCTTAAAAAAACACTTTTTCACGTGAAAACAGCCTCATCAAGAATTTCAGCAAACATGGCGCCTACCCTACCTTGTAGAGAATACAAAATTAAGTAAATGAGGCGATTTTTAAAAAAATCTTATAACCAGTTTTTGAGAAAATCGCAAAAAAGTGAAAAATTACACGAATAAACTACCACTTCCGGTAGACCGAATTTGATGAAAATGTTCGTGTCGGGTCCGGTAGTGGTATGTAACTTAAGTTTCAAGTTTCAAGTTTCAAGTTCGTACGATGTTCCGTTCTTGAGATATTTTGTATACACACAGACCAATCGCTAAAAACATGTTTTTTGGGTTTAGAAGGTCTGAAAACGTGCAGATCCGGTGCGAACTCGATTTCTTAAAATCGACACGAAAACAATACTTTCCTTTCTATATATTCATATAGGCAAGAGAAAGTAAAAATTGATTACGTCCTACACATGTTTCGCGTGCGAAACCGCGCGGGGCATGCTAGTAATTCATATAGGCAAGAGAAAGTATAGGTGTCAGATGAACTAATGTCCCATAGCCGAGCACGTGAGAGGGAGATATGTGGCATAACTACGCATGCGCTGAAATGTCTTTACCGTTATGATCCAGATCTGAAAACATACTACAGTCGTTACATTGCTTGTTAGTTAACTACATGCATAAACGCTTGTTCACAACAATGTTATTGGAACGGCGCGTATGGGTTGTGCAAATGAGAGCGTTATTCATTCTCTCACTCTCACGGCTAGGGGACTTTAGTTCATCTGAATACTATAAAAAAATTAATAAAGAAACCTTGAAAATATGAAATACGTATAATAAAAGTTACAAATAGAACCTGCATAAACAAAAAACACATAGTTGACAACCAGCACAGACTTTTACCAAGAGAACAAATTTATAAAGAAATAGAACCAATCACTGATGCAATGCGCAAAAAGAGAATTTCTTTCTTTTCACATATCGTCAGAACTCCAGAAAACCGATTATTAAGAAAAATTGTAGAAAAATTCATGTGTGCAAAAACGGAAGGAGCTACAATTCCTTGGCTTGATAAAATCAAAAAAGACAGAACAGAACTAAATCTAACAATTGTTGATGTCAAAGATCGCACACCGGTTTACAAAGAAACAATTAAAGACAAAAACAAAATTTTATCAGTAAGAACGATTAAACGAAAAGAACAGGTTTGTTCAGACGAATTGAGAAAAGCAAGATCCGACAGAATGAAAAAGTATTGGCAAGAAAGAAATGAAAAGGAAATAAACTGCCGAAGAAAAAGAACTAAACAAAGAGACTAAAGTGATCCTTTGTGTCATAAAATGAAAAAAAAGTTACAAATATTTGAAAAATGATTATAAATGATGACTTACTTGTCTTCAATAAGGAATTTGTCACCGTCAGATTGGACGCAATTGCCTTTGCTTTCGAT
The DNA here is from genome assembly GCA_035578175.1 of Catonia carolina. Lineage (NCBI taxonomy): Eukaryota > Metazoa > Arthropoda > Insecta > Hemiptera > Achilidae > Catonia > Catonia carolina. Next base: position 4,432 of record JAQMRL010000046.1, on the reverse strand, counting down.
GGAAGTTGTGTTTATAATGATATGGTGAATTCCGCTTTGGAACCACCGCCCTGACCATGATGACGGAAACACACATGATTCACCTGAAACACACAATAACACATTTTACCATAAAATAACAATAATATCCTTACAAATATCCTTTGAAAAGACCGTATTTACGACAACGAATCTAGAAATCGCCAATTTGCAAATCAAATATGGAGAAATTAAAAGAGTAGCTTATTTTAAATATCTAGGAGAAACTATCTCTGAAAAATATTCACAACAAAAAAGAATACAAAAAGCTCGTAGAGGCCTGGGATTGGTGCAAAACCTTTATAATAAAAAATGTTTATCGCTAAATACTAAAATTCGACACTACAATACAGTAATTAAACCAGGAATGCTATATGCCAGCAAAACTTTATCACTAAACAGGAAAACAGATATGGAAAATCTAAAGAAAGAAGAAAGAAGGATACTCAGGAAGATTCTGGGACCAAGATGGACCGAAAATGGATATAGATTACAGAAAACGTCTAAAGTTGAAGAATATTCTAATGTAGAGACAGACATGAGGAAAAGACGCCTTAAATTCTATGGCCATATAATGAGGCTTCCCGATCACAGACTAACAAAAAATATAGTAAAATACGTAGCATCCCTCGTTAATGGAGGAGAATGGATCCGAAATGTTAAAAAAGACTTGGAAATGGCTAAGATTGTGAAAGAAGACTTGGACACAAGAAACAATTTTAGGAGGAAGGTTGTGAAATGGGAAGTTAAACCAGAGACAAAAGCTCCGAGAACTGGAGTAAAATGGAGTGAAGAAAGAAAAGCTAAATTCTCGCAAGGAATGAAAAACTGGTGGGCAAATAAAAAGAACAACAAGAAACCCCAAAACTGAACCATCTTTACTTAGCGTCTTCCACTTTGGGAGTTTTACGACTAATAATAATAATAATAATAATAATAATAATAATAATAATAAAAATAATAATTTTACCATATTAAAACCATTTTTACTTTCTCTTGCCTACATGAATACCGTATTATTCCGAAAACAAGCCGCACCCGAATTTAAGCCGCATCGGAAAAATTACGATCAAAACTAGGAAATAAATTTCAAGTACAGTACTTGTATGTTTTTGAAAGTATTTTATTTTTTAAGAAGAAAATACCGTACAAACAAATACACTTACTACTTAATTAGCATTTACAAGTTTTTGTTTATTTTTTGTTCAATGCCGAACACAAGGATTCATCTACATTATAGGTGTTTTCTTTCGGCTTCTTTGGTGGATGTCTTTTCCGCGGTTTTACCCAAAAAGAAGCGCAGGACTTGCGAAACCAAAAATTCGAAATTGGTATCTCAAGACCTGCGCTACTTTTTGGTTACTTGTATAGACAAAGTACCCTTAACCTATAACATCACTCATGGCGATGTATAAAATACAACAAAAAACAAATAATCGGATAAAAAAACAAAATGAAATATAAGAAAAACTGCCACCAAACTTTATACTGTAACATCAAACAGATCAAAATGACTGTACACTCACTACGTAAGGAGGGCGTCCCTCCCTCTCACTCTCTGTCTCCCCTCCCGTCATCGCCCCCTCTACCTCTCTCCCTCCCTCTCTCTCTCTCTCTATTTATATATATAATATTCATACATACTTATGCTTAATAATTATTTTAAAGATTATTATTATTAAAGCGCGAATGCAAGCCGCAGGTCAAATTATGGAACCGATTTTTAGGAAAAAACATCGGCTTCTATTCGGAACAATACGGTACATAGGAAGGAAAGTATTGTTTTCATGTCGATTTTAACAAATACACTCTTCACCGGATCTACACGTAAACAGACCCCCTGAACCCAAAAAAAAATGTTTTTAGCTATTGGTCTGTGGGTGAACACAATATCTCAAGAACGCAACATCATACAAACTTGAAACTTGAAACTTAAGTTACATACCACTATCGGACCCGACACGAACATTTTCATCAAAATCGGTCAACCGGAAGTAGTGGTTTATTCGTGTAATTTTTCATTTTTTTGCGATTTTCTTATAAACCGGTCCTACGATTAATTTTGAAATCGCCTCATTTACTTAATTTTTTATGCTTTACACGATAGGGTAGGCGCCATGTTTGTTGAAATTCTTGGTGAGGTTGTTTTCAAGTAAAAAAAAATTTTTTTTAAGATTACGGCTTTAATATGTAGCCTATTTAAGCGCAAAAATTTATCTGGTAAACAAGGTAGAGAAATGAAATCCTAAAACTTTTATTTCAAACATTTTCTTGTATAACACTTAGTTCAGTGGTAATTAACGATTTCCTGTTTTTTTCTCACGAGAACGTGTGAAAAATCGATTTTTTTAAGGTTTCGGCCTTAGTATGCATTTTACGTCAAAAGTGTATATAATAAAATTTATAGGAAATTAAAAGATCTACATCTATTAGTTAGAGCATTTTTCTCTACAGAGCCTAGTCATGAGTGAAAGACGCGAAATGAAAATCTACCTCAGTGTGGCTTAAAAATACGGAAAATCACTCTTTCATGCTAAACTAGGCTCTGTAGAGAGAAAAATGTTTTAAATAAAAGTTGTACATCTTTTAATTTCCTATAAATTTGATTATAGGCTATATTTTTGTTGTAAAATGCATTCTAAGGCCGAATCTTAAAAAAATTGATTTTTCACACGTTTTCGTGAGAAAAAAACAGAAAATTGCTAAACTAAGCGTTATACAAATAAATGTTTGAAATAAAAGTTGTAGGATTTTAAATTCTCTTCAACTGTTATAACGTTTTGCGCTAAAATGCATATTAAAGCCGTAATCTTAAAATAAAACAACGTTTTTACGTGAAAACAGCCTCACCAAGAATTTCAGCAAACATGCTGCCTACCCTATCTTGTAGAAAATAAAAAATTGAGTAAACCAGGCGATTTAATAAAAAATCGTAGGACAAGTTTTTGAGAAAATCGCAAACAAGTGAAAAATTACACGAATAAACTACTACTTCTGGTTGACCAATTTTGATGAAAATGTTCGTGTCGGGTCCGGAAGTGATATGTAACTTAAGCTTCAAGTATAAAGCTCGTACTATATTCCGTTCTTGATAAATTTTGTACACACACACACGCACGCACGCGCGCGCACACACACACACACACACACACACACACACACAGACCAATCGCTAAAACATGTTTGTGTGGGTTGAGGGGGGTCTGTTTACGTGTAGATCCGGTGAATAGTGGATTTGTTAAAATCGACATGAAAACAATTCTTTCCTTCCTATATATTTATATAGGCAAGAGAATGCCCATAACAGACAGGTGGTAGTGTCAAATTTTTTACTCAATCTGTGCGTTGCAGGGCTAAAATAAATAGTTCTGTTTCTTGTCACATGGTCAGCCAATTAAATGACTGAATCATTTAAGAACAGAAGAGGTAAAGGTGTAAAAGACACTAATCAGAGTTATCTCCTCTGAAGTAATGAATTTCATTATACAGTTGGACCCTGTGTTGGATGAAGTGAAGGTGTCATTTGCAGAGTGGAAAATATGTGCTTTTCAGAGGGCCCGGCATGCTGATAAGCATACTTTTCCATTCAGTGAGGAAGGCAATGGTAAACCACCTCACTCCTCGTTTTACTTAGTAAAACCTCTAAAGGTTCAAACCAGCCTTTCGGCTGATGACCTAAACAACAACAGGCAAGAGAAAGTAAAAAAAAGACTGAGTGCGTATCGTAGACGAAGAGAAGAGGTTGGCAATAAGTTATTTGAGTAGGGACTTATAAAACAATTAAGTTGGCATTACTTGAGTAACCGTTTCTCCCTCCCTATTCTAAACTAACCTAACCTTACCCATCACCCATTTACCCCTCCCCCTACATCTTTTTGTCTCTCTTTGATAAGGGTATGTTGTATACCGTTATAACATTTACCATGCTTGTCCCCCCCCCCCCCCCGGCGCACTTACCTACTCTGTCCTTACTTAATGCACAAATAATCTTTTGAACCCCATGTCTTTACTTACACCCCCTTCTTCCATTAAACCCCCCCCCTGACAAACCTTACATACCCATTACCCCCGTGATAGTAAAACTTCCTCTCCGTACCTAACTAAACTTTTTTTTCTTCAAAGAAACCCTTTTTTCGAAAAAATAAAAGCTAGATAAAAATACATAATGCAATTTCACTTAAAAAGGTTTCTTTTATGAAAGTAACAGTTTTTATTTATTTATGTTTGTTTTAAATTCAATTTATTTTTTATTTTCTTTAGTGTATTTGAGAAGTCAATTTTCAAACCGAGTTTTGTCACATTTTTTTAGAAACTGAATTATGTATAGGGTCATGTGCTCAAAAGAGCCAGTGAATCGTTTTACTCGTAAATTAAGAGTTCAAAATAAGTTTTGTCCCACGCACTCTGATATGTG